>CM059427.1:43446540-43945566 GCA_030390025.1 Squalus acanthias
GGGAGGGGGGAGAAGGGAGTGGGGGAGAAGGGAGAGGCCCTATAAACCTATGTTTTCTATCATTTTAACAAGTTTTTTTTCCCATCTTAAACTACAAAAGACATTGTTACATTTTTGCCAGTAATTTTAACGCCACGGTGTGCAGTCAGAAGAATGCAATATAAGTTTATCGCACAGGTGCGGCACCTCGACTCCCTAGGTAACAGATTATAGCACGGTATTATGCTTTGGGGTTAAGTTCTTAACTGGAGTTTAAAACTGAAGCCAGTAGACCTTGTATAATCTGTCCATCGTCTGAAACATTGCAGTTATATTTTTATAAAAATGTTTCTACAGAATATCCATTAAAGGAAGTATGACACTCCTTGTTAATTGAATGGCGGAACAGGCTCGAGGGGCTGAATGGTTTACTCCTGTTCCTCCTTCACAAATTGAAACAGTTGGGATGGGGGGGCAGGGGTGCGGGTGTGCTCATCAGTATTTCCTTCTCCAACAGAAATTAATGGAGTGCAATTGTACATGTAAAAAAGCATCTTAGCCATACTAAGAACCATTTTCCTTACAATTCATGCTTGTTAATCGGAAACATAAATGCATCGATTATTTTTTCTACTATATTTAACAAATACCTTTTTCACTTGGAACCTATGAAATCTCCATTACCCGGTACATTCCCCCTATAGATCCTTTAAATTCACTGTAATGGAAACAGGTTAGCTGATGTCATAACTTTCCAGTCACACTGCAGCATCTTCAGATCAATTCTTATTCGCAAGAGAAGCAGTTCTTTCGCGATTTATTCAAATAAAGTTTCTGCAGGTCCTACTTTACACAACTAGCTTTTAGTAAACAAACACAGCTTTTCTAAAATATATGTCTTGAGAGAGGAAAAGAGGAGAGGTCTAACTGGTCTTTGTTGCAAGTTGCTGGCTGCAGGTTTTTTTTTAAAATACTTTTCTATTACCAATACTTTCCCATCTTTATGTCCCATTTAGCACTTTCTATGCAGGACAGAAAATAACCAACATATTCTTAAAGCAGCTGCACTAGTATGGGGTAGGAAACTCTTCCCTCCAAATTGCCCACTCCCTATGGGGAACCACCTCCACCTTTATATTCATTCAAGATGACAACTCATCACAAGACACCATGGATGTAGCAGATTAATGCACCACCACAGTGTGCCACTTTAGGTGTAGTTTTTACAGTTTTGCAAATCCAACATTAACAAATCAACATTCAGATTATAAAACACGGAAGCAAAATACTGCAAATGCTGAAAATCTGAAATAAAAACACAGAAAATGCTGGAAACACTCATCTGGTCAGGCAGCATCTGTGGGGAGAGAAACAGAGTTAACGTTTCAGGTCGATGAACTATCACAGATCATTCATAAGAACTTAAGTAGGAGCAGGAGTAGGCCATACGACCCTTCGGGCCTGCTCCGCCATTCAATAGGATCATGGCTGATCCGAACCTAGACTCACGTCCACTTCCCTGCCCGCTCCCCATAACCCTTAATTCCCTTATCAGCTAGGAAACTGTCTATCACCGTTTTAAATTTATTTAATGTCGCAGCTTCCACAGCTCTCTGAGGTAGCAAATTCCATAGATTTACTACCCTCTGAGTGAAGAAGTTTCTCCTCATCTCAGTTTTGAAACGGCAGCCCCTTATTCTAAGATTATGCCCCCTAGTTCTAGTCTCACCCATCAGTGGAAACATCCTCCCCGCCTCCACCCAATCAAGCCCCCTCACAATCTTATATGTTTCGATAAGATCGCCTCTCATTCTTCTGAATTCCAATGAGTAGAGGCCTAACCTACTCAACCTTTCCTCATAAGTCAACCCCCTCATCTCCGGAATCAACCGAGTGAACCTTCTCTGAACTTTTGGTTTTCTCCCCCCCGCCCATCCTTTTCTCTGCCTCTGTGTATGCTTAAAAGCCGTCCATCTCGAACATCTTCCAGTTCGGACGAAAGGTCATCGACCTGTAACGTTAACTGTTTCTCTCTCCCCACAGATGCCGCCTGACCTGCTGCGTGTTTCCAGCATTTTGTTTTTATTACAGATTATAAAAAGCTGCTTTCAACCAATCAGATGTATTGAAGATCCCACGGTAATTGTTGCACTATAAAAAGGGAGGGCATGAAAAATACATCCGAACTGAATTATAGTTAAGGTCTGTCAAAAGAATGGTCAGATTTAATTTATTTTGCCAGTTCAGTCAGAGGCAGTGAAATTGAAAAATGCCCAAATATTAAAGCAACTGATAGAGACAACGTACGTTTTACTGCAAAATGAATGCTATTTATCCAACTAAAATACCAATTTTATGCAGTTTTAAATACATAATAAATGTGTATTCTCCCGCTGCCACATGTTCTCTAATCTCTCGTCTGAGCTCAACAGTAGGAGAACTTACATTACTGGAATAATCAAAGCAGCACAATGAGCTATATTTACCATTTTGTTTAATGAATTTATTTCAAAATTTCCTCTTCCTTATACTAATTACTTTAGTTCTTATTTTGTCTACATCTTATTTATGTACGAGTCTCCACTGACCTGGGCCCACATTTCTTAAATGCATCCAAAGTAGCTGAAACCTAATTCCAAAAGAGGAGTTATACAGCCATTCAGTTGGTTGCTTCATTGGTGTGACTAATTTGACTTTATCCTTTAAGGCCACCCTTCACAAGCAAGAAGCTCTTCAGCTATCTTGTTGTTGGCTCAGAGGAGCAGGTACTGACATTACTGGCAACAAGCAAAGGGTTAAACAAGAATCAAAAACTTGTTGATTTTTTTTTCTAACAGGGCAATGAATAGAAGTGATTTACATATTGAATATTTTCTCTCAAATCATGTGCACCTTGGGACATTTTTTCTACATTAAAGACTCTATATAAATAGATGGGTACGGTAGCATAGTTATGTTACTGGACTAGTAATCCAGAGACTTGCACTACTGATTCAGAGATATGAGTTCAAATCCCACTACAGCAGCTGTGGAATTTAAATTCAGTTAATTAACTAAATCTGGAATAAAAAACTAGTATCATTAATGAAACTACCGGATTGTTGTAAAAACCATCTTTCACTAATGTCCTTTCGGGAAGGAAATCTGCCGTCCTTACCTGGTCTGGCCTATATGTGACTCCAGACCCACAGCAATGTGGTTGACTCTGTGGTTCAAGGCGGCAGCTCACCACCACATTCTCAAGGGCAATTAGGGATGGGCAATAAATGCTGGCTTTGCCAGTGATGCCCACATCACATGAACGAAAAAAAATTCAAAATGTTGATTTTCATATCAGACTTTGATTAGGAACTTATATTATTAATACCATACATACATACAAAAAATTATGACGACACATTTGCCATTCATTCCTAGTCAACATTTCAATACTGCATCTTCATTAAACTACATACCATTATGACATTTGGGGGGGGGGGGGTGGGGAGAGACAGAGAGAGGAGGTACTACGGTCACGGGGGAAATTACACTAAAGTAAAACTCAGGACCCTAAAATGAATAAATACGTCCTATGTGGTTATTTAAAAAAAGCAGATGGCCTCTCCATCAGGCTAATCATCTTTGTGGTTGTGGTGCTGAAATCTAGCTCAGCCTTGGCTCTTTCTGCTCCTCTCTCTCATTTAATGCTTTTAGTGGAACAGAGTTCTAGGAGTCATGTTTCTGCATTTCAGTGATCAGCCTCAGGAAACATCACAAGCACTGTTGCCCTGCTCAAGAAACAAGCCACTGTCACTACACTTAATTCTTATAAACTTAAATCTTCCTTTCCCACTCTGTGCAAGTTAAGAATTTCTTTGTCCTTCCCTCATCCGCTCCTCTCCAAAAGGCAGTGATTCACGCTAGGGTCCAGTCTCATGGGCACCAGTAGCCCACTACAACCTCTCCCAAGTGACCATATTTTATGCAGGAGCCCAGTGGGCATCAACCACTGGCAGCATCACAGCGCAGCGCAATTCTGTCAGCCAATGCCCACGCTCTTTCCATTAGGATCACTGGACAGCAATCAAAACTGCAAACTCCAATTGATTTTTCCCCTCTCTTGCCCGGGACCTAAAGGCTAATGCAGTACCCCAAGAATTACCAGCCCAAGATCAGCACACTTTGATCAGACCAAAGACTGAACCTGGAATCTTGCTAGTTTGCACCAGTACCACACCATGCATTTACCCACCAAGTCATTAAGGAAGTCTTCAGCTATTCTTAATTTTTTTGATCTACTACCAATAGCAACCAGGTAACCACAACCCATTCAGCTTTTCTAACTACAGGATTTAAATTTTTGTTGGTAGATGAATTGTTTATATTTTACTGTGGTCAATGACAGAAAAGTTTAACTTCTTTTTGAAGATAACAAAACTCTTGAGTGGGTGCACTCTTTTTGTGCTCAAAGTGAAGGATGCCAGTGCCAGCGAATGGAACACTTTCTATTTCAGGCACCGAGTGTCAGCATCAAACACTCACAGGGCAAGAACAATCACGTGCAGAGCAATGTTCCCTTCACTATGTCCCAACAATGTGCTTCAGCTCCTAATACACTGTGGCATAACATCTACTCAATTAAAATATGAGAATTCAATTCTAAGCATTAAAGTTCCCATTTTGATGTGTTATTTACATTGGTTAATTTGAATATAGATATTTCACTTCATTTTAGTTTTTGCCATTAAATATCAGTTTCCAGCATCTGTAGTTTTTTTATGTCTGAATTATCAGTAGACTATAGTGACATTGCCAGCTGATAAATTAGGGGCAGTTTTGGGCTGTAGGAACTGGATTGAAACTGCCCAAACTTATTTCCCATAGGTCTGGGCTTGATTTGAAACCAGGTTCCCGGGTGAAAGGCCTGTATTTAAACCACTGTGCTAGGCAGCTTTCCACGGGTAATTATTTTAAAAATTAAATGGAGACATACTTTTCATACTCGAGGATAAGGCCACTATAAACAAGTATTACTTAACCATAAATATACATTATAATTAAGAGGCTAGCGCATACTACACTAACTGTACAAAGAAACACAAGAACTTTGTATGCATTGACCCATTTACATTTATGTGTCACAGTAACCGTACAGCTGCCCATATTAGCAGCGCAGTTATTTCATCCAACTGTAGTTTGGATTAAAATGAGATGTTAAACAGAGGTCCCGTATGTCCAGTCAGGTGGATGTAGAAGATCCCACGGCTCTATTTGAAGAGGAGGAGCAGGGGAGTTCTCCCAGTGTCCTTGCTAACATTTATCCCTCAACTGGCATCACTAAAACAGGTTATGTGGTGAGAGTCAATTATCTTATTGCTCTTTGCGGAACTTTGCTAAAGCGCAATTTGGTTTTCGCATTTCCCTACATTACAACAGTGACATTTTATTGGCTGTTTTGGGACAACCTGAGATTGTAAGACACTATATAAATGCAAGTTATTTCTAAAATAATTTCATTAGGATACTACAAATAGTTAAAGTGAGTCTATTTGTTGTAGTTTTGTGAGAGAACTTAACACTCGCCAAGCGAATAATATAACGCCACTCAAAACTGAGATATGGTGGAAGTAAGATTTCTGAAAGACTACATTATCGGAACACTATCCAGTGTTACTACTTTTTGTAAATACTAATTTGTTTAAATAGTCTTCCCCCCAGACAGCAATTTGTTACTTCAGTAACAAAGAACAGATAACTTGGAGAGTGCTACATGGCTGTAGTCTAATGTTTCATTACTCTTTATTATAATATAAATGTATGTTACTAAATATGACATTCATGAACCTGCTAGTTCTAAGCAGTGCCCTGTTTATACTACTGCCTCTCCTGTGGTCAGGACATAACCTTGTGTCCCACCTTGGCTGCTGGGTGGCAGTGCTTATGGGATTCGTGCCTGTGCTTTGAAAGAGCTATCCAATTAATCCCACTCACCTGCTCTTTCCCCATAGCCTTGCAAATTTTTCAAGTATTTATCCAATTCCCTTTTAAAAGTTACTATTGAATCTGCTTCTACCACTTTTTCAGGCAGTGCATTCCAGATCATAACTTACTGTTTAAAAGTGTCTCATCTCCCTCCTGGCTTTTTTCCCCAATTTATCTTAAATGTGTGCCCTCTGGTTACCGACCCACGCCGCCGCCACCCCACCTCGCCAGTGAATACAGTTTCTCCCTATCTACTCTAGCAAAACCTTTCATACCTTTTTTTACACATCTATTGAATGTCAAGTTTCTCTGCTCCAACGAGAACAATCCCAGCTTCTCCAGGCAACTAAAGTCCCTCATCCCTGGTACCATTCTAGTAAGTCTCCTCTGCACCCTATTCAAGGCCTTGGCATCCTTCCTAAAGTGTGGTGCCCAGAATTGGACACAATACTCCAGCTGAAGCCTAACCAGTGATTTGTAAATGTTTAAGCATAACTTCCTTGCTTTTATACTCTATGCTTCCATTAATAAAGCCAAGGATCCCATAAACCCTTCATAATTCCATAAGATTTTTAAACAGCCTGCCAAAGATTTGTGTATGTGAACCCCTCTCTGTTCTTGTATCCCCATTAAAATTGTACCATTTAGTTTATATTGCGTCTCCCTATTCTTCCTTCCAAAATGCATCACTTCACAGTTCTCTGCATCAAATTTCATCCGTCATGTATCCCACACTGCCACCATCCCTTTAATCCCATGGTATTCAATTTTGCTATCAAGTCTACTATGTGGCATTTTACCAAGATCAAAAAGTTTTTTAAATGTTTAAAAAAAATAAAACACATTATGTGTACCACTTAGGGAGTGCCACATTATCAGACCATCCTTTGGATGACACATTAAACTAAGGCCCCATCTGTCTGTTCTATTGCTACAGTGAAAATAAAAATCCCACAGCACTCTCCTGACCAACATTCCACCCTCAACCAACATTCCCAAAAAAATGAACTGGTCATTCATCTCAAAGATGTGGGCAAATTGGCAAGCCTATTTGCCCGCATAACAATCATCACTGCACTTCACAAATACACATATTTGGGTATTCAGTCGACATCAATGGTGCATAACCAATTTAGGACGTTTTCAAGTTACATTGCTGGAAAAACCCAAAGTTAGCTGTGTTGGGTGGATTTTGTAAGAACAGGAAGCTGCGATTTTCAGGTAGAAGTGAGGTCGTTAGCAGCGCCTCACTCCGTTGAATGCCCTCAAATTAAAAAAAAAGACATAAGCATTAAAAAAAAGTATATGATCTATGATACTCATTTATTAAACGGATCACAGTATGGGGAGGGGAAAAGAGAGCAAAAACACACATTTGCTCTTCAGGAGTAGCAGCAGCAACAACATTCGCTGCTCCAGGTTAGCGGGAGGTCTGTGCCTCGGGAAAGGTTATTGTGACATCATAAACCAATGTTGCTGTGGCTCCCGAACACGGAGGGACGCTCCCGAATGCGCAGCAACATTGTGAGGCAGGCGGCCGGGCCGGGCCAGGCCAGGCCAATCCAATCCAATCCCCGCGCGGGGAGCTGCACACAGCGCTCCTCGGACTCCATTCAATCACTCACTCACCGCGTCCCAGACCACCCAGGCCAGGCGCAGCACCGGACGTTACACACAGCAACCCCTCGCCCCTTTTGTGGGAGCTCGGGCCTGTATGTGCGTGTGCGCGCACACAAGCAGCGCAAGCTCCTTGACACCGAAGCCACACTTTCTACCGGCTTGTTTCCGCCACTTCACAAAAAAAAAACCTCCGAGCTCGGCTGACGCCAGGAGCTTTGGCCGCTGCCTGTCACCACCACCCCTCGCTCCACGTACCTTTTCTCTCTCTCCCCCCGCCCCCGGCTGAAATCTTCTCTCCGCTCAACTTTCCAAATTCTCTCTCTCACACCCTCGCTCTGTTTTCAGATTCTTTCATGATGGCCGCTACCCACAAAGCACCGAGATGGCAGCTGCGCATGCGTTGCTCTCTTTCCCGGCCCCTGCCGAGTGGAGGCTTTTCACTGGCGCTGTGGCTTATGGGAAGCACTTCTGCCATTACCACATTCTGCCATCAAAGGTTCAGCAGGCTTGTCAATAGTCATCTTTTGTTTTATTTCCTGCGATTTAAATTAATATATATATATATTCCAATTAGGATCACTTCTAAATGAAAACTGGCAAATGTGCACTAATTGAAGTTGACTAAACTTTTTTTATGCCTTGCTGTGTGCACAAAATGTGATAATTTTCCAAGTATTTATAGTTCAGCAGGATTCAAATGGAAATGTTACCAAACATCCTGAGGTATTCCTTTATTTCCTTTATCTTACTGCATAGAACAGAAAAAATTGTAACATTTAAAAAAGGCCATTGGACCCATCAATCGGGTTTGATTAGTGGATTGGTAACACAGGCAATGCTTGTATGTTATCCTCCAGGATTTTTGCTAATTTTTTTATTAATGGAAAGGATTTTGAGATTGAGTTGTGTTTAAGTGTAATGTTTTAAAGCAAAGTGAATTTGCACATGTTTAAAAGAAAGGCCATGTTCAAAGGCTTTTACAATTTTACAGATGAGGAATGTCACAGCTCACAATCTATTTTGTACTCCGAAAGCTCGTAATTTTAAATAAAACTGTTGGACTATAACCTGGTGTTGTGCGACTTCTCTATTTTGAACTGACACAATGATAATCAATTGTCTCATTCCAGGCCCATTAGCCAGGATAACTGGGGATTTTAAGCAATTTGTTATCTCATCCCAAATGGTCAACAAATGCTCACACCCATTGCAGTGAAGACGATTCTATGCATGTGGGAATAGCATGAGGTGTCTGGAGAATATACTCCTGAGTAAAAGGGTAGTCGATTTGGTTCACAAGCCTGCTGCAAAATTCCTGCACAGGAAGTTGTCAGCAATACTGTTGCACTGCTACTTGGAGTCAGAATTAAGAGAAAAAAGAAGGGAAACCCATGGTTGGAGCCTGCAGCTGTAGGCTAGAAATGCCGGAGGTCAGATTTTAGCATTTACATGAGAACAAGAGTAGGCCATTCAGCCCCTCAAGTCTGTTCTACCATTCAATTAGACCATGGCTGATCTGTACCTGAATTTCATTTACCCAACTTTGTTCCAGATTCCCTGCAACCCTTACATAAGATTACATAGGATTACATAGGATATACAGCACAGAAACAGGCCATTCGGCCCAACCAGACCATGCTGGCGTTTATGCTTCACTCGAGCCTCCTCCTGTCTTTCCTCATCTAACTCCATCAGCATAACCCTCTATTCCCTTCTCCCTCATATGCTTATCTAACCACCCCTTAAATGCCTCTATACTATTCTCTTCAACCACTCCCTGTGGTAGCAAGTTCCACATTCTCACCACTCTCTGGGTAAAGAAGTTCCTTCTGAATTCCCTATTGGATTTCTTGGTGACTATCTTATATTGATGGCCTCTAGTTGTGATCTTCCCCACAAAAATCTATCAATCTCAGTCTTGAAGATTTACTTTGACCTCGCCTCAGTAGTTTTTTGGAGGAACGAGTTGCAGATTTTCACTACGCTTTGTGTGGAAAAATTGCTTCCTGATTTCACTTCTAAATGGTCGAGCTCTAATTTTACGACTACATCCCCATCAGAGGAAATAGTTTCGCTGTATTTACCTTATCAAATCCCTTAATCAATTTAAAGACCTCAATTACCCCTCAACCTTCTAAACTCAAGGAAATACAAGCCAAGTTTATGCGACCTGGCCTCATAATTTAACTCTTTAAACCTTGGTATCATTCTGATGAAATTGCACTGTACCCCTTCCAAAGCAATGTAGAAGTAGTCTGAGAGAAAGGTAATGCCAGGAACAAGTAAATCAACTCATAAAAGGGACAGGACACATGGTTAATTAATTTTTCCTCATGTTTTTCAGGAGATAAATGAGAGTGAGCTAAGTAAGTGAAATTTCCTTTGACGGTTAATCTGTATGTTCATTTGGAGCTTGTGTTAATAAAGCTGTTTAATGATTCATATGTTACAAATTTGGGTCTGTCAAAGATACTGTCTCAGGTTCAGTGGCATCAGTCACTCTCCAAAGCAGTTTGAGTGTCTTACTTTTCTAGGAGTTGATTCACACTGCTCTATATCTACAAGGGTGTAACAAAAAAAACCTTGTGCACTGAACTGAGTATCTGTCTCTTTTGCATGTGTGTTTCTTCAATCTCTCCATTGACAAACTGAGTTACCACTAGATGAGACGAGGCTTGCTTCAAATCATTAAGCTCTTTCATTCCACAAAAAGCTGAACCTATAGAGCAGGAATTATAATCAAATGTACTTAGTTAGATACAACTTGTATCCATATGATCACATAAAAATAATGAATGCACTACACTACCCCCACTTCCATGGGTCAACTTCCTTAACTTAAACAGAATAATACCTCTACTTTTCTTGAGCCTGCCTTTTTTGGAACTTTTCTTTCTCAGGCTGCCACTTTGGTTGCAAAAACTAGACTGTCTTTTAGGTCTCTGACATTCTGCTTCATTCCTGACTATTCACAGTCAGAAAGAGATCAAAAACTGTCCAACATGGTCGGTATGAGCTGTTTATCAATTACAGATACAAGCCAACAAATTACATGCTATGCACAATCTATGAGGAAGCAACAGCAAGGCTAGCAATTGGTATATTAACTACCTACCACCTACCACGTATGGAGGGGTGAAATTAGTGGAGCTTGTGTGGGATTCAGTATGTACAATGCATGAAGTTGTGTTGGTTTTTGTGCATCTTGTTTCTGGTGCTGGGGTTTCTTTCCTTACCGTTCATCATTCCTCCTTCTCCATGTGCAACATGATCATCTTCATGAAAAAAAATACAGGAAATCTGATGGGTACCTGAGAACCAAAGCTAGGTCACCAGTAAACAAAGTAGGAATGGTGAGGGGGTCTGGAGCTTTGCCTTCATTTTGCCTTTCTATTCAATTTACTTTGGGTTTGGTCTACATGTTATTCTTCTGTTTCTCAATTATTTGTATTTCAACTGAATTTCTACGAGCATATTTTAAAAAATGAGTAATTTCTCTATAGCTGTTTAATCATCTGATATACTTTCACACTTAATCCTTTCTAATATCACTTTCATTACAATTGTTCCTCTGAGAGCCAGCACTCTAAATCGCTGAACTTGAATTAATCCTCATCAATATGTCAAATCTAACAATATCTTGGGTGCTTAAGTTATTCCTACCTCCAAGCTACTAATCTGTTCTGATTCATTATTGAATGTATTATTTAATCTCACTCATACAGTGATGTGCATGCTGCATTTAAAAGCAGCCCTACATAGGCAGCTTACATACATGCGTACATACGAACATACGAATTAGGAGCAGGAGTAGGCCACTCGGCCCTTCGAGCCTGCTCCGCCATTCAATAAGATCATGGCTGATCCGATTACTCCACATTCCCACCTATCCCCGATAACTTTTCACCCCCTTGCTTACCAAGAATCTATCTACCTCTTGAGGATTCATTGCAGTACCAATGTTGCCCCCGCCACACAGTACTGCTCCCCGATTATCAAAATCCATGACGAGGTCTTGGACAACGTGGACCACTTTCCATACCTCGGGAGCCTACTGTCAACAAGGGCAGACGTCGATGACGAAGTCCAACACCGCCTTCAGTGTGCCAGTACAGCCTTCGGTCGCCTGAGGAAGAGAGTGTTTGAAGACCAGGGCCTCAAACCCAGCAACAAGCTCATGGTCTACAGAGCAGCAGTGATACCCGCCCTGCTGTATGCCTCAGAGACATGGACCATGTACAGCAGGCACCTCAAAGCACTGGAGAGGTACCACCAACGCTGCCTCCGCAAGATCCTGCAAATCCATTGGCAGGATAGGTGCACCAATATCAGTGTTCTCACTCAGGCCAACATCCCCAGCATCGAAGTTTTGACCACGCTCGATCAGCTCTGATGGACGGGCCACATCGTCCGCATGCCCGATACGAGACTCCCAAAACAAGTGCTCTACTCGGAGCTCCGACATGGCAAGAGAGCCTCAGGTGGGCAGAGGAAACGCTTCAAGGACACCCTCAAAGCCTCCTTGAAAAAGTGCAACATCCCCACTGACACCTGGCCCAAGACTGCACAAAGTGGAGGAGAATCATCCGGGAAGGCGCCGAACACCTCGAGTCTCTTCGCCGGGAGCAAGCGGAAGCCAAGCGCAAACAGCGGAAGGAGCGCACGTCAACCCAAGCACCCCACCCACCTGCCCCTTCAACCACCGTCTGCCCCACCTGTGACAGAGACTGTAGGTCCCGCATTGGACTCATCTGTCACCTGAGAACTCATTTTTAGTGTGGAAGCAAGTCATCCTCAGTTCCAAGGGACTGCCTAAGAAGAAGAAGAGTGTTTACCAATGGTGCAACATGGGTTCACACCCAAACTTCCTCTACAGTGCTGAGCCTGGTCTCATTTTCTTCACTGTGGGACAGGGCCAAATGGAGGTCAGACATTTCCCCATAGGAAGGGAAAGGAGGAAATTTAAAGTTAAAGTAAGAGTTATCACCAGGCTAGTATCATGAACTTCCTAGTTGCTAACTCAGTAATTAGTAACACTGGTGAACACTTGCAATCAGGTCTGCTTAACATCTTGACCACAGTTAGTGTGAAACAGAGAGATCAAGAAAGGAGTGTGACATGAATCTTGTATGAAGTACTACTGGGCGGCCTGCTGGTGGCGCTGTCCAGGGAGAGTATAAATACTCAGGCATGGGCCCAGCTTGCTTAGGACATTCCTCAACAAGAACTAGTGAAGGACACAACTAGATCTCCGTGTTGGAAAACAGTTGATTAAAGCTTTGTTTAACGCTTAGACCAAGTGCCTAGTAGTTTCCTTACGTCAATTTAATCAACTGAACCTGCTCCACGCTCTGAGTAGTTTTGGGAACAGACGGCTACGACTCAAACGGTAGAAGGGAACCAGATATAGTAATCAATCCATCATGGAGAAACTACTCCGACCCGCCCGTCTTGACCTGGACCTGAATTCACCTACAACTGCTAAGGTATGGAAACACTGGTATTGTACCTTCAGCAACTACCTCAGGGCATGTGGTGAGAATGTTCCTGATAAGTTAGAGATACTTGCCAATTATGTATCCCCTTATGTGTTTGACTATATCGAAGACTGTGTAAACTATGACTCCGCTATCCGAATACTACAGCAACTATATGTTAAGGCCCCAAACGAAATTTTTGCTTGGCATCTACTGGCCACAACTCGACAACAACCCGGGGTATCAATTGACGAATTCCTTCAAAAGCTTCACAGGCTCAGCAAAGATTGTAATCTCAAGGCTGTCTCAGCTGAGCAGTACCAGGAGGAGTTAATTCGTGATTCTTTTATTAATGGAATTGCGTCTCCCTTCATACGCCAGCGTCTGCTGGAGAATAAAACCCTCGAGTTACAAGCTGCCTATGACCAGGCATATTCTCTGGACTTGGCAAAAAAAAATGCAGATGCCTATCTTTTACCACGTGCACGGACTGCTGCTATCACTTTTAGTGACTCCTCCGATAAGCCTCAGGTGGAAGCCCTCACTGATGACGACTCTATCCTAGCTGATGACGACCCTACCCTAGCGGCATCTTGGCAATCTCAAAGGAAGTGTTTCTTCTGTGGAGGTGCATTTCATTATAGGAAATTTTGTCCTGCTCGTAATGCAATCTGCAATCATTGCAGTAAGAAAGGTCACTTCTCGAAAGTATGTCAGTCAAGAGCCTCTTCTAGGGTTACAGCTGCTCCCTATAAAACTGCTCCTCCCCCAAGAGCTACTACTAATGTTACAGCTGTCATCTATAAAACTGCTCCTCCCCCAAGAGCCACTACTAATGTTACAGCTGTCAAGGATAAAACTGCCCCTCTTCCCATCACAGCTGTTTTTCCCCAAAGCCTGTCCCATGCAGCCATGAAGGTTTCGGTAAATGGACACATTTTGAGTGCATTAATCGACTCATGCAGCTCTGACAGCTTCATCAGTGAGCAGGCTGTCAGTAAGTTAAAACTGCGTATTTACCCCTCGGACAGGGAAATCGCAATGGCTCTGACGACACTGACCACTAACTCTTCCGGCTTTTGTCTTGTCGACCTTATTCTCAATGGCCGCACTTATTTCTCTACCCGGCTCGGGGTGCTCAAAAACCTATGCAGTGATGTGCTCCTGGGACAGGATTTCCAGAAACAACACAAAAGACTCACTTTCGAGTTTGGAGGATCAAAGCCGGAGCTTACTATTTCCAAAGTACCATTTTGTGCACTTTCGGCGGCTTCGCTCGATGAGCCCTCCTTGTTTGCCAATCTTTCCCCCCGATGTAAGCCCATAGCCACTAAATCACGACGTTTCAGCCAAGATGACCTATCCTTTATCGAAGCAGAGATCTCTCGCCTTCTAGCTGACGGTATCATTGAGCCATGTTCATCTTCCTGGCGGGCTCAAGTCGTCATTGTTAAAAATCCTCTGAAGCAACACAAGAAACGTCTTTGCATCAATTACTCGCAAACTATTAACCAGTATACCGACCTGGATGCCTACCCACTACCATGCATCGATGACATGGTCAATAACCTTGCTAACTACAAGGTATTTTCAACTTTTGACTTAAAGAGTGCATACCATCAAGTACCGTTAAAGGACTCTGACAAAAAGTATACGGCTTTTGAGGCCAATGGTCGGCTTTACCAGTTTCGTCGCCTTCCATTCGGGGTCACCAATGCGTGGCCGTCTTTCAACGGGCAATGGATAGCCTAGTCAAACAGGAGAACTTAACAGACACTTTTCCATATTTGGATAATATCACCATTGCTGGTCATGACCAGAAGGAGCATGATGCCAACCTTCAGAAATTTCTTGACATTCTCTGTCATCGCAACTTAACCCTAAATGAGTCCAAATCTGTGAAATCAGTACCATCAGTCAACATCCTTGGCTACTGGGTGGGCAATGGTGTCATCAAACCGGATCCGGAGCGACTTCGTCCGCTTCAGGAGCTCCCTCCTCCTACGAATCTCAACTCTCTTCGTCGGGCCCTCGGCATGTTCGCCTATTATGCGAAGTGGATACCTCACTTTTCCGACAAGATCCAGCCCCTGCTTCACGCGAAGTCATTTCCGTTGAAGGCGAGGGCTATTTCAGCTTTCGACCTCCTCAAGCAACAACTGGAAAAAGCCGCGCTTCATTCCATCGATGAAAATCTCCCTTTCGTGGTCGAGTGCGATGCATCGGAGGTGCCGATCTCGGCTACCTTGAATCAAGGCGGTCGACCCGTTGCATTTCTGTCTAGAACTTTGCAGGGTAGCGAGCTCCATTATCCTCCTGTCGAGAAGGAGGCTACGGCTATCATCGAAGCAGTACGTAAATGGAGTCATTTTCTCGCTCGTCACCATTTCACGCTCATAACCGATCAGCGCTCGGTGGCCTTTATGCTGGATAACCGGAAACACACTAAAATCAAGAATAACAAAATACAGCTCTGGAGGATGGAATTGGCCGCCTTTGGCTACACCATACAGTATCGACCCGGCAAGGATAATGTGGCCCCGGATACCCTCACGCGTGCATTCTGCTTTTCCATGTCAACTTCGACTCTTGCGGATCTTCATACTGACTTATGCCATCCTGGCGTTACCCATATATTGCACTTTGTGCGATCTAAAAATCTCCCATTTTCTACGGAAGATGTGAAAAGAACATGCTGCACTTGTAGAATTTGCGCGGAATTAAAACCGCAATTCTTCCGTCCATCAGATGGCTCGCTCATACACGCTACACAGCCTATGCAGCGACTCAACATTGACTTTAAAGGGCCATTGCCTTCCTCAACACGAAACACCTACTTGCTTACTATGGTGGACGAATAGTCACACTTTCCCTTTGCTTTCCCCTGTCCCAATATGCTTACTTCCACAGTGATCAAATGCCTCGATCAGGTCTTTTCCCTTTGCGGTACGGCCAATTTCATCCACTCTGATCGGGGTCCCTCCTTCATGTCAAGCGAACTCAAAAGTTATCTTTCCCAACGGGGAATCGCCACAAGTAAAACGACACCGTATCATCCTATTGGAAACGGACAGGTTGAGAGATACAACGCTATCATTTGGAACGCTGTTCGTCTTGCACTAAGGTCACGCAATCTACCAGACCAGCAGTGGGAAACTATGCTCCCTGATGCGTTGCATTCCATCAGGTCTCTTCTTTCTACATCCACCAATGTTACTCCTCACGAACGATTCTTCGGGTTCCAGCGTCACTCCACTCATGGGACGTCCCTACCATCATGGTTGGCAGCTCCTGGCTCCGTGCTGCTCCAAAGATTCGTCCGTTCTCCAAGAGTGATCCCCTCGTCGACGAGGTGGAACTAACGGATGTCAATCTTACATACGCGTACGTGCGGTACCCTGATGGCCGGGAGTCCACAGTTTCACTTCGGGATCTGGCTCCCTGCCCAACCGGTCCCACGGACCCAATCGATAGAGAGATCCGTATTAACGACGCCGATACTCCGCGCTTCTCCGAGGATGACGCCCTACCCAGGACATCAAGGGATCTGCCAGCTACTCGGCTGGATCAACCCGGGGAACAGAGCGCGCCCCGCGGGATGGTCACCCGAAGCCAGGACGCTGGTCAATCACCGGCTACTGAGCAGGATGAAGCCAGCTTTGCGCCGGTGGGGACCCGCACCCGGAGCCACGATCTCCCCAGTCCCCCTCAGGTCGATCAAGGCGACACGGACTCTGCCAGCCCGCCGGTACGAACCAAGCGACCCAGGGACCAAAACACGATCCGAGGAGACGTGCCTTCCGGCCTCCAACGGAAATCCAAACGACTGCATCTATTCTTAGTCCGGCTAATTCGGTAGAAGGAAGCCGCCGGACTTCCAATCTTTCAGGCGGGAAGAATGACATGAATCTTGTATGAAGTAATACTGGGCGGCCTGCTGGTGGCGCTGTCCAGGGAGAGTATAAATACTTGGGCATGGGCCCAGCTTGCTCAGGACATTCCTCAACAGGAACTAATAAAGGCCACAACTAGATCTCCATGTTGGAAAACAGTTGATTAAAGCTTTGTTTAATGCTTAGACCAAGTGCCTAGTAGTTTTCTTACGTCAGAGTGTTGTATGAAATTAGTTTCAGCAATCACAACCAAGTTTAGTGTGTGCAAATCCACAGCACAAAACCACCAATAACTCAAAACAAATTGACAACTAATTAGCAATCTCATTCAGAGAGGGCATAAAGATGGCAAGTATTGAAAATGGAAAATTCACACTACCACAGTAGGGTGCGGTTTTGAGAGTGGGTTATGACATATCATTAGAATAAAATAGATGGAGCTCCTGTAATAAAAACAGAAAATGCTGGAAATACTCAGCAGGTCAGGCAGCATCTGTGGGGAGAGTTAACATTTTAGGTCAATGACCTATCGTTGGAGCTTCTATAGTTGATTTGAGAATACTAGGTGGCTAAAGTGCAACAGTGTTCCATTCTTAAACACTGACAAACATTACCTTAAAAACATTAAAAAGGTACTGTATATAAAAATTCAAAAATTCTGGCCTTGGCAGGTTTGTCTTATAAATGGTATATTTTCTGCATCTTTACCTGTGGCCATCACGTATTGGAACATTTCCTGATAAATGCTGGTAGCAGGCAGAGACTCGGAGAAGCTAGTCTCTGGTGTCAGCTTTGCTCAATAGGTAGAACGTTTGCCTCTGAGTCAGAAGATTGTGCGTTCAGACTCCAAACCAAGATTTAAAATCATAATCTCAGTTGATACACCAATGTGGTACTAAGGGAATGCTGCATTGCCAGAGGTCTTGTCCTTTGGATAAGATGTTAAACCAAGGTTGCAACTGCTTGTTCAGGTGAATTCAAATTCCCATGGCAGTATTCGAAGAAGTGCAGCGAGTTCTCCCAGTGTTGTTCTTCAAATTGTGTGAAGTGCTTTAAGATGTGATCATGCACAATGTATGTGCAAGGTTTTACTTCTCTTTTACGCTATGATGCAGAATAATTGTTTACCAATGTAGTAGGTAACCATGTGCCACGATGCTAATTCCTCAGCTAGTGTTTTTAGTGTCATTGATGTCAAGCAGAGAATCATTCTACAAATGTTGTCAGACTATTTTGTTACATAATAGTGTTTGCATATCAACATAGCAAACTCTCATCTCCCTATATTGAGGTATCAGCAGAAAATTAACAAATATTAAGACATTTCAACAAATAGAAAGCATAATATGAGATCAGCATCAAGGGATATATAAATAGTTAGATTTAAGTCAGTAATACTTTCTTTAATGTAATTGAAAATTACTAGTCAGATTCATAAAGGTCTACTAGAACTCCCTATTAGCTTAGAACTGTGTAGTAAACACACTTCTGCACACAACCAGGAATTGCAAAAACAAATACATCTTAGTTAAATCAAAATAAAAGCTGACAAGAACACAACGTAATGTTGATACCAGATCTGTTTATGACACCTTGCAGACAACTCATGTGTACTAAAAGTATTACATTACCTTTATTACTATTTACCCCAACACTACTTTGTAATTCATACTGAGCGCAGGTCCAGAAGTGACTCTCTGCTATAGCTTGGCAGTATTAACCTTCATGTTTTGAGTTGAAATTTAAAAGCTAAGAGGTGTTTAATGATCACATTGACTGCACAATATATTTTAGGATGTTTCAAACAAGGCAGTGATTATAATAATAACTTTCCTTCCCCCTTTCCATCTTTAAGAAGCCTCTGACTGCCATAAATTCTCTTACAACCTCTTAAATACATGCCAGCACTGAAAAGCTAGTTTTATTCTGAATGTTTATTTTATACAGTCAGAACACAAGTAGGAGTGTTGAAATTTTAAATTCCATCTTGATTTTTATTCCATCAAACACAAGTTTGAAAGGAAAGAATTTTTCTTTCTGCGGAAAGGCACACAATTTTTCTGGATATCTAAGATTCTGTTCTTGAGTTACTTTACTTGTGTTTTTGAAAAAAAGTCTTTGTCAAAACTTGTTTTATTTTCTTCAAAGAAAAAATACTAACATTAAAATGGGGAAAAGCTGTTTCTCTGGAGTTTTGCCTATTGTATTTGGACATGTTAAGCTGTTCATGAGTATTTGCATTTCAATCATACTCCTCATATTATTTTTCCTCATTTTTATTCCCTCCCTTTCAGTCAACCAGATCTAATGGGCAGATAACCTGCTTCTAGGCCTAAGGCTATGCTGCCCTTGAGCCAGTTCCTTGAATGCAAAGGAGTGATCAGCCAGATCTGAATTATGTACTGTTTATCCTCCCTTCCAGCATTGCTGAGATGATGACCTCGCCATGTGGAAACTTAAGCAGGATCCCATGTCACAGCACACTGGTGTATCAACAAGCTGCACCATGGCATCTCCTCCGCTGCCCCGCCCACCCCCCCCCCCCCCCGCAACCACTGAAAATGTGCCACTTCAGCCAATTTTTAAAATGAAGTAATTTTTTGTCTAACTGAAAGCAATATATCGCCTCATGAACTTTGCTGTAATACAGACGAAGATCTGTAAAGCCTTTCATTTTTTTCCCCTGTATAAGCCTTTCTTTGTTTTTCCTATCAACAATTCTGGCTGCCAATGAAGCATCCTCTTCCTGCAAAGAGGGTAATGTGGTCTGAACCATGACCTTCACAACTTCTGTCAATGCTATTCCATGCTGTGCCACAGCAAGCAGTGAAGCGCTCGCTCTCCCCCTTTCCTTGCATGGCATAGAGTAAAGGAGGCTATATTACCACATAACTTTTTTTTTTGAATCCCCTTAGTCTAGGGAAAAAGAAAGTTGTAATCCATTTCTGAAAAGTGTCATTATATGTTTACATTAACCTTGTGTTAAAGGGTTGAAGAGCTAAACTTAATTTCTTGTATGATCTTGTTAAGTGACTGCCATAATTTTATTCCTTGTAATTAAAATACCAAAGAATACTTTATTTAGAACTCTTGAATTTTAGAGTAGCTTTTATTTTACCAAAGACGTGGTGCTATAATGAAATTGTACCATATAATTTCAAGAGAGCTCAAAACATCTAACAAAAAACTGTCTGAACTACCTCACTGAGTTGACAGTTGCAACTTATAGCACATATACTGACCAACATTAGAATTTAAAAAGATATTAACTGTGACAGGGCAGATTAATTACCACAGTATTAGCCTGTGACAGTAGCCAGGGAGGGGGGTTAGAATTGGTGGCTAGGGAACCGAATACAATGGCTTCAGTCTTACCGATGTTTAATAGGAGGAAATATCAGCTCATCTAGGACCGAATGTCAGACAAACAGTTTGACAACACAGAGGCAGTGGAGGTGGTGGTGAGGCAGAGCTCGGTGTCGCTAGTGTACATGTGGAAGCTGACATTGCGTTTTTGGATGATCCAAGCAAATCACTGGTGAGCTTTCTGCTACTTGTCCAGCTCAGACCATCCTACCCATTAGGGCTTTGGCTATATGGAGTCAGGTGGGAAGAATTCCAGCTCCCATCGTCAGGTCAATTATCATGTTCCATTAGTAAGCTAGACTTGCTGGTCGATCATCAACAGTATCCTGAAGTACTACAGACCTGCCTGTCTCATGTATCGGATTACCAAGTTCCAACTTTCCATTTTGGAGGCACGTCAACCCCAAGGAGACATTGGCTACCTCCCCATTCATTGGAGAAGTCATTAGAAAACTGGCAAGCCTGGGTTTGAACTCTTTCTAGGTGGCCAGCAGGTAATAGGAGCCCCTCACAAGTGACGTTGTGAGCAGCACAACTCACCATAAAATGTGTAAGTGCATTGTCACTGTTCTCTTGATGACAGTATCAACACACTGTATCCCCCGTGGAGATGTATAGCTTCAGTAGCAGCTGCTACCCAGTTATCGCAGGCACCAAGTCCTACTTATATGAGTGCTTGTTCTCCTACCCAACCTGTAGTTAACAACTTACAGCAGCTGTTGTCCCAAGTCTCAGAGTCTCCTCATCAGCTACATGAGGGACATCTGTTTTCAGCTTGGTGGAAGGACCTACACAAAACAGTTTATATCATGCCAACTGCCTTAATGGTCTAGATGTCCAAGGCTAGTGTTACATATAACACTTACTCATCACCAACTGCTTAATCCAGATCTTTACATGAGGAGCTTTGTCAATAGGCATGCCTGCAGTGAGGCTGAGGTCTCCTCCAGGGTGCTCAGTGTTGGTGTAGGCTAGAGTCAACCCTCCCATCATTCACTACCCTTTTTGCCACAAATCCATCTCATAGCTTGGTCCTGAACCTTGCACGTGGCTGTAGAAAGCTCCATTATTTCATATCTAGTAGTTCTGAAGGAGAAATGTTTGGGCAGATGGCTTGTATACTAAAAGCTTAACTTGCATTGGGACTTTCCTGTCATCGAAGGAAGACGAGAAAAAACAAAGCGCCTTTTGTCCTTTCTCATTTCAGTACAGGAGGACTGTGTCCAGGCTGAAGTTGCCACCCAGGTATCAAAATGAATCAACATTCAGTTCAGATATTTCTTGCATCTTCTAATCAATACCTCTAAAATCCTTTCTTGAGCTATGCAAGGCTAAAATACCAAACTTGGTGACATCCATCACTATATCCCACCTATTAGCTAATTGTTCAAGATTCTGAGTAGAGAACATAAGATCCCCAGTTTGTGAGCAGAATAATACCATCTGCAAGAAAGGGGTGCTGCAATGTTTTCAGAAACATCTGCCACTTGTAGTGAATTAGAAACAAAAGTATAACGAACACATTTACAATTTCAATACAAATAATGAGCAGTGGAAATCTTCTGCCTAAAATCTACTGGAGGAAAAAAAAATCGAACATAACAGAAACTTGCTTTGGTTTATTTAATATTTCCTCATCTCAGGGTATTATATTGAGTCATATCATCAGCGAACAGCCCCACTTCTGACCTTATGATGGAGGGAAGGCCATTGATGAACACTTGGAAAACAGTGACAGGATCGGACAAAGTCAACATGGATTTACAAAAGGTAAATCATGCTTGACTAATCTACTGGAATTTTTTGAGGATGTAACTGGTAGAATAGATAAGGGAGAACCAGTGGATGTGGTGTATTTGGACTTTCAGAAGGCTTTCGATAAGGTCCCACATAAGAGATTAGCGTGCAAAGTTAAAGCACATGGGATTGGGGGTAAGGTACTGACTTGGATAGAGAACTGGTTGGCAGACAGGAAGCAAAGAGTTGGAATAAACGGGTCTTTTTCCGAGTGGCAGGCAGTGACTAGTGGGGTACCGCAGGGATCGGTGCTAGGACCCCAGTTATTCACAATATATATTAATGATCTAGACGAGGGAACTAGATGTAATATCTCCAAGTTTGCAGATGACACAAAGCTGGGTGGGCGTGTGTGTTGTGAGGAGGATGTAGAGAAACTCCAGTATGATTTGGACAAGTTGGGTGATTGGGCAGATGCATGGCAGATGCAGTATAATGTGGATAAATGCAAGGTTATCCACTTTGGTGGCAAAAACAGGAAGGCAAATTATTATCTGAACGGCAATAGATTAGGAAAAGGGGAAGTGCAACGAGACCTGGGAGTCCTTGTGCACCAGTCGTTGAAGGTAAGCATGCAGGTGCAGCAGGCGGTTAAGAAGGCAAATGATATGTTGGCCTTCGTAGCGAAAGGGTTCGAGTACAAGAACAAGGATGTCTTGCTGCAGTTGTACAGGGCCTTGGTGAGACCACACCTTGAGTATTGTGTGCAGTTTTGGTCGCCTTATCTGAGGAAGGATGTTCTTGCCATGGAGGGAGTGCAGCGAAGATTCACCAGACTGATACCTGGGATGGCAGGAATGATGTATGAAGAGAGATTGGGACGATTGGGCTTGTATTCGCTCGAGTTTAGAAGAATGAGAGGGGATCTCATTGAAACTTATAAAATTCTAACAGGACTAGACAGACTAGATACAGGAAGGATGTTCCCCATGGCGGGGGAGTCCAGAACCAGGGGTCACAGTCTAAGGATAAGGGGTAAGCCATTTAGGACTGAGATGAGGAGGAATTTCTTCACCCAGAGAGTGGTGAACCTATGGAATTCTCTACCACAGAAGGCAGTTGAGACCAATTCATTAAATATATTCAAGAAGGAGATAGATATATTTCTTAAGGCTAAAGGGATCAAGAGATATGGGGAGAAAGCAGGGACAGGGTACTGAATTCTGCTCAGACGAGGAGGAACGCGATGGACACCTACGGACACTGAAAGACGCCCTCGTAAGAACGGGATATGACGCTCGACTCATCGATCGACAGTTCCGACGGGCCACAGCGAAAAATCGCATAGACCTCCTCAGAAGGCGAACACGGGACACAACCAACAGGGTACCCTACGTCGTCCAGTACTTCCCCGGAGCGGAGAAACTACGCCATGTTCTTCGCAGCCTTCAACATGTCATCAATGACGATGAACACCTCGCTAAGGCCATCCCCACGCCTCCACTACTCGCCTTCAAACAGCCGCCTAACCTCAAAAGTACCATCGTTCACAGCAAATTACCCAGCTTTCAGGATAACAGCGACCACGACACCACACAACCCTGCCACGGCAACCTCTGCAAGACATGCCAGATCATCAACACAGATACCATCATCACACGTGAGGACACTACCCACCAGGTACATGGTACATACTCATGTGACTCGGCCAACGTTGTCTACCTCATACGTTGCAGGAAAGGATGCCCCGGAGCATGGTACATCGGCGAGACCATGCAGACACTGAGACAACGTATGAACGGACACCGCGCAACAATCGCCAGGCAGGATTGCTACCTCCCAGTCGGGGAACACTTCAGCAGTCAAGGACATTCAGCCTCGGATCTGCGGGTAAGCGTTCTCCAAGGCGGCCTTCAAGACACACGACAACGCAAAATCATCGAGCAGAAACTGATAGCCAAGTTCCGCACCCATGAGGACGGCTTCAACCGAGATCTTGGGTTCATGTCACACAACATGACATAGAGTCATCCAGACTCGAGTCATCATTGGCTTGTTCACAGATGTGATTTCCAGTAAAAAAAAAGTAAACATTTTAAAGTTTATGGTTTTCCATACAGACTGCAGCATTTGACACATTAGACCCCCTGTGACCCCACCTCATTGTCTCAATTGTATCTTGCTATGTCTTTGATGTGGTGCCTTCCTGGCTGACCTGATTGTTTCTCTGCCGAGGTGTGATGAAAGGCAGTCAGATAGATTAACTGTAGTCGTCTGAGATTGTACGCTACACAGACATTGTTCTGTGTCTATATATGCTTTGCCGATTCGTATTCCTTCACTTCACCTGACGAAGGGGCAGCAGCTCCGAAAGCTTGTGATTTCAAATAAAACTGTTGGACTATAACCTGATGTTGTGCGACTTCTCACTGAATTTGGATGATCAGCCATGATCTCATTAAATGGCGGAGCAGGCTCGAGGGGCCGAATGGCCTACTCCTGCTCCTATCTTCTATGTTTCTATGTTTCTATGATGAAGCAGCTGAAGATAGCTGGGCCTAAGACGCTGCCCTGAGGAACTCCTGCAGCGATGTCCTGTGGCTGAGATGATTGGCCTCCAACAACCACAACCATCTTCCTTTGTGCCAGGTATGACTCCAGCCACTGGAGCGTTTTCCCCCTGATCAGTGATATACAAAGGCAACATTAAAGGTCAAAGCTCCCCAGAACAAGGATCACATAGATGTAGAGAAACAAGGACTGATCAAATGCATTTTGGGAAGTGAAAATTCTATAAATTATTGTAAATCTGGATTGGTGTTAATTAATAAAATGGTATAACTCCATGCTCACATGTGGATTCAATGTCTTGCATAATGACCAGTTATTTTCATCTTGGATGCACCAAATTGCACTTTTCAGCTAATATATGGGTAATCCGCAAATCTGCAGTAATCAAGTACATTCCAGTCTTTTGTTTGTAATGACAATAGTATCTGCTGTCATGCATACAATGGGATGTGAAAAACTGGATTAAGTGTTGGCATAGCACTGTACAATACTAACACTGATTGGCTCCAAGTCAAGTGGATTAATGATTAATTGATGACAAATTAAATAATTGATTAAGTAGCACAGAACTAAGGCAGAAGACACATCTCAATGGGTTGATTCGTTACTTTTTGCTTTATCTGTGTTCACCAATGACTGTAAGCAGCGACAGTATTTGTTGCATGGCCTAGAATGTATAGAATAAAAAGAAAGAATATTTCATGATTTTTATTTCCAGTAGTCAGGCTAACTGAAATAAATTATAATATCAAAGTATTTTTCCTGGTCTTGCTGCCTGTGGCATAGACTGCTTCATTATTTGAGGAATTACGAATGGATCTGAACAATCATCACCGAACAGCCCCACTTCTGACCTTATGATGGAGGGATGGTCATTGATGATGCAGCTGAAGATGGTTGGGCCTAAGACGCTGCCCTGAGGAACTCCTGCAGCGATGTCCTGGGGCTGAGATGATTGACCTCCAACAACCACAACCATCCTCCTTTGTGCCAGGTATGACTTCAGCCACTGGAGAGATTTCCTTCTGATCACCATTGACTTCAGTTTTACTAGGGCTCCTTGGTGCCACACTCGGCCAAATGCTGCCTTGATGTCAAGGCATTCACTCTCACCTCACCTCTGAAATTCAGCTCTTGTGTCTATAGGAACAGGACTAGGCCTTTAAGCCCCTCGAACCTGTTCTGCCATTCAATGAGATCATGGCTGATCTGAACTATGTTTGGATCACAGCTGTAATGAGGACTGGAACCAAGTGGTTGTGGCAGAACACAAATTGAGCATCAGGTTATTGGTAAGTAAGTGCCACTTGATAGCACTATCGATAACTCCTTCCATCACTTTGCTGATGATCGAGCGTAGGCTGATAGGGCGGAAATTGGCCGGGTTGGATTTGTCCTGCTTTTTGTGGATAGGGCATCAAAGGGCAATTTTCCACATTGACAGGTAGATTAAAGTTTTATAGTTGTACTGGAACAACTTGGTTACCGGCTCGAGAACCAAGGGCTGACCAGTCTTCCACTCCCTACTATCAATCCCACCTTAACCTCTGAATCCTCTGGCACAGTGAGGGTAATGAATGAAGGAAGGAGTGCCACACATATAAAGAGACTGCCAGAGAAGAGTCAGGAGGAGCAAATATTTTACCTGCGCTGCTCTGGTGAGGTTGTTCAAACTTCTTCCTGCAATGCAAATAAAACCTAGGGTTCAAGGAGGTGGCACTCACTGGCACAGCCACCACCCTCCATAGCAGGTGTCCAGCTCGCAACCCCAAACAAACCATTCTCTCCTGATCTGTATCTCCGTTAGGAGGACATGCAGGTCCGGCTCCCTGAAGTTTGCTGCTCATTTCTTTGATCTGGCTGCCATCCTTGTCACCCAGATTGCCTGCTTTCTCCAGCGCTGCCTTTACCACTTTAAGCAGCTGAAGGTTTTCTATGCTGCTGCTGCGCCAGATCTCTGCCTCTCCTCCAGGTACTTTTTGGTCCCTACTTCCTCATCACCCCCCCCCCCCCCCTCCCCACTGCTGCGACCCCAACCCTTCCCCTTGCCCCCAACCCCCACTCACCCTGCTCCCCACCCCAAAGTAGTGTGCGCCAAATCCGAGAGATGGCCTCACCAGGCTAAGCTGATGCTGCTTCAGCTAAAGTATTGCAATACTATCAGTGGAAACAATGCATTACGTATGTGGTGACATTACTGCAGGAAAGGCAAATCCAGCTCCTGTTTTTATACTTTAAATTTTTTTTTTAGGTTTTTGTTCTCAACGTTTCTATATGCACCAGAAATATTTTGTAAATAAATGTAACACCCACATCCCTCCCCCACCCTTCCTATCAAGAGAATAGCATTGGTACACTTATATTATTGGATTTCATGTTTATCTACTGCCAGTCATGCCAGTCACTGATAAAAGAGGACAGAAAGAGGGATTTAGCATTCTATTCCCTAGTTTTGTAAATATTCCTTGAGATCCTTGTAGAACATTTATTAAATCTATTGATTTTCTTTTTGAAAGCACAAATGATTTTGTTCTCCGCTGAAACTAGTTAAGGCAACCCACTTTTATCAATCAAAGTTAAAAATATTTCAAAACCTGTATGGTATGGACAGTTTAAATGCAGTTCTTTGTATTTTAGCGTGTTTCTTTTGTAGAAAATCCATTAGGTTGTTTTTTTTAATATCATTTTGTTACATACTAGAACCTGGATCATACACTATTAATGATTTCCAAACTAAGATTGAAAGATGTAACTGGTTCGTCGTAAAAATACATGCGGTTAACATAAAAGGGAACCGAAAAATCTTCTACCAGCATGTAAACAGTAAGTGGGTAGTAAGAGGCGGGGTGGGGCCTATTAGGGACAAAGAAGGTGATATATGCTTAGAGGCGCAGGGCTCGGCTAGAATACTCAATGAGTACTTTGTATCGGTGTTTACTAAGGAGGTGGATGCTGACAAAATATCGGTAGAAGTGGAAAAGGTAGAAGCAATGGAAGGGGTGAAAATTGATAGACAGGATGTACTAGAAAGGCTGTGTATGCTTAGAGTGGACAAGTCGCCTGGTCCAGATGGCTTGCATCCCAGGTTGCTAAGGAAATTGGGGGAGGAGATAGCAGGAGCGCTTGCCACAATTTTCCAATCTTCCCTCGATGAGGGGGAGGTGCCTGAGGATTGGAAAGTGGCAAATATGACACCATTGTTCAAGAAAGGGTGTAAGGACAATCCTAGTAACTACAGGCCGGTTAGTTTAACATCAGTGGTGGGTAAAGTTTTAGAAACAATAATCAAGGAAAAGAATGAACGGGCACTTGGAGAGGTTTAAGCTAATTAAGGAGAGCCAACATGGATTTGTGAAAGGCAGATCGTGTTTGACTAATCTAATGGAAATTTTTGACGAAGAAACCCCTCCACTGCCTGAGTTGTCAGACTGTTTGTCCAATGTCAAATCTTTGCTGAGCCACAATTTCCTTCCAATTGGGAAGAGCGAAGCCATTATCTTCAGGCCCCCACCACAAACTCCGTTCCCTTCTCACCCGGCTGAACCAGACTGTTCATATCCTCGGCGTCCTATTTGACCCTTAGATGAGCCTCTGATCTCATAACCTTTCCATCACAAAGACCACCTCATTCCATTGGTGACCTTGCCTTCAGCTGTCTAGGCCCTAAGTTGTGGAATTCCCTCCCTAAATCTCTCCCTCTCTCCTCCTTTAAGATGCTCCTTAAAACTTACCTCTTTGACCAAACTTTTGGTCACCTATCCTAATATCTCCATTTGTGGCTCAGTGTAAAATTTTGTTTGATAACGTTCCTGTGAAGCGCTTTGGGATGTTTTACTACTTTAAAGGCGCTCTATAAATGCAAGTTGTTGTTGTTCCATATCCGTAACATCGCCCGCCTCCATCCCTACTTCAGCCCATCTGCTGCTGAAACCTTCATCCATGCATGTGTCACTTTTAGACTTGACTATTCCAATGCTCTGCTGGCTGGCCTCCCTTCTCCACTTTCCATAAACTTCAGCTCATCCAAAATTCTGCTGCCCGTATCCTATCCCGCAACAGGTTTTGGTCGCCCATCACCATTGACCTCCTCTATTCATTAGTGCATCACACTGGGTGTGACCTGGAGATGACTGCCTTTGAGATCCTGCTATTAAATCTACCTAATTCCAGTTATTTCATAAGCTATTATCTTTTCAGGAGTTGTGTTTTTTAATGACAGATGCTAGTGCTACAGTGTGTACTTTTATATCAGCCCATTGAGTTTGTACATTATTTGTAAGTGAGGTATGTTTTGCTATATTGATTTACTTTTACAAAATTTAAAGAATTTTTTTTGTTCTATATAAATCACGGGGAAATATATTTCTGAAGCTGGTGGAGCTTTTGGTGCACAGTAAAGTGTTCTTTAGAATGGAATCTTAAGGGCAGACTTGTAAGGCAGAGTGTTCATGGCTGTTCCAGGGACTGAATCCTCCAAAGGATAACACAATCCCTTTAAAGTCCTTCCATCAGTACTATGTGAACATACACCAATAATAATTGGAGGATAATGCAAGTAAAATATCAGAGATATAATAAACCTTGAAACCAAGACTGGATTATTGCCTTCAATGGCTCCTTTTTATAAATCTATGCCAACTGCTTCTTTTTTATTTTAATGGCTTAATTCTGTTTTTGATCATTAATATTATAATATTAGAAAGATACATTTTTGTAAATCAAATACTTCTATAATTAATGCAAAGATACTGCAAATACTACTGCCATATAGATGGTGAATATTATACTAATATTGAGATTTTTTTAAATATTCAAACATTCACATATATTATGACAAAAGGTTCAGTGCTATTTGCTCTAAAATGTGTAACTCCAAAGACCCGGTCATTGATTTTTCTTCAATTGACACAAGGGGGCAGTCGTAGGCTGAAAAACATTTTCTGGTTGAAATTCGTGTGTGATTGAGTTACTGCACATACACAAACTGAGTGCTCCTGCTGAGTAGCTTTTAAAGTTTGACCTAATGCTGCAGTTAGGCTGCTCCTCACAGAAATAACTCCCCCTTTTACTACGCAAATTACAGTAAATTCCATGTGCAAGTCTAGTTTAGCTTGTCTAAATTCTAGTTAAAAGTATACGAAGACTTCCTCATGAAAGCCTGTGCACTATTTCACTTCCCCCAAACTATGGTGAAATGATGCCTGAAAAAAGCTGAAGAATAATAAGAACAATATTGCAGCCAAGGAAGTGAGTGGACATCGGAGGTGCACCCGCAGGACCCACTTGACCCCAGACATCAGGTGTGGCACGAGAGATTGTGCTGCTTGGACCCACTGAATAGTATGCATGAGTCTCTAAGTGCCAGTGTAGATAGACAAAGCCATAAAAAAGACCAGCATTTTGGATTTTATAAATAGGGGCATGGACTACAAGAGTAAAGAAGTAATGATAAATTTGCATGAAACATTGGTTAAAATATAGTTAGACTGTGTGCAGTTTTTGGGCACCCCATTATAGAAACAACATTTGCCTGGTGTTAACAGGGCAGTAACAGCCTCAAAATGGGATTGTTAGCCTTACCGCCCCATTAACACTGGTGATGCAGCTGGCTCCCTTTTGAAAGGGGCTTACCACTGTGTGTCCAAAGCACCAGCCTGTTTGAGGTGATAGGCCCTTTTTAACATGGAATTCAGGGTAAATAGGACCCCGACTGCCATTTTAGCTCGGGACTGGTCGGAGCCGGCACTGTGCAGACTCTGAACAGTTCCATGGGTGGTGGAATCGAAGAGGCCCACCAACGGTAAGTGTCAAAGTAGTTTTGTGGGTCCCAGAGGAGCATCTCCAGGGCCTACAAAAATAATCTGGGCTGCTGCCACCTCAGGAACCCCACCCTCTGAAAACACACCCCATGCCCCCACCCACCCCAGTAACCTACCTTGCTGGCAGCAGCCCTGGATCAATCTGGAGGCCTCAATCTGGCGAGCTGCACCAGAAAGCCTGTTTGGTGCCTTGCACTGGGCCCACAAAATCACGGGGGCCGCTTCACCGCTGGAACGGGCAGCTGGCAAAAGCGCTCAAAATTGACCAGAGTGTGCTACAGCTAGATGATACCAGGGATTGTAATCTATAGTTATGATACTTGTAATACTAGGACTTTTTCCATTGAAGCAGAGAAGGCCATAAGGAAATCATAGAGGTTTTTGGACTAAACTGAGTTCAATCGGTGATAAATTGAATAAAAGCTACTTGTTGTCAGCTCTTTGTGCTGTAGTTGCAGAGACTGTAACAATGGAACTAGAAGGTGTTTACTGATGATTGCCAATATGGGCAGTTTGCAATGATAATGTGAAATGTGGCACCATGTAGAAGAAAAGCTACAAGGAAGTAATTCTATCATAGAATTTATATGACAAAAAATGCAAGAGTGAAGTTCAAGCAGTTAATAAAGCCCTCTAGATTGAATTATTACCTTTCAACTCACTCCCCTGCAGTTTTTATCTTGTATAGCATAGTAATTTAATGGAGATCAGTTGTTACCAGGGAGAAAGGATCTGCAACTGTCATGTGGGAGATCAGTGCAACCTCCTGACAGTGTGCGTATTTAGCAGTTAGAAATGGAGACAGGTTTTATAAGAAACGCATTTATTAGAATTAATGACTTGAAGAAATGTCAAGTGATCTGGTATTTTGAATAACGTTTTCAGAGTGTTGGAGTTCATGATCAGCTCCTTTTTAAGGGGTAACTTTGGCAGTGTTGGGCAGATGGGTATTGGATAGAAATGATAGAGAAGATGGTTAATGGCATTTGGCCTGCAGAATAACAGCATCAGTGAGAGGTGCTATAGTTTATATAACTTGTTTTTTGGATACAGACTGCTGAGTATATGGTTATCAAATACTCTTTTATTTGCAACAAAAAGAAACTGCAAATGCTGGAAATACACAAGGCCAGTCAGAATCTTTAAAGATATGATAATGTTTTGGGTGTAAACCTTCATCAGAACTAAAAACTAAAAGACTCCCTTATTTGCATAAATTATTTTGCTATGAGAACTGACAATATAATATTTTCTTATACTTGAGTCCCCAGGACACTCCAAAATCAGTAGTAACAATTTGTCACATGGCTAGACTTCGGGCTGGATTTTCAATGACCCGTGAGGTCAGGTTTGGAGGCGTGTGGGGGGTTAAAGTTGCAGATTCGGGGGTCCCGACCCCATTCCGCCTCCACGCAATTTTGACAAAATCGGTCGTGGGGTTCCCGACTCCGTCCTGCCTCCAAGAGGCGGGAGAGGCCATTAAAGCTCTTAACAAGCCCTAAATTGGCTCTGTAATGCCATTTTGAAACGTTTTAGCTAGTTTAACCCTTTTCCGACGTGAAGTACGCCTGATGTGAAACACGCCAGTGAAACCTGGCGGGAGCACAAGTGGATAGCTGACTATCAGCTGCAGCTCCACTATTACAACGGAGATGTGATGAAGGTAGTAGTAGTATTGTGATGAAGGTAGTAGTAGTATTAGGTCTGAAAGTCGCTCTGATGCTGCTGCATTGAATGTCTTCAGAGACTGCCTGGGAGGACTTGGTTGCAAAAAAAATCTCTCTCTCTCTCTCTCTCTGAGATGCTGCTCATTCTGAATCCAGGTCCTCTCACAGCAAAGGCCAGGCAATCTCAGAGGCCAGGCAGTCTCTGACCTGCAATGATGACATCATCAGAGGTGACTTTCAGACTGAAACCACTAATTGGTTCATGGGTTCCCATATGCTGGAACTCAATTGCCCAATTAAGTGAAAATTGCATCAATCTCCCACATCCAATTGCAGGCGGGCGGATAACACGAAATGCGGATGACACGACTCCAACCCGCCCCAGTATCAAAATCCAGCCCTTAGTTTCCATTTGTGACTCAGTAGCATTGCAAATATAAATAAACTTTAGAGGCAACATGTTGGAAATAAACTAAAGCAGAGAGCAGAGGATACTTACCAACATTTAGTGGTAGATCTACACTGGCATTTACAACATGCTTGGTGATAAAAGAATCAAGTCAATCTTCCATAGAAAACTTGGTCATCTGAAAGCTGAGCCACTTGGCTCCAGACCACCCTGCAAGTCAATGCCCGAATGGGTAGGATAGTTAGACAAGATGTTGGAAAATCAATAATGCTCTGTGCTGATAAGCTGCACACTTTTAGCTAGTTTAGCTCCAGTAGTACTGCAATGCATTCTTGGGGGGCGGCAGGGTCTCTAAGCCTTGGCCCTTGCCAACCTAAGGTCTTTGAACTTGAAGAAAGTCATGTCTCTTTGGGGAGAAAGTGTACACTCCAAATTAGGCAAATAGAAAGGCCTAATTTGTGGATTGCGTGTGGATTTCTTAATGGCTTGGTTTCAAAACGCTTAGGCAGAGATATGTTTCCATGCATGTTAGCCACCTGGATGATCCGAGAGAGTTCATGTTCTTCAAATAGTCAAGAATGCAAATGTCTTGGAGCTACAACTTTTACCTCTGAGTTTGTCCTCTTTCTCTCATAAAAATAGTGGGGTACCATTGCATAGCACATGGTTTGAATAAAAGTACGTAATTGGCTCTAAAGTGCTTTGGGACATCTCGAGGTCTTGTAAGGAGCTATATGAATGCAAGTCCTTTCTTTCTTGTCCCAGCTCTTATTTAAGACCATCTCAGCCATCAGGTGATCCACAATCATGTTTTTCAAGCACTCTGCCAGATAACAATCACAATCATTCTAAATATCAATCTATTAATATATAATTTCTTTTTTAACATTTGTTTATGGGATGTGGGCATCGCTGGCAAGGCCAGCATTTATTGCCCATCCCTAGTTGCCCTTGAGAGGGTGGTGAGCAGCCTTCTTGAACTGCTGCAGTCCATGTGGTGAAGGTACTCCCACAGTGCTGTTAGAGAGGGAGTTCCAGGATTTTGACCCAGCGACGATGAAGGATCGGCGATATACTTCTAGTCAGGATGGTGTGTGACTTGGTGGGGAACTTGGAGGTGGTGGTGTTCCCATGCGCCTACTGCCCTTGTCCTTCTAGGTGGAAAAGGTCACGGGTTTGGGAGGTGCTACTGAAGAAGCCTTGGTGAGTTGCTGCAGTGTATCTTGTAGATGGTACACATTGCAGCCACGGTATGCCAGTGGTGGAGGGAGTGAATGTTTAAGGTGGTGGATGGGGTGCCAATCAAGCAGGCTGCTTTGTCCTGGATGGTGTCAAGCTTCGAGTGTTGTTGGAGCTAGACTCATCTAGACAAGTGGAGTGTATTCCATCACACTCCTTACTTGTGCCTTGTAGATGGTAGAAAGGCTTTGGGGAGTCAGGAGGAGAGACACTCGCTGCAGAATACCTAGCCTCTGACCTGCTCTTGTTGCCACAGTATTTATGTGGCTGGTCCCGTTAAGTTTCTGGTCAATAATGACCCCCCAGGATGTTGATGGTGGGGGATTTGGCGATGGTAATTAATGTCAACTTTTTCCATTAAAAATTCTCAGGTAGTTTCCATTATAAAATGTACCTATATAAACTTATTATGCTGTAATTATACCACCCTGCCAGTGGAGGTGCTACTGCTACTGCACCACTGGCAGGAGATGCAATTACAGTGACAAGTTTACATAGATAATTGTAGGTATAGGAATTTATAAAGGAAATAAGGACAGAATCTATGACTTTAAAATTGGGTCTGAATTACATCTGTGCACCCTGGCTTAATTATCACCCAGCCTCTAGCTCCAACTTCATCTGAAGACTACACCTTATCTTTACTCCCCGCGTACACCACAGGAGATCAATTCATAATAAAAATTTTGTCTGCAAGTACTTCCGATCTGCAAAACCTTATTTCCTGTTGTCAGTTTTGTGTCTTTTTTTCCCACCATTATAAAACGCCTATGTCCATTTATAATGAAAGCTTGTCTATGCAAATTAAATGTGCTATAATTACTCCCTGCTACCAGTGGTGGCACTAACACCCATTTGCTTCTCACAGCTCCTTAGGCTGTACTGCAGAGAAACTTAGGCCAAATCTTGCTTGAAAAATAATGGCATGTTAATGACATCGCTGTTATTAATGTGCAAATCAGCCAGCATGTTCAGGGGATTAAGAGATTTGCCGTGAGTTGCTTCACACAAACTGCATCGCGCTCTTAACCTTCCCGTTATTTTTAAGAACGTACCCTAATATATGGTACATTTGATGAAGTACCACACATTGGACTGGTTAGCAAAATTGAAGCCCAGGGGATAAAAGTGGCAGTAGCAACATATACACAAAATTGGCTAAGGGTATTGTGTGGAATGGCTGTTTTTCCAGACTGGAAGGAAGTATACAGTGGTTCAGTACTAGGACCACTGCCGTTTTTGATATACATTAATGGTTTGGGGGTACAGGGCATAATTTCAAAATTTGTAGATGATACAGAACTTGGAAGTGCAGTAAACAGTGAGGAAGATAGTAATAGACTCTTTTAAGACAGACAGGCTGGTGGAATGGGTGGACACGTGGCAGATGAAATTCAACACAGCAAAGTGAGAGGTGATACATTTTGGAAGAATGAGGAGAGACAATACATGCTAAATGGTACAATTTTAAAGGGGGTATTTGTGCACAACTCTTTGAAGGTGGCAGGATAGGTTAACAAAGTAGTTAAAGCATATGGGATCCTGGGCTTTATAAATAGAGAGGTCGCACAACACCAGGTTATAGTCCAACAGTTTTATTTGAAATCACAAGCTTTCGGAGTTACTACTCCTTCGTCGGGTGAAGTAAAGAGATACAGAATCGCCAAAGCATATATAGATAGAGAACAATGCATGTGTACCTTACAATTGCAGACAACTAAATTAAATCATCCTGACTGTTTATCTGCCGAGGTGTGATAAAGTTAATCAGGTCAGCCAGGAAGGTACCACATCAAAGACATAGCAAGATACAACTGAGACAATGAGGTGGAGTCGCAGGGGGTCTAACGTGTCAAAAGCTGCCGTCTGTATGTAAAACGATAAGCTTTGAAAATTTTTACTTTTTTACTGGGAATCATATAAATAGAGGCATAGCATACAAGAGCCAGAAAGTTATGCTAAACCCATATAAAACATTAGTTCGGCCCCAGCTGGATTATTGTGTCCAATTCTGGGCACTACACTTTAAGGAGGACGTGAAGGCTTGAGAGGGTATGTTGGACATCGTAGAGTTAAAAGTTTAACAGTCGAACTTTGTATCTTGGAGCAACAGGCTTTCCAATATAAACAGGATGACTTTGAAGTGTTGAGAGGAAGGCATAACTTGTCTTCTGATGCGAAAAGTGCTTGTGCCAGGAAAGAAGTGTTCGTGATGACATCAGCCATGAGTGATTAAAGTGCAGCTCTAGGGTAACAAAACATAGGTATTTATTCGCTATAGCATGGAAAGATGGCGGTTGATAAAGCCTATTCTTTAAAGGGTTTAAGGACAGTAACATCAGGAAGTCTTGCTTAAAGGAAGTAGCTTTGAAGTAAACAACTATAAGTGTTTACATAAATAGTCTATCTTCAAAGGATTTGGGAATAGATACGTCATGAAGTCTTATTTATAAGATGTACCTTTGACGTAGACAAAATATGGTGTATAATGGAGCATTTCTTTGGAGGGCTCAAAAGATACAGAAACCGAAAAGCTACTCTTTATACAGTTAAGCTGATCACCTGTACTGTGTATTAATAAAGTCTGTTCCGTATACTACACTACGAAGTGTCTCGTGCTTACTCGAAACGTGTTATTGTGAACCAGAGGAGGAAGGAGGTTGACTGCTAACAGGGTAAAGAGATTTACTAGAATGATACCAGAGATGAGGGATTACAGTTACGTGGATAGACTGGAGAAGCTGGGATTGTTCTGCATAGAGCAGAGAAGTGCAAATGGGATCTTTTACATTCACCCGAACAAAGACAGGACCCCAGTTTAGTGTCTCATCTGAAATAGGACTTCTATAAAAATGGAGCACTCCCTCAGTAGTGCATTGAAAATGTCAGGCTAATATGCTCAAATGCAGTGGAGCTCAAACCTACAATCTGACAGTTAAGATCGCCACACAATATCCCTGGATTGGAGCAAGCTCCTGTCTATGCTCTCACCAGGTCTAGCAGGACTAGGTTTTCTAATTTGTTACTCCTACAAGATTACTTTTAGATTTTAAGTTGTTTGTTCTAATTAATACACAAAAGCTCAACAATGACAAGGCAGGCCATTTATCTTTTAAAATCAACTATCTCTCTCAGGATTGCTATCCAAAGCTCATCACTCTCCACTAGGATCCACATCCACAGCACTGGGCAAGATCACTTCAGGCAGCCTCCTTCCTCTCAACTTCCTCTTTTGGAGCCATCAATGACTAGGAAGGAATGGGGATAAAAGAAAAAAAAAAAGGGAGGGGGATAAATTATGTAAGTTATTAAAGTTGAGTATTCTTCCCGTAGCTAGTCCTGTGCAAATCTCTACTTCTATCACCACCAGCAAGATGAGCAACATGATGCTTTGTTGTTCAAATTTCCAACTAGAAAAGCAAATTCAAATAAAAGCACAAAACATTTGCATTTTAAAAGCAATTTTATTCAGCATATTTGACACATTGTCTACAGTTGGGGGGGGGGGGGGGGGGGAGAAGAGAAATTCCTTTTATTCTTCTACAAACTTTAAGGTATTTTCTGGACTTGTCTACATGCAAATTCTGAACAATTTTCAGGCACCTTTTTTTAAGCAAACCAAGATGGAAACAAAGCAAATGAACACGCAGTAATTGTTGTTTTACAAATACAAACAAGTACAAGATTGGCAGAAAATTTAAGGCACCTTCATTTAGTGTTTCCTATTCTGTTTTGGCATTTAAAGGCAAAATTTAGAAACTGCAAAGGCAACAAAAAGTATTAATGGCATCACTTAAGTCACTATTTTTCAACAGGTAATAACTTTTTAAAACTGCAATTTTTTTTGTCGTCATAAAACAGGTAGTGTTTATAAATGTTCAAATTATCCCTTTTGCCATCCACTCAAGTGTTGGTTAACAGATTTTTAAAAAATCACCTCAATGTTAAGCTGTGCTAGAACAAACACTTTTGTAATCCATGCAACAAAATGGTGTTAGTTAGAACAAATTTAGAAAATTGAGGGCAATTCATTGCTTTGCATACTATACATAAAGCATGCTTATAACAGGACTGAACTTTCCCCCATTGGCAATTTTAGTATAGAAAAGTCACCATGAGTAGAAAAGGCAATTTTCCCTTGACATTTTTGCTGAAATTAGAGGAAGCATTTCACCCCCATTAGTCCTTAAAGAATGACAAAATGGCTTCAATAGACAGATACAATTGTTAGTGTCATTAACTACATTTAAATATTTTCAAATCACATTTATTCAAACACCCACAGAAGGCCATCTGTCAAAATGTACACTTCTCTGAAATTTACAAGTTTTGGATAGCTAGAATATAAAAAAAGTCTAAATAAATTGGAAACTGCAGTTAACCTATGAGTTTGTGGAATGAAGTTAAGAAAAAAATTACGAGACCTTCATAGTCACTTGTAGACCACGATTGCTAACTGTACAAATGACATTCCCCAGATGACATGACGTTTAAACCATTTGCCATAAATAGGAGCAACTGAATTAATCTTTTTACTGAAATTAATGAGCTACACTGGTCACACCAAGAAGTTAACAGCCTTTTGCGCCATTAATTAGGTCTAGCTGGCTGCAAGGCATTTCCTCTATATTCCAGCCAAATACTAAACATGCTGAATGGTTATCTACTCATTTGCTTAATGCCAGGAAGTTCAGCTAGAAGAAATCAAAGAAAACTGGGACTTTTTCTGTATTAAGACAAATCAAATAATTTCACCTGCCTCTTCAAAATAAGCTTAAGATTGGATTGTATATATCTAGACATTCTGCAGCATATGAGTAGTCATCCATTTCATTAAGATTTATGGAAACTAGCCTTGTTGAAAGCCTACGCAAAATTTCACAAAAAAAAACAATTGGCACAATGCAACTACATCTGGAAATGATCTGAAGGCCTCCAAATCTACAGGAAGAAACCAGCATAGCATATGGATTAGTTTCTGTAACAGAATGAAATTCTCTGCCTGCTTTCCCCTTAACCCCACATCCCTGGAAACATGATTTTTAAGCTTTATTAGCAAGACATTTTCTCACAAAAGTTTCTTTGTGCCCAGTTCACAAGCAAGTGGATTGAAAGACAGATATACAATTGCTGTAAAAAGGATTCCACGTGCTCAAAGTTAATTTCTGAATTCTAGCTTTTCTTGTGCTTCTATTATGTAAGGTTTGAGTTTATTGAATGTAAACTTTTACATCTTGCTAAAGCATTCCTTAGCATTGGTCCAAACTTGAATTCCCTAAAAAGAGAAAAAAGGCATTACTTTAGTAGATATCAATTTCAAAATAGTGTATTAAATGATTTGCTTGAGATGTATGCATTTTCAAAAAGTAAACATGTTAACGAGAAACAGGGTTATAGTTCAAGCAACACAAGAAAAATGTTTGACTTCCAAGACAATGATTTTAAACATATACTGTAGCCTCCAGAGGATTTACCATGCCATTTTTATATACACAATAAGCTATATTTAAATAGTCAACAGTTCTGAATTTCTGAATGGACTAAGTATAGCTATTTTCTATAGCTCACCCCAGTGATTGCCCCTCTCCCATTACATTTACATGATTTGTTTTCATTCCTTCCTGCCACTAAAGCAGTGAACTTCTAGTTACTAAATCCACAGCAACTTTAGTTCTAGTTAAAACAATTCTAAGCTATGGTTTACGGTTCTTCAAAAAGTAACTACGTTCCCCATAATTATTTTTTTCAGAATTGTTATTTATTGTTGATTGGTGCTTATACCAAATAAAACTTAACTTTGTACCAATTCTATGCATTACTTTCATCTAAAAAGTAATTTGATTTATACTGGTTTGCAATCATCCAAAGGCACGAAAATACAATAGTTACTGTAGTTTAATATCCTCTATTACATACCCCAATTATGCAACTATATCATAGTATTTATGAGCAGCTTCAGATAAATGTGTACATTTACAATTTATGCTCTACAAACTTTATTATTGAATTAATAACTATCATTTTAAATCAAGAAAGGCAACACCCATTTTACATACATATTAAAAAACTAGCTAGGCTGAAGACTGGCAGTGAATAACCGACAAAATAAACAGACAGTAATTTTGTGTCCCCAATTCTTACTCTTCATTTTCTTCCTACACAGAAGCTACTTGACATGGAGTCAGGACAGTCTAGGCCTCAGACCTCTCCACAACTATCAATGTTGCTCAGGCCACTTGTACTCCACTGCTGTAACTTTGGCAGAATTCCTAGTTACGCACGGAAGTGGAGCAGGAGAGGCATAAGAAATTCCTGTCTATATCATTGACTACATAAACTTTATTCCCAAGGGAATAAGACAAAAAATACAAATTTCTGCCAAGCTCAAAACTTCAGGATATATTTGATCATTTCCATCTATACTTGGCCTTCTAGCCTTCAATCCCATTCGTAGAGATATTTAACTCAACACTGATCAATATAGCCAAATTACTTTTATATTGGAGCATATTTCATAAAATTTCTTTGGAAAGGGAGTGGGAAGATAGAGGTGGGTCTCTGAAATGGTACTTAATTTTGTGCTTATACTCTAGCTGTGCAAGTCAGTTAAAGTAAATAACCTGCTCCCATCGATACAACTCACCACTTTAAAATACCCGAATTCTGTCCCTTTTCAATCTTTTACTGCTGTGAAAATTCAAACCAGTTAACCTCTCCTCAAAGCGCTAGAATAATCCTCATTGCTCTTTTGTGAGCTAATGCATCTATGCTCTTTTAAAAAAGGCAGAGCCCATAATAGCACACAGTATGACATGTCTTTCTAACAAATTAGATTAAAACAGGTTTTGATTCGACTCCTTCAAGAGACACTGCCTCGAGTTAACTTCCACAATGTAAATTTTTTTTTTTTAATTACATGTAATGTTTTATTCAATGCATTATGAAAAACCATGCAAAGGATACACAAGCTACAACTTCAACCACACCGACTGCTCAGTCTCTACAATCTTTAAACACCCAGGGTCCAATAAAAGTCTTTAGCATTTCCCCATTATTAGACCAAGCCACTTAATTCCCCCAATAACGAAACTGCAGGAATATTGGAACAAAAGCACTTTTAGTACTTTTTACAAAGATAAGTTAACAATTTATATGCATTAACAAGAGTTCAGTTCAATCAACAAACTAACTGCTGCAGCATTAACAATGTGCATTAACTCTTAGTCATCAGGTTTTATAAATTTCTCTCCAAGTAGTCAAAACATGAATAGAGTGCTCTCAAATCATGGGATTTGTAGTTAGGATTCTCTGGTGGCAAGAATTTCAACTGAACTACACCATAAGGAAAGGCAAATAATAGCTATTCAGTTCTGGTACACAGAATGCCAAAAGGATACAAGATGCAGCTAAACAATAGATCAGAATAAGATCAAACTAATGGAGAATCAATTTGATAATTCTAAGCCAAATTATGGCAAGTGTAAATGAGCGACAAGTGATCATGCATGGTAAGCAAATTTAAAAGTATACCATCTATACCAAATTGGAATGTTGCACTCACAAGATAGCTCGTTCTGAAATACTTAAATATTTTACAATTATTTAGTCACTTAATATGACCAATTTCTAAGTAAGTCAAATCAAAGTTAAAATGTGGTACAATAAATCCAACAGTAAACTTGTTTAATGAGTTTAGTCACAATCCAAATAAAACTAAACAAAGCTTTCAAGAACAGCAGCAATAATGTTGCTGGCTTTTTATTGAAATACCATTTCAAGCTCACGCATTTGAGCAAGCGCTGGAAAAAAGTACATTAACCTTTATTAAAACTGTTTACTTCTCAAAAGAAGAATCAAATCAGCATTTTCTTAAAAGCATTCGTGACTTTGTGGTGTTTATTTGATTTCAGCAATCTGATAAGCTTGAACAAATGCAATCCCTCACCATCAGGTCATTTAAACCAATTTGGAAGTATTTCAATACAAACACTAAATCAGAATAGAACAAACACTGCTCTTAATAATTATGGATTGGTGCCAACAAAAGAAATCATAGACTCCAGCTTCCTGGTGTGTTTTCATAGGCAGTAAAACTCAATAGCTGGTTTCTAGCTTACCCAAGAATTAGTCAAACATTTGCCAAAAACGTACAAGCAAATATCTACAGACTGAACACACAGAAGGAACGCAAAATGTAAAAGTTACTCTGCACCATGGAACAGTGGGATGAGTTTGCTTCCAAGGTCTCAACTGCTGACTTATATTGTCAAGAGGAAACAAAGCTGTGTGGCACACACACTTTTTGCAGCTTCTTGAACCTATACTTCCAAAGTAAATTAGCTTTGCCATGTCATAGGACAAGAGACAGACTTTTAAATTCGATCATACAGACATGTCACCACAGAAGTGTCCCATGTTACTTTGAAAGTTGTAAAATCGAGGCACAACTTGATTCAACAGAGTCAGGCAATGCACTTACGCCGGTCTGAAACTCATAACTGCATAGGCAAGTTTCAATTGAGTATGGCCTCAAAGCAGAGTATTTACCATTAAAATTCTACTTGTGGAATATACTTGCAATGTCTTAAGTTTTCAGATGATCAAAGATGTTATTACAATGCTAATTCTAGATCATATGTTATGGGGCTCAATGGTTTTTTTCTTGTGCCATCTTTGTCCTTGTATATTACATAGTCATTCTATCCGTGGTAGTTTTTTTAAAAAAGTGACTGCATTGATAACCAACCCACCTTTTTGCACATGCTTATCTGCATCACTGCATAGCTGATGAGGGCCTCTTTCAGGTCATTGTTCTTCTGTTCCTTAAAACGCTCAATGTCTGCCCAAGCACCCTTCATGAAATCTCTAAAAGTGAAGTAATAGAACTTTAATTTACTGGGAAATGTAGATTCAAGAAGTTCCTGTTTGATTAGTGTTGAACAGGAAAGCCACACAAGACAGTATCAAAAGAATCATGATATTTGATGTGGCTGTAAAGCTCAAATATCCCAGCAGTATGGAAAGTTTCCATACTCACCTGCAACAGAATGTTTAAATAAAAATATGGAGCAAGAACATTACATACAAACCCCCAATTCTAAAAGAACCCAGAACAGAGACCCAACTTAAAATTTCAAAAGTGAACTGAAAAGTGAATTAAGCCCAAGAATAAGCCATTATGGAAAAAGTAAAATAGCAAGTTGGTGTAGACATACAGACCTCCCCCTCCCCTACCAGAGGAAAGCAAGGCTCAGTAAAATGCCATTTTTCCCTCTGAAAATTCATACTAGGGTGTAAAGGGAAAAAGCAATTTGGGAAATACCCAAAAAACAAAACTTTAGTAGTGAAAGATGCTAAATGGGCAATAAAAGGTATTTAAAGAAATCTCCATGGACTACCTAGATCAGAGCAGAAAAAAGCTTAAGCAGATTAGCTTTGAACACTATGGTCTTGAGCGATGAATCTGTACCTATACACAAATATGGAGGTGCCAAAAGATTGCATCACAAAACACACCAGAAATTACATTAATTTTATTGTAGCACAACTTTGACAAGAATTTAAGCCTTGAGAATTCCACTCCTTAGTAACCATAGGCAAGAGAGTTAAGTTGGGGCCAGGAGATTATACGTTTTCACAAGAACAGTTGCCATAACAAAGCATTCCTCTACAAAAAGCTATTCTATTTAGAAGAAAACCAAGTCTGGTGTCTACAGGGCTTGAAGGGACAGAGGTAAATTTAAGTGAACCTCAAATGATGGCATCTTGAGTAGCAGTCCTGTGGACAAGCTACTGCCACATCCATAAACACCAAGATGGTTTAACTGTGGAAATGCAGACATTCAACGCTGCAAGGTCAAGATTCTGGCTCTACACAAATCTGAGGAAGGAAGGCTTGCATTTATTTATGGCATTACTGCATCCCTCAAATTTCTCAAAGCACTTCATATATAGGAGTAAAGTTAGTGTTACATAGGCAAACATGGCCGCCATTTTGCACACAAAATGCCACAAACCATGTGATGAATGCCCTGTTCATCCTTTTTTTTAAAAAAATGGTTAGTTATGGTAGGGATGTTATTCAGGGTAGAGAACTTCCTGCTTTTCTGCAAATACCACTAGATCTTTAGTGCTTACCTAAGCCAATGACACAAGATGGGGCCTCAGTTTAGCATCAAGTGGTCATCAACACTGCATCCTAGCCATCACAAGACTGTTCAGTTCCACCTTTGTAACACTACCCACCTCAGTCCAGCCGCTGCCAAAACTCTTGCCCATTGGTGGATGTTAATTAAACTGAATTTAACCTATTGGCAAATATAAAATGGCCCATTCCCCAAAAACTCTAAATGGAGTAAAATCATTACTAAACCAATGCAGCTTTTGAGCAAATTAACTCCAAATCCTAATACAGTTGTAAGTTCTTCAAAACACTCAAGTGCCAGGACTATAGATTTTCACTATTGTACTGGCTACTGAATATTTTTTGAAGTCTATCCAAAGGACTTCACCAAGTAGTCTTAACATTCTCAATGCAAGGAAAGGAATCTAGGAGGGGAAAACACTTCCAACAGAAGTAACACTCCCATTCATCCCCTTTAAGATCTCCTGGGTTTGACCTTTGGGATTCAGTGCAGATCCCAAGATTAAATATATATTCTGCACAATTCAATGCTACAATACTTTGGGTCTACTTAAGGTTTGTTTAGTAGTAGGATTATACAAGTCATGCTGGTGGCCTTACTCGCACTCAAGATTTTTGGCCTTCAAAAGCTCCTCTCCATCAGTAATTTGCTCCTCCAACATTTTTAGCTTGGCTTCTCTTTGTTCTGGTGTCTCCTGCCCAAAAAGTTTGCTGGTCATACCTTTTAGGGAGAATGTTCGCACCGTCTACACAACAGATTAGAAAAACAAAAATTGGTTTTATCATTCAGATGTAGCAAATTAACATTTTCCATAAAGACATAGACCAATTGTCACTACAGGAAGCATTTAAGAATTAATGCACTTAAAAATCATGAGTTGTGCAACTGTGAAGTGTTTAAAACTATCTATTCAGGCAGCAGAAAGAATAATAAAAGACTCCTGTGCTGAATGAATCCAAATGTTATGGTTAGTTAACACACGATCACTAGGTTTATTTAGCATACTGATACAGGAGAGAAAAACAATACGCGAGTGTTGTGCAATATGCTTCTTGTGACAAATTAATCACACCAAACTGCCACCAACGACAGAGATACTACCAGCATTTCACCAGAGTGTTTCAGTTTCAAAAAACATAAAATAGCATTACTGCTGAATGTATTCCACTTCCAGAAGTAACACTAACATTTTATGTACCATTACACTTCAACAGATTTTAGCATAAACTCTAGTCAAAAATTGAGACACAAGAAAATTTTATCTATTCTAAGTATTGTATGCCTCATTATTTGAATGTAATTTTTCATCTTGCGCATGCAAGTGAACAGGGCATCAGCAACAGGACAAGTCATGTAGCACTGTCCCCTTAAGACTTCATCCTCGCAGTAATTATGCAATTTCCCTGACTCAAGCTGCATATAAATTCTCATTATGGATTCTTTCCCCAGGCCTTTGATGGAAGCAGCAGACGACCAAGCCGATTCAATAAGAGCCATTACACAAAAAATACTCTTCCAGAATCGGACAACAGGGACAAAAAAAAAGTTACTCCCAAGAGTGCAGGTGGGAGTTTCTTTCTAGCTCATTGGTTTGTCTGCCAGGGCCTCCTGAACCAAGTTGTGCAAGTCCTGTTGCATTGAAAAAGAGCCCTAGATTACTCAAGGAATTCTAGGTTACTCTAGAGGCTGGGTACTGGTTCATCCTAACGATCAAGAATGGCTCCGAGTGCCTGGTCAGTTATTTCTTTTTCTTTTTTTAAAGTTTTGCCAGCAGCTCAACAAAAAGAACAGACATTAGGCAGGATGTCTCCACAGAAAGATACCCAAGCTACAAACTATTTCAATGGCTAATTGCACAATGTTAATGATATATGGAAGTCAGTTATTCCTTGCAGAGAAGTGCACCTGTCTGACAGCAAATTTAATTTGGGTCACTTGGTAGCAAACATACTTGCTCCAAAGAAAGTTGGGAATTGATCATCCTGATTTGTACAGATGCTACAGAAGCCCCTCTCCTCAAATTAAAGAGTGGATGAACTGAGTGATAGAGGGAAAAAGTATGCAAGGTCCTGAAGTACTGAGTCACTAACTCAAAATCTTCCTTCAGGAAAGAAAATTACTTGACTAGATAAAGGATTTCTCATGGTTGAGTGCCAGTTAAAACTAACACACTCTTCCTGTCCCCCTCCCCCCAAAAATAGGATTATAGGTGAGGGTCTCCAGGATACACTCAACATGGAATTGAGGCTTCAACTGTTGCTTTGTAGAGTCACAGAACTGAGATGATTATGCTTGAGCGCATCAGGTGACACCTCTCCGTATAACATCCCTTAATGAAACTGATCCGATAACTGTAAAACCCATCCGCCGATGACATCTAAATAGTCTTTGTTCCAGAATGAATGCAGAGGACGACGGTTAGCAGTTTTTAAGTAGTGTAGTTCAACCACAGTGCAAGAAGTTCTTCTCTATTCCCTGACTTGGGTTTGTGAATCTACATTTTAATACAGATTCAACTTGAAGTCTCAGCTGCAGAGCACAAAAGATCAAGCAAGTGCATCCTTTCTTTCAAACATTCACCTTTCAAGAGCTTAAAAAGCTGTGTACCGCTGCCCGAAAGGGTGGTAGAGGCAGGAACCCTCAACATTCAAGAAGCATTTAGAGGAGCTCTTGAAACGCTATAGCATACAAGGCTACGGACCAAGTTCTGGAAAATGGGATTAGGATAGGGCTTAATACCCGGCGCGGACACGATGGGCCGAAGGGCCTCTTTCTGTGCTGTATAACTATGGGCTGGATTTTGATACTGGGGCGGGTTGGGGTCGTGTTATCCACTTTTCGTGTTATCCACCCGACTGCAATTGGATGTGGGAGATTGATGCGATTTTCACCTAATTGGGCAATTGAGTTCCAGCATGTGGGAACCCTGACCCAATTAGTGTTTTCAGTCTGAAAGTCGCCTCTGATGTCATCATTGCTGCTGCATTGAAGGTCTGCAAAGACTGCCTGGCCTTTGCTGAGAGGGGACCTGGATGCAAAATGAGCAGCAGCAGCCCTAAGTCTGCTCCCAGATATTTTGCACCACCACTCCCAGATATGTCTCCCTTGCACCACCACTCCCAGATCAAGCCAGCCAGCCAACCGTCAGCTATCCAAATGTGCTCCCGCCAGGTTTCACATTCGTGGTTCAGAACAGGCGTGCTTCATGTAGAAAAAGGGTTAAAATCACAAAGGCCTTTCAAAATGGCATTAGAGGCAATTTAGTGCTTGTTAAGGGCCTTAACAGCCTATCCCGCCTCTTAGAGGCGGGACCAGCAGACACGATTTAATGAAAATTGTGTGGAGGCGGGATGGAGGCGGGCTTGTGCGCGCCCGCCAGTTTTCGTAATTTTAACCCCCCACACGCCTCCAAACCCACCTCCACGGGGTCAATGAAAACCCAGCCCTATGACTCTAATGACAGACTTGAAGTCAGGCTAGACAACTAGGTCTAGATTATACTACTTCAATCATGCTGCTGGTATCAACTGAGGCATTCAGGAAGTGCTAGAGCAAAAGTTATGGCGAGACAAACATCTGAATTAAGAACACAACATAAAATGTGCAAAAAAGTGATCAAGACTATAGTTAAACAGTTTAGTAGCTTAGCCAAAGAAAAACACCAAATAAATTGAAATTGAAAATCTTTTTCCTAGTGCAGTGCACCAGTAGAATACTGCTACTCTTTCAAAACCAAATTAAAACCAGAATGAGGCATTTTATACATGGGCCAAGATCACTGGTTGCAAGGCTAATACAAGAAAAGCATTAAAAGTGTGATTTCCCCAATTGGTTGATGGCCAATTCATTTTAAAAAGGCAGTGTTACCCAATTTGCCTTTCTAATTTATTTTCATATAATGGTTTAATAGTTTGCTTTGCATGGAGTAAAATGGACTTGCAGTTTCTGTATATACTTTAAACAATGCAAATTCAAGTTAAATCCAATTCAGGAGAAATTCTGCATGTGTCTGGCAACTCAAATTAAAACTAATACATATTAGTAGAACAGCAAAATTTGTTCTCCCTCGTCATTTAATTAAAAATCAAAAAATTCATTAACTTTTGGCTTCCATGAGATCAGGTCTTGAATAGAGGGAAGAAAAAAAAAACATGCTCATCATGCCATCAGAGTATTATTAGTGATTCACATTTCAGTAACCACATCTCCATTATATTGCTTTTTATACAATTATTGTTGAAGATCTTTGATCATGGCCAGGCAAACCCAGAACAAACATCCAACTCGAGCAGTAGATTAGGAGGCAGTCACATGCACGTGCCAAATTCAAATGATTGATTGTTTTTTCGTGGAAACAGTAAGCTAGTGGTTTTGCTTATTACAGAAGAACAGCACCAATAACTAAAATCCTGCACATCGCCTGGAAATGCACATTGAATGGTTCTCACCGCCCTTGGCCCATCATCCACACAAGCCAGTAGTGTGGCACACTGGCACCACCTCACCTCTTAGTAACCTACCACTGCAACTTGCATGCTTATGTCTGCAGCTGCCTACAATGCTTGGGATTTGCACTCTCTGCTCTTCCATGCGAGTTGAACTCTACACATGTACTTAATGGCACTAAAAGAATTCAAAACATTAAAATAAATGCAGCAGAAATAATTTTTTTAAATCCTCATTTGGTTGAAACTAAAACTGAATCTGCTGGAGGACATACGACCATAGTGCTTTCTACGAGATAGAAATGTAGACTAGTAATGGGGGCAGGGGTGAAAATAGTCGCACCCCAGTAGCGAGCTCCTCTCTTTGTTGTTTCTTTGATGTTAGATCCAAAGCAGCCATCTCCAAATCATACTGTTGCAGTTCATGCTTTCTACATACGGACCTAGAATTTAAAAAAATAGGATTCAAGTAAAAATACCAATAGTGTAACACTTCGTTCTCATCCTAATTTGATTTAAACTGTTTCCATAATTCAATTATTCTGTAAAAAGCTTAGATTTGCATTGTGATAACACCCATTTTTATATTATTTAAATTCAAGGAGTTTAATAACGGAAACATTTGAACTTGTAATTGTGTGATTAATATGCGCCAAATAGTACACATTCAGGAGAATGCCCGAGGACTAGAGAACTTGAGATAAAGTTAGACTTTCCAACTGTTAACTTGAATTTTAATTTAGAAAAAAAGAAGTTTGTACAACTGCTACTCTGGTTTTGTACCAGATTTCCAACTATCTTCAATTTGTTTCCATTTTTAAATTTTCCTATCCTAGTGAAAGAATCCTCTTCCCAGTTGCACCTTTTCTTTCCCAAGCTAGAAAGCATGCGCTACAATTCCAGGGCACAATTGTATTTTGGTAGTTGTAAGCCAGACAGTGCTGTAACAGCAGTCTTGAGCCATAATTTATATATTGCAGTTTCACCATGTTTGTTATTGTACGTCAGGATCCATTCCTGGAGTCTGGAGGATTTATAGGAATGCTAGGAGCTATTTGTTTGAGAACTGTGACTTAAGCCTTTACAAAAAGAAACATTAGCTATGCATTAATGGAAATATGAAGGTATGCAAATCAGGCATGAAATTTAGTCAAATAATTCCATCTCATACACATGTCTGAAGTCCCACTTCAGACATAGCTTTTAAACATAGAACTTAATAAAACAGTCCCTACTCATTTTAAAATGCATTTTTAAATTTTATTTTGATGAAGCTTATTTCTTGCCATATGTTTTCCTCAGGCAGCCAGAAGTCATTTGGATTTAGCTTACGAACAGATCTAAACTTCATTATATTAAGCCAAAATAGCAATGGTTTGTCAGTTCCACAAACTAGCTGTGCACTGTTTGAAGTCCATTTTTGTGATTCATTTAAAAAACAAACACTGGCCTCGAAATTTGATGACACTGCTCCCGTTTTACAGGCAAAAAACAGGTGCCAAAGCACCCCAACTGGCTGGCGGCACGTGCACATTCCGTGCCGCACGCCATATTGGTATAGGCATCAAAAGAGGCCTCCAGGGCCTACACCTGAAACAGGCATTAAGCCCTTTATTTGCGTATGCATTTGTATACTTAAACAGAGAAAACATGATCTGCATGATTGCAAATGTAACCATCCTTCAAGGGACTCCTGCAGGCTGCCACCAAAAAGTTAAATAAAAAAAAAAACTTACCTAAACATGGAGCCAGGAGGTGCAGGACTGCTGCTCCTTATTAAAACTATGGCCACTACCCCCCAACCCGGTTTTCCAGTTGCTCCCCCATCCTTCAATCACAAATCTTCAAGGGACACTACTACTTGATAAATTGAGCATTATTGCTTTAGATGCAGAAATCTTAAGGAAAAGATCCTCTTCCAAGGAATATTTGGATCATCTGCCTTTGCATTCTGAGGTTCAGATTTTTTTTTAATGGTTAGGATGTGGGCAATACTGGCAAGGCTGCATTTATTGCCCATCCCTAGTTGCCTTGTGGTGATGGCCCTTCTTGAACTGCTACAATGGAGAGGTAGGATTTCCAGAATTTTGACCCAGCAATAATGAAGGTCTGTAACATATGTATCATTTAATGATTTGTAGTGAATTGATCTTGGTTAGTATTGGATCAAGCATTAAAAATGTCTTAAAACCAATTTCTCCCATTATTTCATTGCAATAACTTCAGTTAGCCATTAAAGTAACCGGAGCATTTTCAGATAGCCGCTTCATACACAGTCAATTGTTGCGCATAACATGGTGTGCAACATGAAATGCTGAAAGATTGTATGGATAACATGGAAACTTAAAGTCTGAGCAAGCCAAAAGTTTATATCAAAGCAAATTATATTGGAGCAACACATCTTGAGTTGTGCATCTCAAGAATTATATTACTCAATGTTCTGTGCATGCAGGAGTAAGCTTCAATTTGATTATCCTATTTCCTCATATTGCTTTGGATTTAAACAAGTACACAATACACACCGAAGAGCTTCTGCAAAGAAGAGATATTCCTTTAACTGATCGGCGTAGTGCTCCTCCTCTTCTAGAATATCATCAATAGATGCTGCATATCTAAAAAAAGGCAAAAGTTTCAGAGCTTGAAATACAACAAGACATTACTGTAATAGTTTTGCTAGATTGTTTTTAATAACAGGTCTTTGCTTTGCACAGAAGGGATTAAAATGTAGCCCACTTCAGTGATGTGACTAACCGGTGTATCAAATCTTGAACAGTTAAGATCGTATACAGTTACTCCACAGAGAGCCCAACTATTGCTACAGGATACTCTTGTATTTTGCTGGAAACTATTTCTAAAATGTTTACAACCACAGCTCCTCAGATCACCAAACCAATGTGTGCAGCTCTACAATTGCTTCAGTCTGTTGATGGTTAGCAGGGCATCACATAATCCTGCGTGACCAATTTTTCCAGTCACATACAATCTAAAGCCCTTGATAGTGTCGTTTTGTGAAGCAAATGGAACTCATCAAGTGTGCAGTACAGCAGCCTTTTTGTTATTTCATGAGTTTTGGCATAGGTTTCAAAAGGGATATGGGAACAATGCCAAAATCTTCCTGCAATTATAAAACTGGAAACTCCCTTGAGGTTTTATATTTAGCTACTTTAATTTTTGCTATTTCTTTGTCTTTTAAACACATCAAAATTGTGTCAGTAACATTTTGCTTCCTAACTGCCCCAAAAAGGTTTTAAACTCACGAACAGACTGCTTAAATCTTGTTGCGACATTGTGTTATACATCAAGAATATATTAGTTAGGACTGTTTATAAAGATACATACACATCCATGTGGTGACCAGCACTCTGCAGTCCATCGCCCATTTCCTTCTCTATTGCACTCCATTCACTATTCATAAAAAGAAAAAGTTAAATTTAATATTTGCATTGCAGTTCATATGACATAGCTGTCCTCAGAAAAGGTCACAATGCCAAACCCTGAAATGCTTCCAAAAAATACAAAATAATTCACAACTAGAGTGTTAAAAAGCAGCAAGAAGCTTTATTAAAACTTTGTATTCTAGGACCGTTGATAAAATGAATTCTTTTAAAATAATCATGCACTCTGTTTACACATCAGATCAGCAGTGAATTATGGGAAGCAGGCATGGCATATTCCACACAACCATACCACTTTTACCTTAATTTCATTATTCATGATTTCTCAACATACATGCTTTATATGTACCAAGTGGTTTGCATTAATTTTCACTTTTTTTTTTTTAAAGGAGGTGAAAATTCTACAACTTACCTGAAAACCCTTCCATAATTTCCATGCACTTTGTATACACCATACAGACGGTCTGCCACTCTCTGCAATTACAACGAACAGGTTTTTGGAAATAACAAAAATAAATATGAACTACTTAAGTGAATCATTGTACACATGTGGATAACAACTAAAAAAAATACTAGCAAGATTAGAGAAAAATATTGCTATATCACAATTTAAAAAACAAGCTCTAAAAATAAAGGCTGGTTTCAATTCATCAAGTTAATGCCCTAAACTCCTGCCTGCTATAGGTACTAGAAGGTTTCTCCAATTCTGAATTATGCTGCTAGGTAATGACTGAAAAATTGCCAACAAGTTTGGAATTACATACTGCTCTGACCCGCAGGAGGTGCGATATGACGGATTGCAGTTCATCTCCATAATGTTTCAGCTCCATAAATCTCCTGTGAATAGATGAACAGTTCTTTACTTTTAATCTTGATCTAAATTATGAAATGCAAATAAATTGAACAGCAATAAACTGTTCCACAAAAGTGAAGCCAAGTTTCTATTACACACTTTTCAACATTGAGGTCACTTCATATCATGAAATGATGGAAAACAAGCACCTCTTGAAACGTGCTGGACTTTCTAGGAACGTACAATATAATGGTGTGCACAACTAAACAAATAGATCAAGCAACTGCTCTAGTTCTTTTAAAAGCTAATCACCACAAGAGTATATGGTTTCAACAATTATACTTTCAACTCATCTCTATACAGTTTTTAAAAAATGCCGAACATGATAACCGAAATAACGACAGCTTGCAGGAGATAGTAAAACTTTATGCAAAGTCTTACTCAGGAAGGTGGAGGGGGGAAAGCATCAAGTTGAAAGCATTTTCTGGAGTTGGATAAAATAAAATGTGGGGAGAATAATGATAGATGAAATTTAATGCATTACTGCACACAAGTGACATGTGCTCCACGAATGGTGTTGCAATTGCTAAAGATGAAGCTGAAAGAGAAACTTAGGAGTCTTAAGTAGACTTGATTCCCAATCTGTCCAACCAATGTAGAGCAGTGATCAACAAAGCCAGGAGAATGTTGAACTACATAGCCAAAAATGGTGGAAAATAAGTCAGAAGGAGTTATGATCAAACTGTATAGGATTCTGGTCAGACCGCTGATCACTAGTGTCCAAGGTCTGAATTATGAGCAAAGACTCAAGAAACTTGGGCTTTTCAGCCTAGAAAGGAGATCCGAGTACAAGATAGTTAAGGAATGAAAAAGATAAATCCAGAATATTTACAGTTAAATAGCAAGAGTAGGACAAGGCATAAACAAACTAATAAATGATAAATTTAGGACTGAAAGATTTCACATTACACAAAAGTCTTGCATTTATATATCGCCTTTCACTACCTCAGGACATCCCAAAGCACTTTACAGCCAACAAAGTATTTTTGAAGCATAGGCAATGTTGTAATGTAGGAAACACAGCAGCAAATCTGCACACAAAAAGCTCCCACAAACAGCAATGAGATAATGACCAGACAATCTGTTTGATGTTGGTTGAGGGATAAATATTGGACAGAACATGAGAGAATTTCCCTACTCTGCTTCGAAAAGTGCCATGGGATCTTCCACCTGAGGGGCAGACAGGGCTGGGCCTTAGTTTAACATCTCATCCAAAAGACATTGCAGCACTCACTCAGTACTGCACTGGAATGTCAGCCTGGATTACGTGCTCAAGTCCCTGGAGAGGAGCTCGAACCCACAATCTGACGACTCAGGATAGAGTGCTACCCACTGAGCCACAGCGGACACAAAGTGATCAATAAATGGAAGACTTCCAGGAAGAGATTTGATAGAAATGTTTAAAATCATGACGGGTTTAGAGAGAGTAAATAAAGAGAAACTGTTTTGAATGGCTGAAGGATCGATAACCAGCGGGCACAGATTTAAGCTGATTAGCAAAAGAACCAGAGGTGACGAGGAAAAACTTTTAAACGCAACGAGTGGTTAGGATTTGGAATGCAGTGCCGGATAGGGTGGTGGATACAGATTCAATAGTTGACTTCAAAAGGGAATTGAATAAATATTTGAAAGAGAAAAAATTGCAGGGATATGGGGAAAGAGCAGGGGAGTGGGACCAACTGGATTGCTCTTCGAACAAGCCGGCATAGACTTGATGGGTCAAATGTTGTCTTTCTGTGCTGTACTATTCTGTGATTCTATAAGCAGCTTTGAGACCTCAGCAAATCATGTGATCGGGGGAAAACGTAACACACCTTCACAACTACATAGTGGAGTTTCTTTGCGTTGAGATTGTTACCAAATTATGCTATTTGTACATATTTAAATCGACATTTGTTTACATTATTCCATCTTGCACACGTTAAGTGTATAGTAGAAATTGTGAGCGGCCAATGGCTCATTTAAGGCCAATGGCCCTTATAAATGAGCCATAAGAAAAAGAGAGTAAAACCAAGAGTTATCACAAAAACTAACCATTTGACATACATTGCAAGGAGGTGGTTATTTGGCATCTACAATGGGCCAGAATTTGTGGTCAGCGGTGAAGTGACGGCACTCGCCGCTGACCTCGAAGAAAGCTGCCCACAAAGATCTAGCGATCCCTGTGGTGTGAATTTCAGCTCTCCCGACCTTAGTTTGAATCTCCAGCGTCCAGCAGCAGTGATGTCATCAAGCAGGCTAAGCAGCCAATCACATTGAAGAATTCTCAGATAGAAAATGGCAGATTCTAATTTACTTTTTATAAATTTTACAGAGAGCGAAATGAAGATTGGGACATATAGGATTAAGGTAAAAGCTGAAATATCAAACATTTTTTTCCCCAAAAAACCATGTAATTCTTCAACTTATTAATGGAAAAATTTGACATGCCACAAATATAAAAATGAGTTTTTCAGGGCCAGAACGGTTGTTCAGCAGTCAATGCACTATTAAAACCCCAGATACTCCTCTCAGCAAGGCTTAAACTTTTTCGGGTGGTTGGGGGGGGGGGGGGTTTAAACAGTGATATTCCAGCGTGATCGGGGAAGTTTGTGTCAGGAACTACATTGCAGTGTGATTTGAATTGATTGTGGGTTCTGGAGAGTTCCACAGCGTAACCTGTGGAGAAACATAGCATCACTGACAGCAGCTTCTGGATTTCCACGTTTATCTACGCATATGCGTGGATTCCAAAAGTTGCCGTCACTTTCAGAGGAGTAATGATGGCGAACGCCGACAATTTTGCTGTCATTACCACCGCAAAATCCGGGCCATTAACTCGATCTATAGTGGGTATTTCCATTTTGTCACTAGTACAAAAAATAACCTCAATTTGAAAACCTTGGTGTTCAAGGATAAACTGCTGTAGAACAGACAAAGGTGCTTACAACTCCCTTAGGAGGGGAAAAAAAATACAAAACTGCTACAAAATTTCAAATCAAAGTGACAATGTAAAGGAAAACTTACTTGTCTGGGTTCTTGACTCTGAATGTTGCATTGAGAGCTTTCAACCTGGAATCTGCCTGTTTAAAAATAGTTACATGTAAGTTTGAAAACATTTCTTCTCCATTTGGTGATTGATTCGCAAGAAAATGATTTGCTCCCAAACGTGTCAATTTAACTTTCAAACTGGGCGTTAAAGATACACAGAGTGCTGAGCTTCCGCCTCCCCCGTTAAAGAGGATTCTAACCTCACTTCAGCGCAGGCTCATCAAGGTTACAAGACTATGCTAGTACAGTGGCCTCAGAGGGGCTACATCCTCCAGACAACAGGGAGTATAGACAGACAGGCAGGGAAGTGCACACATTGGGAATGGAACATCTTCATTAAAATTCACCGGTTATTCTGTATAACAGAGTTTGATTAAAAAAAAACCACATTAAGTGCATCTGTGGGCACTGCCAAGACTGGGAATTTGCTACAGACCCACACTTAAAAAAAAAAGTTCTAATTTCAAAAAAGACCAAATTTCCAGCTAAATTGACCCCCTATTTACAGTGCTGTGATACACATATTTTTGATGAACTCTTTAGAGAGCTCAAGGAATAGCTGGAACTGCAAAAGCTAGTGCAGTTTTAAGGAAAATTGTAGGTTCTCATGGATTAATGTAAAATAAAGACACAAAGGCAAATAATGGAGAGCAATTTTTTTTTTTTTAAATCACCACTCTTGTAAACATCAAAAGATTGCCATTGCTCAAACATGTAATTGTATGAAGAGACCTTTCAAAGCTTAATACAACTCAGATCATAGAGCATGAATGCCATAAGATTTTCATGATCAACTGCTCAGCTTTTCATCATGTAACCCATTGGCAGCAGACCGCCAATGGGAACCTGCTGAAGAAAGGCCAGAGTTCTACCCTTTCCACATCCTCCTGATGTTATGGCACTCCTCCTCTTGCACCTCCCTCAATACCACTCTCGGGTTCTTGCCCTCAGCACCAGTTCCTACCTTCTAATACTGTTCCAAGCCATTGAAAGCCCCAGACACTATGGTGAATAGTATGCAGCACGTTCAATCACTTGAAGCAAAAGCAGGAGATAGCAACTAGAAGCAATGAAAAATCGAGAAGTGAGGGAAGAAAAAAAGTGAGGAGGCAGAGCCTGGAGCATGCCGAGTGGTTGGAAAGGTACAGCAATGTTTGTATTTGGGAGCCAGGGTTGCTGCTCCTGATCACTATCTAGTAACACACTGTTGGAAAGTGTGTATGACACATGGCGACAGCATCAGGCTTGGCTATAATGCCCCACAGTCAAATAGCCTGCCTACATGAAACTCTCCGAGCTCAAACATGAAGAATGACCACTCTGCAAAGGTACTGGAGAGCTGCCAACACAAATGCAACACCAGATATATACAAATTACAGCAATCCAAGTGTTCTGCTTCATGGACCTAATTAGCTGCTCAAGGACCACACCATTTCAGAATAAATCATTCTTTCCCCACATTGCTCAGCATCCTATAAACAGTGTTGACAATACATTACCAATTCAATTTTCCACTTGTGAAAATTGGTTCAAATGCATATTATACCCTTCACTTGGCACATTAAGCTCTCTCAGATATACTGAGCAATCCAGTAGAGCTCTCTGCTGCATTCCTTTTAAAAGTTGTATACTTTATGTACTGAGCAACCAAGGTACAGCACCAGGGTCCAAAGATCAGGACAATATCAAGGCGTAGAGTACAACAAAAGATAAGTTTAAAAGTCAGGAAATAGCAAGGTGTGCCAAGCTTGGGTATGAAAAGCTTGAAGATTGTTTAAATCAGATTGTTTAAAATAATGCCGGTGGTTGGGGGGAGGAGGAAAGGGGGGGGGGGGGGGGGCGTTGAGGGTAAGAAGCTGCAGTTTTTAGATTCAGTTTGAGTAGGAGACTGTGTGGCAAGTTTTGAGTAGAGGATAGTAGGGATACAGGAAGGAGGAAAAAAGGGTAAGCCAGCATATTTATAGCTTAAGTACAAGAAAGTTCAGAGGAACATGACCGTAGCTGCATCATTGACTCCGTGATTCTTCAGGTTGTTACAGCACATGTATCGGATGCTTTGGAGATCAACAGATCAGAGAGATTAGGCTTGATTTTATTCTTGAGGAACATGTAGTTACATGAATGGAATATCATAATGCTCAGGAAAATCCAAATCCACTAACATTTGCTTTCAATTTAAGGGTTTTAACATTATGAAGCTGGAAGCTATAGGAGTAATTGGCTTAATCTTGGATTTTACCAGAGATGTTTAATCCATCTACAGGATCAGTGAAAGGGTGGATGAGTATTTTTATTAAACTCCTTTCAAAAATAGGGGAACAGTCATTCAATTTAAGATCTTCAACGTGCTGAATGGCATCATAAGGAACTGCCTTTAAGTGTCATCCAGTTCTGAAAGAATTATGGAGTTTCTTTCTGCAGATGTTACCAGACAATCTAGTGCACACCTTTCACTTTCAAAAACATGGCCTAACCAATAGAATATAAATGTCGATGCCCCAAAATTACAGGTCTGCACTGCTCAAGAAGGGGTCTCAAAGGTATGGACTGAAAGATTTAAAATGGCCTTTTTTAGTCCTTGGGGTTCTGGTGGATGCCAAGTTTGACTGATGTAGCACTTTGAAACTAGGGCAAAGGGCACTCTTGTTCTTGAAGACAAATGACAAAGACCAGAGCCCCAATACAAGTTAAGCAAACACATCACAATCATGGTTTGGAGCTCCCAAGCATACAGATTGCAAATGAGAGTTTGAGAACCAAGCTGCAAGGGGCACTTATGGCAGAAAAGAAAAAAGTTACAAGTAGCTGGTGCTCTCAGTGCTCCTAGAACCATGAAGGTGGCCGACACATTGCCGTTCATCACAGATTTTTTAAATGCCTGAAACTCGAACTTGGAATGACAGCTGCTGGAAGACATTACCTAGGCTTGAGAATGCATAGCTGTGCTTCTCTTGGCTGAGCTGCAAAGGCATGCAACTGTGGTTGAAGGTCTGCACTGATGCAGTATGGTGTGTGTCTGTGCTTTGATCAAAAGGATAGTCGCCAGATTTCATTTTATGGGTTGTGCTACACACAGTGCTGTTTCAGAGGCATGTTACAATGAGGGCTCAAACCTGCACTTAATCATTTGTCTATGATGATCAAGTTGTGACTATTCTTCTTTGGGGCAAGGAGGAGGTGGGTAAGCAAATAGGGTCTTTTGCAGCCAAGTTGTCGCGATACAACCCTCAAAACAATTCTGACTAAGTATTTTTTGGATAGAAAATTATGTTGATTAACAGAATTTTGGTGATGCACAATTTCCTGTAATTCAGTGCATCAAAAATTGCATCACCTTCTACAGGACTATCGTCAATGCTGTGCTCCAAATATTTAAAATGCACACAGACTGGTTTGAATTAAACAAAGGGAGGACATTTTTCATTAGTTACTTACTACCTCATGGGAAAGAAATCAGTGGATTTCTGCAGTGCAACTCCCCAGTTAGTTAGGGTGTGGCCAAATGAGTATGAGAGAGAGAGATAGTAAACAAACTAAGGTACATGTATTAAGATGGTATCCATATGCATTTTACACCTACATTTAGTGCTGTAAAACAGGTAGCAGCTCCATTCAACACTTACGCAGTTTTGAGTCAACCACCTTCCAAGCTTATAAATAAACACCGCAATACATTAACTAGTCAACAACTTTCAGAAATCAGGATAGTTGAGTTCATACCCAGCATCAAGTATAGAAACCTTTAAAAACCATGTTAAAAAAGGATAAATCACTGGGATTCTCTTGCACAAGAACAAGCTCTAGGATTACCAACAGCAAGTGAAGTGCTTTCTATTTGTAAAGGAGAATTTTCAGAATCAAATGCCCTTTGCTTTGCAATTAGCTATCTTCTGCCTCCCTTTTGTGATTGAAGTGCTGATGAAAAGTAAAATTGCTTAAGCAACTAGAGACGATGGTATAGAGGAGAGTAGTAACACAATCAGGAAAGTAATTTTGAAATAAATCTCCAGTGGAAATTCTAGTTATGAGGAGAAATCCTTCATCAGATTTGGTGACAAATGAGAGAGAACTGGCCCACTTTTCCATGTGAGTATAGGCTACTGGTAACATTCTGTTTGAACAGCTGATAGCACCTAATGCCATCATGTTCTAGTGTATGGTTCATTACATCCTGGCCTTTTGTCAAAGTTGAAAGCTGCAGACAGAATTATAGTATACAACAATTAATGGACATCCATTTAGCAGGAATATTTACTTAATGGGGCCTTTGTCCAGGAATGAGTTCTTTAAAGAGAAAACCAATCCGAAAGTTCTGCTGTTCAAGTCCCAGAATGAAGAATAGCTACGGCAAGCAATTTGTTGCAGCTGAACATCCTGCAATTTAAGATTATTGCTCCAAGTGCCAATGAGAACATTTTACAGCTGATGAGCAGGCAGCTCTATTCGAATCAGCACTTTCAATTTTAAAACCACGCTAGTGAATGCTTGCCACAGGATCAAAATAAGAACTTGCAGCAGTATTAGGCCTTTCAGAAGCTCAGGATGTTCCAAAGCACATTGCAGCTAGAGAATTACTTTGAGGTCACTCTCGTCATGTAGAGAAATACAGCAGCACAGCAAGGTCTCACAAACAGCAATGAGATAAGTTACCAGATAATATGCTTTAGTGATATTAATCAGTCAGGGCATTGGGAGGCCTACTTCCTCAGCTCCCCTTCCACTCGTGCCATAGGATCATTTATGTCCACCCAAGAGGTCAGGTAGGGCCTCATCTGTAAAAAAGCACCTCAAAGTGCAGAACTCCTTCAGTACTGTACAGAAGTATCAGCCTAGATTATATGTTCATATATCTTGGAGTGGAGTTTAAACCCTCAATTTGTGGACTCAGGCGAGAGCTACCACTGAATCAAGGCTGACAAAGTAAAAGGAGAAAAATCTCCATACAAAAACAAATGCTGTGCTGAAAAGGTAGTTCACAATTAACTGAGAAATCAATTGGGGGAAATATCAAACACACTGGACCGAACATGGTACTTCACAGAATAACTTACTGGAAGTTATTTGACTGAATTAATAGTAAGTCCAATGCAACAAGAAAACAATCCTTACAACCGCAAGGTTCAGAAACAATATCTGTACCAAGTCACATGGTAAAAAGGGGTGCTGTAGAGGCCTGTAATGAAGACCTCATCTTGATGGGAGAAAGTATCACTCTCTTCTCATAATCTGGCTCAGTCAATTGGTTTATTAAAGTATGCATTTTCTTTTCTTTCTTTGGTCAAAGATAGCTCAAAAGTGCTTCCTTCAAAGTCTGCTCAAGACCCAATGGACATTGTGCACCTTCCAGGAAAAGATGATGGAAATTGCCTAATCCAACAAGCACTAAACTGTCCATCCTAATTAACTCAAAAACCTAATTTCTTCCAGAGAAGCCATACTAGAACAGTTTTCATAAATTCCAACCTACACCCCGAAAAACTCAATGCATCACTCAAATGCAATTTCCTCACTGCTGAAAAATGTGGGCGATTTTTTTTCTAAAATTCTATATACAAACTTAAATGTTAGTTACCTTCGCACGGCTTCAAGTGATGCAAAATCATGCTCTACCTTGGTTTAAAAAAAACAAACTAAAGGAGTATTTTTAAATTAGTATAGCTCACATTTTCCCATTTACCTTGTCACAGATTAAAAAGTGCATTTTACCTTAGCTTGAAATCCTGACTCATTTGCTGCTTCTTTCCAGCCATTTTCCTAAGAAAATTAATAGTAAAAGTAAATAACCAGCTTCCAATATACTAGCGTATGATTTAAAACAACGTTACTTTCACATACAGTAACCAGCACCTACTAGCTTGAAAAGAAATACTAATTTGTAGGCATTTGACTTGTGGAATCATTTTGTAAACTTTTATGGGCACCTGAAAACAATGTTACAGCAATTTGCTCTGATCCAATTATTTTCTGAATTGTGTCATTTGCAATTCGCTCAATATTTAAATGGAATGATTTTCCATTTTACTTACAGAAAAATACCCAGTAATTTTAATCTTACAAGTTTATTAAAAATCATTCCGATTCAGAATGGGAGAAAACTGAAATGAAGGGCAAATAATTTGGAAGTGAAGGTGTTCTGGTGACATAGTACTTTGTAGCACTCCTTGGAGTGGAGGTACTATAATGCAGAACAGTAGATAACACATATTGGAAAATGAAACCTTCAGCCACTTTTATACCAGCGCAGTTTTACTTTGGATTCTGCGAGACACTGCTAAACCTGGCTTCTTTATCTGGGGGGGGGGGGGGGCAGAGTCCTACAAAACTGCATCAACACACCAGTCATTCTCTCAGAATCTGAACTAAACAGCAACAATATAGAAGTGGCTTTGAACAGGTACACAAAGGAAGGGTATTAATTAGCAAAGATTTAGAGTCCAGGGATAAGGGAGCATTTCCAGAGCTTTCTAACAGGAAATAGAATAAGAGTACAGTAGAATCCTCAATAGAGTAGATAGTCTGTGGAAACAAACTTATTGATGAGCCAAATGGGCATTTCCTGTTCAAGCTTTGTATCCTTTGATTCTTGACAGGGCAAATTCTGAATCTCAAGGCAATGCTGTAGAGATTTTTTTTTGGGGGGTGGGGGGGGGGGGGGGGGGGGGAAGAAAATAGAAATAGGAGGAAAGGAAATTAACCATAGCAGCACTCAGTACTGCACTGGAGTGTCAAGTGAGATTATATGCTCAAGTCCTCAAGGAGGTAAGAACGCTACCAACTGAGCCACAGCTGACAAATTAGGCAACTATGTTGAAGAAAATAAGGATAGTAAAACTCTTGCATTGCAGTGGCTTGTACCTGGAATCTAACTGTAGATTTAAAATCATTTTATGACTACCTCTCCATGCCATTGCATACACTAAAGTTATAAAATTATTTGCCTCAAGAGCAGCATAACAGCAGGACAAAGGCCTTGGTCACATGCACAACAATATGTTTGTGGTACATTATGTAGCTTACTATAGAACTCTACAGCTAGTCTAGTTTTAAGCTAGTCAAATTTAAAAAAATGTTCTTTCCTCACTTTCTCTCTCCTCCTCCCCACCGCACCCCCAACAGTGCCAAAGTTAAACCAATTGCATTTCACAATGAAAGGTATTCAAAATGCAAGAACAGAGTTGAAAAATGAAGCATGCTTCCAATACCTGTGTTAAAAATAAATAGAAGATCGGGTCGAGAGAGAGCGCAGAATGAGAAGCAACACGCAACAGAAAGTTTTCAAGACCAATCCTTCGTCGTTCAACAAAATCAGGATCCATGTTATCAGCGGATAGTTTATGCCAAACAAATTCTGCCTGCAGGAATCAGTACAAGACATGTTAGTCGAGTTGTGCTTTATTATCTGTAAAATAAATAAGAGAAAATGCATTAACTCTTGAAAAATCCTGCAGGTTTACATAAACTCTCAAAAGCACTGTACTTGAGTACTCTCTTCAGGTCACAAGATTTTAATCACAAGATAAGCGTGGATGAGGAAGGCAATACCACTTATCTTTCTGGAAAATGGTGCAGTCCCCCATCACATTATCTCAATTATCTCAAAAGATCGCAAGTTCTTTTGCATCTACTACCTCAGCCAGAAGTCCAAAGTATTGATTACTCTTCACAGGAACTTCCCAACAAGAATCCTAAATGTTCACTTTAATTTGAACTCGAGACAGATGCCCATGGTGCTGTTCAGCACGAGTCATAGGATAAAGGGTTTAGGGTGTTTTACCGTGTAATGCACAATTTATCTAACCACTTCCCTTGCTTTCCATTTGTAGGTCAATAAGGTATCTCAAGAGGATAGTTTGAAAAACACAGATGTATGGTAGAGGAAATGTAGCAATATGGATAGAGTTGCTTAACGGACAGAAAACAGAGTTAGGGTCAGTGGGTGTTGCTCGGACTGCAGAAGGTTTGGAAGTGGTGTCCCCAAGGGTCAATGCTGGGTCCACTTTTGTTCTCTGTATATACAGGTGATCCGGACTTGGGTATAGCGATCATCTTGAAACTAGGGGGTTTGGCAAACAATGAATACTGTGAAAGACTTCAGGAAGACATACTGGCGAGTAGAATGGGCTAATGTTTCAAGAGTGGCAGTTCTAATGGGCTTTCAGAATTCTCCTCCAGCTTTCTCATGTTTCGTTCTACTCATTATTTCCACACTCATTGTCCTATGACCCGATAGCAAGGTATCCTGTGGTCTTAATGGCTTTCAGAATCATAGAATGACACAGCACAGAAGGAGGCCATTCGGACCATCATGCCTGTGCTGGCTCTTTGGTAGAGCTATCCAATTAATCCCACTCCCCTGCTCTTTCCCCATAACGCTGTAAATTTTTTTCCCTTCAAGCATTTATTCAATTCTCTTTTGAATGTTACTATTGAATCCACTTCCACCACCCTTTCAGGCAGTGCATGCCAGATCACAACAACTTGCTGTGTAAAAAAAAAAAAGTTCCCTCATGTCAACTCTGGTTCTGTTGCTAATCACCTTAAATCCTCTGGTTAGCGACCCTACCACCACTGGAAACACTTTCTCCTTATTTAAGCATTCTTCACGATTTTGAACACCTATCAAATCGCCTCTTAACCTTCTTTGTTCCAAGGAGAACCACCCCAGCTTCTCCACATAACTAAAGCTCCTTATCCCAGTACCATTCTAGTAAATCTCTTCTGCAACCTCTCCAAGGCCTTGACATCCTTCCTAATGTGTGGTGCCCAGAAATGGACAATACTCCAGTGGAGGCTTTATTTAAAAAAAAAGCTTTCTCAACTTGTCCTGCCACCTTCAATGATTGGTGTACATACACCCCCCAGGTGTCTCCGTTCCTGCACTCCCTTTAAAATTGTACCATTTAGTTCATATTGCCTCCCTTCATTCTTCCTACCAAAATGTATCTCTTCACAATTCTCAGCGTTAAAATTCATCTGCCAGGTGTCTGCCCATTTTACCAGTCTGTCTAGGTCTTCCTGAAGTCTGTTACTATCCTCCTCATTGTTTACTAAATTTCCAAGTTTTGCATCATCTGCAAACCTGGAAATTATGCCTTGTATACCCAAGTCCAGGTCATTAATATACATCAAAAAGAGCAGTGGTCCTAATACTGAGCGAGAAACACAACTGTATACTTCCCTCCGGTCTGAAAAACAATTCACTGCTACGCTCTGCTTTCTGTCCCTCAGCCAATTTTGTATCCATGCTACCAGTATCCTTAATCCCATGGGCTTTAATTTTGCTAACAAATCGATTAAGTGGTACTTTGTCAAAGGCCTTTTGAAAGTCCATATACACATCAACCGCATTGCCCTCATCAACCCTCTCCATTACTTCAAAGAACTCAACCAAGTTAGTCAAACACGATTTGCCTTTAACAAATCCGTGCTGACTTCATTTATTAGCCCATACTTTTTCAAATGCCAATTAATTTTGTCCTGGATTATTGTCTGAAAGATTTCCCCACCACTGATGTTAGGCTGACTGTTCGGTGGTTGCTGGGTTTATCCCTCTCCCTTTTTTAAAACAGGGGTGTAACATTTGCAATCCTCCAGTCCTCTGGCACCCACCCCCATATCCAAGGAGGATTGGAAGATTTGTGGCCAGAGCCACCACAATTTCCACCCTTCATTTCCTCAGTAACCTAGGATGCATCCCATCCGGACCAGGTGACTTTTTTTTTTACTTTGAGGACCTCCAACCTTTTTATATACATCCTCCTGATCCATTTTTATCCTATCCAATATTGTAACTCCCTCTCCTCCTTCACTGCTACATTGGCAGCATCTTCTCCAGTGAAGACAGATGCAAAGTACTCATTTAGTTTCTCAGCCATGCCCTCTGCCGCCACAAGATCTCCTTTTTGGTCTCTAAGTGGCCCCACCCTTCCTTTGACTCCCGTTTTACTATTTACTGTTTATAAGAGACTTTGGGGTTTCCTTTTAGGTTAGCTGCTAATCTATTCTCATACTCTCTCCTTGCCCTCTTTTTAGATCTCCTCTGTACTTTCTCTTTTCAGCTTGTTTCTCTACTGTATTATGAACCTTAAAGTAGTCACGAGCCTCCTTTTTCCTGTCTCATTTTAGCCTCTATACCTTTAATCATCCAGAGAGCTCTACCTTTGGATGCTATGCCTTTCCCCCCCCTTGAGGAAATGCACCCAAACATGCACCCAATGTACTTGTACCCAAACCATCGACTAATGTACTTGTACCCAAACATGCACCCAATATACTTGTACCCAAACCATCTACTAATGTACTTGTACCCAAACATGCACCCAATGTACTTGTACCCAAACCATCTACTAATGTACTTGTACCCAAACATGCACCCAATATACTTGTACCCAAACCATCTACTAATGTACTTGTACCCAAACATGCACCCAATGTACTTGTACCCAAACCATCTACTAATGTACTTGTACCCAAACATGCACCCAATGTACTTGTACCCAAACCATCTACTAATGTACTTGTACCCAAACATGCACCCAATGTACTTGTACCCAAACCATCTACTCTTTGAAGGAGTTCAATTACTGTTTTGCTTACCAATTTTTGATTCAATCCACCTGGGTCAGCTCCCCTTTTAACTGACTGAAATTAACCTTTCTTCAGTTAATTATTTTTACATTTGATTCTTCCTTGTCCTTTTCCATAACTATTCTAAACCTGATGACATTATTATCACTGTTCCCACCAATGCTCCACTTGCCCCACTTCATTGCCCAGAACTAGATCCCGCACTGCCTCCTTCCTTGTTGGGCTGGAAAAACACTGATCAGGATCCTCCCCCTCTTTGCCCTTTACACTGTAACTATCCCAGTCTAGATTAGGAAAATTGAAATCCCCCATTATCACTACTCTGTAGTTCTTGCATCTTTCTGTAATTTGCTCCTCTATCTGTTTCCCACTATTTGGTGGCCTATAGTATACACCTAGTGTAATACCTCCTTTACTGTTCCTTAATTCTAAATCAAAAAGACTGCCTTTGGCCCCTCAACTACATCATCCCTCTCCAGTGCTATAATCGTTTATTTGATCAATACTGCCACCCTGCTCCTTTTCTTCCTTCCCGATCTTTCCTGAATACATTGTAGCCAGGAATATTAAGTTCCCAATCCGCCCCTTGCCAGGTCTTGGTTATTGCCACTATATCATAGTCCCACGTGGAGACCTGCCTGCAGCTCACCAACCTTATTTACCATGTTCTGTGCATTTGCATACAAGTACTCCAGACTCCTCTTTGACTGCTTTGCTTTTGCCCCCTCTCTGATCCTTATTAATATGGATAAGTGCAAGAATTGGGAGAAAAAGCAAGGGATGAGAGAATACACAACGGAAAAACCCTGAAGGAATTCAAAACATAATTCCCTAAAAGTGCAAGTACAGGTGGAGAATGCCATGAGAGTGCGCACACAAGAGAGACACTCCGGATAAAACATGTTATATATGCACATGAAACATTTAATCTGTACAGAAAGTGGTCATCTTCCTCCTCCAATTACTTATGCACCTCCCCATAAATTGTTAAATGTTTACATTGTCTGCATAGATTCTTCCTCTTTCTAATCCTTACAATTTCCCACCCTGTAACAATAAGCAAGTGTTTAACAGTGTCTTAAGTCAAGTACACTAATCATAGGATAGCACTGAAAACATGGCTTCAGGCAAATGTTTGACTAGTATAAAAAGCATGCCTGGGAAAATTTTCCTACTCAAATTATACTCCATGTTAATTTGCTTAGCCTTGTGCGCCCTGCAGTCTGCTCATGCAAAACTGGTTCTGTTGGTTACTTGACCTCACTCTGGAAGTCAAAGTAAAGGATTTGAATAACCAAAGACACCAAACAGATGGCAACTGCCAAAACTGGGAGAGCTGTCCCACAGACTAGTCAAGCAACAGCTCGACAGTCACACTCACAGAATCATACCTTTCAGCCAATGTCCCAAACTCCTCCATCACCATCCCTGGGTATGTCCTGTCCCACCAGCAGGACAGACCCACCAGGGGTGGTGGCACAGTGGTATACAGTCGGGAAGGAGTGGCCCTGGGAGGCCTCAACATTGACGCCGGACCCCATGAAGTCTCATGGCTTCAGGTCAAGCATGGGCAAGGAAACCTCCTGCTGATTACCACCTACCGCCCTCCCTCAGCTGATGAATCAGTATTCCTCCATGTTGAACACCACTTGGAAGAAGCACTGAAAGTAGCAAGGGCACAGAATGTACTCTGGGTGGGGGACTTCAATGTTCATCACCAAGAGTGGCTCGGTAGCAGCACTACTGACCGAGCTGGCCGAGTCCTGAAGGACATAACTGCCGGTCTGGGCCTGCGACAGGTGGTGAGAGAACCAACACGAGGGAAAAACCTACTTGACCTCGTCCTCACCAATCTACCTGTTGCAGATGCATCTGTCCATGACAGTATTGGCAGCAGTAACCACCGCACAGTCATTGTGGAGACGAAGTCTCGTCTTCACACCGAGAACACCCTCCATCGTGTTGTGTGGCACTACCACTGTGCTAACTGGGATAGATTCAGAACAGATCTAGCAGCTCAAAACTGGGCATCATGAGGCACTGTGGGCCATCAGCAGCAGAATTGTATTCCACCACAATCTGTAACCTCATGGCCCGGCATATCCCTCACTCTACCACCACCACCAAGCCAGGGGACCAACCCTGGTTCAACAAGGAGTGCAGAAGAGCATGCCAGGAGCAGCACCAGGCATACCTAAAAATGAGTTGCCAACCTGGGGAAGCTGCAACACAGGACTACATGCATGCTAAACAGCAGAAGCAGCATGCTATAGACAGGGCTAAGCGATCCCACAATCAACAGATCAGATCAAAGCTCTGCAGTCCTGCCACATCCAGTCGTGAATGGTGGTGTACCATTAAACAACTAACGGGAGGAGGGGGCTCCAAGAATATCCCCATCCTCAATGACGGTGGAGCCCAGCACGTGAGTACAAAAGACAAGGCTGAAGCGTTTGGAACCAACTTCAGCCAGAAGGGCCGAGTGGATGATCCATATCTGCCTACGCCCGAGGTCCCCACCATCACAGAAACCAGTCTTCAGCCAATTCGATTCACTCCACGTGATATCAAGAAACGGCTCAGCGCACTGGATACAGCAAAGGCTATGGGCCCCGGCTATCGTGCTGAAGACTTGTGCTCCAGAACTAGCCACGCCTCTAGCCAAGCTGTTCCTGTACAGCTACAACACTGGCGTCTATCCGATAATATGGAAAACTGCCCAGGTATGTCCTGTCCACAAAAAGCAGGACAAATCCAACCCAGCCAATTACCGCCCCATCAGTCTACTCTCAATCATCAGCAAAGTGATGGAAGGGGTCATCGACAGTGCTATCAAGCGGCACTTACTCACCAAAAACCTGCTCACTGATGCCCAGTTTGGGTTCCGCCAAGACCACTCGGCTCCCGACCTCATTACAGCCTTGGTCCAAACCTGGACAAAGGAGCTGAATTCCAGAGGTGAGGTGAGAGTGACTGCCCTTGACATCAAGGCAGCATTTGACAGAGTCTGAAATCAACTTTCTACGTGCTTTGAGATTTGCTGAAAATTTGCCCTTTGAACTCATGGCAGAATCCAACGAAGGAATATCTAGTGCTCGGAAGTACAACTTATCTCTGTAGTAGTGTGACCAGGCTGAAAGGATTCCTTTGCAGTAATGATTGCCGCAAGGATGACTCCATTACACTGTGGATTTGAACCTGGTTCATACCAACATCCACATTAATAAAATGGAGGTCTGAATTGGCTAGACGGAAGCCTACATTTAAAAAAAAACTTCAGTCTACTGTAAAACACCCGACTGCCTTTAGATTTCTTAAAGACAGTGTCCCCAGCTGACACCCGCCCCCCCCCCCCTTGCTAGAAATGGGATGGAAGGTATTCCTACTTGTCTGTAGAGTTCAGTAAATGAGGAAAAATCTTCATTGGATATTCTCTTCACTTACAGTACATGTATAGGATATCAAATGATTACAGGGTAGTCCTTCTCTCTTCAAACAATGGCCTACCTATTTGTCCATTGCAATTGATTGAATTCTCCAAATTGTTGGGGGTGGGAAGATAGGGTTAGAAGAGAAGAAACACAGCATTTACTTTAATGCAATTTCCAGCATTAAAATTACTCACTCTTTTTTCAGGCAGTGGCGGTACTACTATAAAGGGATATGTAACAACTAAATAGCTCCTCAGCAATTCAAATTCACTGTATCTCCTCCAGAGAGAGTCTGGCACAGAATTTTCATCTTCATTTTGGGAATCAACTTGCCTATATGTGAGGGGGGAAAAAAAAAAATCAGAATTAAGCACTATTCTCTGGGACAGACTAATAAATTTCATTTTCCTCCTGTAACAGATAACTTAAAACCATGAAGATAAACTTTAACTGCTGCCAGTAACAAAGACACATTTCTAGCACAAAGTGAAGGAGGAACATTTAACCCAACACATCTATTGTTTGACACTAAACTCAAAGTGGACAGTATCCAATGTTTTCCCAGTCATCCAGAGAAGGGAAATCTTCTCACTTGTACAGAAGCTTACTAAATAGAAAAAGTGGTTCTACGTCAATATTAATGGTGAATTTACATGAAGTACTCACATACCTATGGTATGAGCGGCAAAAAAAAAAAGTTGAAAATCATCCTTTAGTGCTTTCTAGACTCTTAATTTAGATTGGAACACAACAATTGATCTACCAGATCTAGTATACACATATACATCACTTAAAACTAATTTAAAAAAATCAAATATTCAGTCGTAATGCAGGAAATCAAAGCCATGAAAACCAGAAAACTCAAATTGCACAGAATATGAAAGGAAATATTGGCACATACATCTGTCAGTATATATTGCTACCGTACCCATAGGAGTCGCCAGGGGAAAAAAAATGAATAGCAGAGGTGATGTTGAACTAAGTTAATTTAACAGCTGAGCACTGTTAAGTTTCAAGTAACTGCAACAGGATCCGACAAGTTATTCTCAGAGCTGATTAGTTACATTCTGAAATTAAATCAATGGAGTTGGGGGGGGGGGGGGGGGGGGAAGAAAAAAAAAGGTAGGGGGTGGGGGGGAAGGAGCAAAGAAATAACCAGACACAAGCTCAAGCACAGATGTGTGCAACATTACATTAACACAGAAATAGGAGGAGGAGTAGGCCATTCGGCCCCTCGAGCCTGCTCTGCCATTCAAGAAAATCATGGCTGATCTGATCTTGGCCTCAGCGCCACTTTCCCGCCCGCTCCCCATAACCCTTGACTCCCCTGTAGCTCAAATATGTGTCTTATCTTCACCTTGAATATATTCAGTGACTCCGCCTCCACAGCTCTCTGGGGTAGAGAATTCCAAAGATTCACGACCCTCAGAAGAAATTCCTCCGCATCTCAGTTTTAAATGGGCGACCCCTTATTCTGAAACTATGCTCCCTAGTCCTGAAACTGTGCCCTCTAAACCAACCAACTAAACCTTGCTCATGACTGAGCAATGTTATGCTGTGCATAGAAGGTTTACTTCCTAATCATCTAACTGCCAGTTACAGCACAACTAATACCTCAAAAGCATTTACTGTATTCTATTAATAGTCATCTTTGCCTTCAGTTCTAGAGGCCATACAGCACCAAAAGGCAATTAAAAAAAAAAAGTGAATACAGTTATAAATATGCCATCAAGAGACACAAATGGGATTCTGAGGGATGGGACACTGAATATGAAAAGAAAGCAAGCCATGTGGAGTTTATGCAACACATTGGATTAGGCCAGTTAGTCTAACGCATGCAATTCTGGGAACCCCATTAGAGGAAGGATATTAGAGCCATGGAAAGGGTACAGCAAAAATACATTAAAATGCTAGCAAAAATAAGGGGCTGTGAAGAAGGCCGGAACAAACTGTAATTTATCCCCCTTTCTTACCTCCTTCCTCTTGATCCTCTCTGCCAAATTGGAGGAGAGGTGGTTAATGGAACATCTAATAAAAGCTTTCAGGGGGTCAACAAGAAGATTTTGCCCACTAGTGGAATGATCAGCAACAAGGAAAAACACAGATTCAGGACTCAGTAGAAGAATGGAGGGGGAAGTTGGAAGATTTTTTTTCTGTACAAAAAAAGTCATTAGAATATGTACTGTTTCACCAGAAGTAGCTATTGATATAGAACCAAATATTTGAAGAAAATATGGTGAAAGAGCAGCAAAATGCAATCAGTAGATAGATTCAATTAAAGAACTCGCACTGGAGCAATGGGCTGAACGGCCTCACGTGCTGCAATTTCTACACTTCTATTCTCAACTTACAAATTTTTAAACTTTCACCCAGTGACTTCAACATACTCATTTGCCTGCATCAAATCCCCTTCATAATCTTGAACGTCAAAAACTTTTATCCACGTCACAGAAGTTAGCCATAAAAACTTCAAAAAGGAACCTCTGGCTTTCCAAAGTGCTTCTTGTATTTTCAACACACAACATAAGAGACCAACCAATTTCCCCCGTCTAAAAACAGGGTGCAATTTTAAATACATATTACTCTACTCTAGAAGCTACAGATTGCTTTTTTGTTTTAAAAAAAGAATTTTCTCTGAGTAACCCAGTCACTTGGAATGCAATATACATTGATCTATGAATCAGAAGGTTTGCAGCTTGGGACTTCAAAAAAAGCTTAAAAATCAGACATTTCATCCTGGCTTGCAGCCTGAAGAACAAATAAACTCTAAGTGACGCAACCTTGCTGTTAACTCAATTGTTAAGCAGACAGTGTATAATCAATTGGAATTTAAGACTTTTGTGCATTATACAACATTCATATCCTTAAAATTATTCAATTTACTGGAAACAATGGCAAAAGACTCATTATAATATATAAAAATTCTAAGACCTGTACTAGACACTGAAGTCTTTTGATGTTCCTTTTCCAATTTCTTCTCCCCACAACCACAAAAATCAAGGCCAGTTTTAATACAAAGGATTTCCGAGCAGTCAAGTTTGGGATTATGCAATTTGTATACCCAATATTTATTCTGCTCTTTGCCCAAAACGATGGTCATAATCCCGGAAGTAAATAAGTGACAATTATAAATAATGCCTTTCTAAAATTGGCTTCTACTGCAAGAGAACTATATTAAAAATAATGATTTAAGCTCCTTCACCACAAAATTAAATTTCAGGGTAACCATGTGTCATTGTTACACAAAGACATTCTTTAAGCTTTAAGTGCACGATGAAGTTTACTCACAAAGGCACAATCTCTTCTTGGGGCTGCCTTTACTCGTCCATTGCCAGCCCATTTCAATTTCACTGGAAATAACACTTTAAAGATGGACATGGTCATATCTGTGACAACTATGTCAAACTTCAGGTTGATTGGTTTCAACAGTTTTTCCTCAGCCCATAAAGTTCCCCACCCACCTCCCACCCACAGCAGCCAACTTCAAAATGGATGGACTGCAGGGAGACAAATTAAGAAAATGGTTAGATCAGATCGAATCAAGTATCATTAGTAAAACTAAAGTTAAAATAAACTCCTAGATAAATTGCTGTTCTACACCTTCTGAGAATTAATTGTGCCTAATCTTTGGTTTGTGAGCAGAGGTGAAGGCACAATCTCACCATTTTATCCATTTGTGCTAGCCCATGTGTTTTAGGAACCAAGCTGTGGTCGCAATTTGGCTTTAAGACATTTTAAAAGGGGTTGTAACCGACAGTTAAGGCAGTTTACAATGCATGCAACAGCAGCACCTGTGCACAATATTGGAATGCTAACGGAACATAGGAGTGAACGTTTTTTTTGAAAAAAGGGTCAGGCTCGGGGGACACAGGAAATTGATGGTGATGGAAATTATAAAATGGACACCCATCCCCCCCAAAACACCACGTTTACCATACGTGGCAAGAAATAGCTGATGAATAATAGTAATCAGGGACAAAATTAACAGTCACTTGGACAAGTGCTGCTGAAACCCTCATCCATGCCTTTGTTACCTCTAGACTTGACTATCCCAACGCACTCCTAGCTGGCCTCCCACATTCCACCCTACGTAAACTTGAGGTCATCCAAAACTCGGCTGCCCATGTCCTAAACCGCACCAAGTCCCGTTCGCCCATCACCCCTGTGCTCGCTGACCTACATTGGCTCCCGGTTAAGCAGCGCCTCGATTTCAAAATTCTCATTCTTGTTTTCAAATCCCTCCATGGCCTCGCCCCTTCCTATCTTTGTAATCTCCTTCAACACCCACCCCCGAGATATCGACGCTCCTCTAATTCTGCCCTCTCGAGCATCCCTGATTATAATCGCTCAACCTTTGGTGGTCGTGCCTTCTGTTGCCTAGGCCCTAAGCTCTGGAATTCCCTGCCTAAACCTCTCCGCCTTGCTACCTCTCTTTGCTCCTTTAAGACGCTCCTTAAAACCTACCTCTTCGACCAAGCTTTTGGTCACCTGCCCTAATTTATCCTTGTGTGGATCGGTGTCAAATTTGTTGTTTTAAAATACTCCTGTGCAGCGCCTTGGGACGTATTACTACGTTAAAGGCGCTATATGAATACAAGTTGTTGTTGATTAAGGAAAGTCAGCACGGATTTGTTAAAGGCAAATCTTGTTTAATTAACTTGATTGAGTTCTTTGATGAGGTAAGAGGGAGGGTTGATGAGGGTAATGCAGTTGATGTGGTGTACATGGATTTCCAAAAGGCATTCGACAAAGTGCCACATAATAGGCTTGCCAGCAAAGTTGAAGCCCATGGAATAAAAGCGACAGTGGCAGCATGGATACGGAATTGGCTAAGTGATAGGAAACAGAGAGTAGTGGTGAACGGTTGTTTTTCGGACTGGAGGAAGGTACACAGTGGTGTTCCCCAGGGGTCGGTTCTCGGACCACTGCTTTTCTTGATATATATTAATGACTTGGATGTGGGTGTACAGGGCACAATTTCAAAATTTGCAGATGACACAAAACTTGGAAGTATAGTGAACAATGAGGAGGAGAGTGATAGACTTCAGGAAGAGACACAGGCTGGTGAAATGGGCAGACACGTGGCAGATGAAATTTAACACAGAAAAGTGTGAAGTGATACATTTTGGTAGAAAGAAGAAGGAGGACATAAAAACTAAATGGTACAATCCTGAAGGGGATGCACGAACAGAGAGACCTCGGGGGTATGTGTGCACAAATCGTTGAAGGTGGCAGGGCAGGTTGAGAAAGCAGTTAAAAAGGCTTACAGAATCCTGGGCTTCATGAATAGAGGTAGTGTGGAAATTATGAACCACCGATTTAAAACACTGGTTCAGCCCCAACTGGAGTAGTGTGTCCAATTCTGGGCACCACACTTTAGGAAGGATGTGAAGGCCTTACAGAGGGTGCAGAAAAGATTTACGAGAATGATTCCAGGAATGAGGGACTTCAGTTACGTTGATAGACTGGAGAAGCTGGGGTTGTTCTCCTTGGAGCAGAGAAGATCGAGAGGAGATTTGATGGAGGTGTTCAAAATCATGAGGGGTCTGGACAGAGTAGATAGAGGGAAACTGTTCCCATTGGCAGAAGGGTCAAGAACCAGAGGACAGAGATTTAAGGTGATTGGCAAAAGAACCAAAGGCGACGCAAGAAAAAACTTTTTACGCAGCGAGTGGTTAAGATCTGGAATGTACTGCCTGAAAGGGTGGTGGAGGCAGATTCAATCACGGCTTTCAAAAGGGAGTTGGATAAGTTGAAGGAAAGAAATTTGCAGGGCTACGGGGAAAGAGTGGGGGAGTGGGACTAGCTGAAGTGCTCTTGCAGAGAGCTGGCACGGGCTCGATGGGCTGAATGGTTACAGCATGGAAGAAGACCATCCTATTCTATGAATTCAGTGTCCAAAAACCCCAGGACCTTGAAAGATGCAAGGAAGATAATAAGCTTGCAGAAATAAACAAGGTTACTGCCAAAGATTATTAGCCATGCCCTCCAATTGCAACACCAGTAGGACTTCCAAGTCAGCCCTGAACAATCCTTTAGAGCTTGCTACTACTTCATGTTGGTAAAAGCACAGCAAGCTACTGAAGGAATTCCTTGAATGACCAGAATTAAGTTGGTAAAGGAATTCACAACAATATCTGTAATGTTATATGCAAGACAACTTCCAAGTTATTCACCATGATCTTTGTGATGTATACAAAACATTGGTTATGTTAAATTTGTAAAAAGGCAATAAGTTAGGCCACAGTTAAAAGCATCGTGTGCAGTTTTTGGTGTCCATTATAGAAAGGGCATTAAAGTCTAAAGAATGTACAGCATAGATTCACCAGGATAATAGTAGGAATGAGAAACTATAATTATAAAAAGACTTGAGCTGCAGGGACTGCAGCAGAGGCCAAGAGAGGGATGTATTGGAGGGTTTTAATTTTAAAACTTTCATAATATGAAGGGTTTTGGTATCCATAATAGAGGAAGACTATTTCCTCTGGTTGGAGAGTCAGGGAGAATACATAAGCAGAAGATAAAAGGCTATGGAGAGAGCATGGATTAGTTTTAGATTGTTAAACAAAGAGCTGGTATAGACCTAGAAAGCCCTGCCCATGCCTCCCAGAAATCCACACTTCATAGCACATTGCAGAACAAGCATCATCTCAGCACAATAACATCCTCTGCACAAGGGAATTACTGAGGGAGCAGATACATCACAATCCATGGGCAAACAATAAGTGGTGTTGATTACCCAAGACTTGGCACCTGTGAAGCAGAAGTCTAGCATGGAACCCAATCCTGTTGCAGCAGGTGGGGATTCAGACTTCAGAGCCTGCTTATATGGAGAATGCTATTTGAGCAGTAGAGGATTCCTTCTCAATAAGAAACACACTGCAAGGTCTTGGGAGCAGTGTGAAGGATAGCACTACCACAATCTGTACAATCATGATGGACTGCACTTCAGGACGGTCATGGAGCGCATGACAGCTACAGTGAAGGACTTTGGGAGAATCATTCATTAATGCTCAAATTGCTGCTATCTTCCCAGGTAAGGTAGTACTGTGCCCACAGCCCATGGAAGGGTCCGGACATCAAATTCCCAGCAGGCTTGCAGTTATATCTTGCAGCATGACAGCATACCTGTTCCTCTATTAAGGAATAAAAAGGAGCAGAAGGTGGTTAGGGGGTGGGGGGGGTCCACACATGACATGCAAACATGATGCAAAATACATTAACATTCATGACACACTTATTTGTTAAAAAAAAATTGCTCTTTATTTTAAATATATTGTGCGGAGTCATATTGAGTCATGAGCCTCTACAGGCAAACCAGACCAAGGAAGTGAAATCTGAGGAAGAGAGGAGTGAGTGCATTATTGCCAAAAGCCAGGAGTTCCTGCAACCTTCAGTGCATCAAGATCCTAATTCAACAATATTCTGCTTATTTCTGGCTTTAACGATTGCACAAGCAGGTAAATGCTGTCAGATAGAAAACAGAGAGTTGGAATAAACGGCTCATTTTCTGAATGGCAGGCAGTAACAAGTGGGGTACCGCAGGGATCTGTCCTGGGTCCCCAGCTGTTCACAATTTACATTAATGACCTGGATCAGGGAGTCGGATGCAGCATTTCCAAATTTGCAGACGACACTAAACTAGGAGGGGGGGTGGGCTCAGAGGAGGAGACCAGGAAGCTCCAGAGCGATTTGGACAGACTGGGTGATTGGGCGGATAAATGGCAGATGCACTATAATGTGGACAAGTGCGAAGTTATCCACCTTGGGTGCAGGAACGGGAGGGCAAATTATTTAAATGGCAATAAATTGGGAGAGGGGGAAGTACAGAGAGACCTGGGTGTTCTTGTACACCAGTCACTGAAGGCGAGCATGCAGGTGCAACAGGCGGTCAAGGCGGCAAACGGTATGTTGGCCTTCATAGCAAAAGGGTTGGAATACAGGAACAGGGATACCTTGCTGCAGCTGTACAGGGCACTGGTGAGACCACACCTCGAGTACTGTGTACAGTTTTGGTCGCCTCATCTGAGGAAAGATGTTCTTGCCATGGAGGGGGTGCAGCGGCGATTCACCAGGCTGATACCAGGAATGGCGGGATTGATCTATGAGGAGAGACTATGTAGTTTAGGGATGTACACACTGGAGTTTAGAAGATTGAGAGGGGACCTCATAGAAGTGTATAAAATTCTGACAGGTCTAGACAGACTAGATGCAGAATTAATGTTTCCCTTGGCGGGTGAGAACAGAATTAGAGGACATAATTTAAGGATAAGGGCTAAACCATTTAGGACAGAAATGAGGGGGAATTTCTTCACTCAGAGGGTGGTGAACCTGTGGAACTCATTGCCACAGAGGGCAGTGTACGCCAGCTCATTAAATATATTTAAGAGGGAATTAGATATATTTCTACAGGCAAAAGGGGTTAAGGGTTACGGAGAGAAGGCGGGGACGGGATACTGAATTGGAGGATCAGCCATGATCTCATTAAATGGCGGAGCAGGCTCGAAGGGCTGGATGGCCTACTCCTGCTCCTATCTTCTATGTATCTATGTATCTATGTATGTAAATGCTATTCCTCAAAAGCATTTTTCACTGCCATACAGATGACTAATGTATTTTTATTTCTTAAAACTTAAAAAAATCCTAATATTAAATGCATAGAGAATTGAAAAACTTAGTCTGTAGCACAAAACTTTCTGTAACTTGCACTGGAAGGAGCTAACTCCACCATATACACCGTCCTGGCAGGAGAGCCTGATCTGCAAATTATATAGCACCACAGGATGTAACCAAACGTTACTAACAAAACCAATGTCTCACTGGTTACAGAGTATGCAAAGCCCAAAAGTGCAAGTCAGATTTAGAGGAAAATGAAAATACATGTTATTCCTTTAAAACAGAGACACCAATAAAATTTAATAACAGAACCAAAGACTTGTTTATAAGTTATTTTAACACCTCCTCCCCCACCCAAGCATCACAAATATAACTTGCACTTGTGAATTATGCCATCTGTGCAATTTGTGTTTTTTTAATTCATTCCCGAGATGTGGGCGTCGCTGGCAAGGCCAGCATTTACTGTCCATCCCTAATTGCCCTCGAGAAGGTGGTGGTGAGCCGTCTTTTTCAACCGCTGCAGTCTGTGCGGTGAAGGTCCTCCCATAGTGCTATTAGGGAGGGAGTTCCAGGATTTTGACCCAGCGACGAAGGAACGGCAATATATTGCAAAGCCAGGATGTGTGCGACTTGGAGGGGAACTTGGAGGTGGTGGTGTCCCCATGTGCCTGCTGCCCTTGTCCTTCTAGGTGGTAGAGGTCGTGGGTTTGGGAGGTGCTGCCGAAGAAGCCTTGGCGAGTTGCTGCAGTGCATCTTGTAGATGGTACACACTGCAGCCACGAAGCGCCGCTGGTGGAGGGAGTGAATGTTTAAGGTGGTGGATGGGGTGCCAATCAAGCGGGCTGCTTTGTCTTGGATGGTGTCGAGCTTCTTGAGTGTTGTTGGAGCTGTACTCATCCAGGCAAGTGGAGCGTATTCCATCACACTCCTTACTTGTGCCTTGTAGATGGTGGAAAGGCTTTGGGGAGTCAGGAGGTGAGACACTCGCCGCAGAATACCTAGCCTCCGACCTGCTCTTGTAGCCACAGTATTTATGTGGCTGGTCCAGTTAAGTTTCTGGTCAATGGTGACCCCCCCCCACCCCAGGATGTTGATGGTGGAGGATTCAGCAATGGTAATGCCGTTGAGTGTCAAGGGGCGGTGGTTAGACTAGCTTGTTGAAGATAGTCATTGCATGGCACTTGTGGGGCGCGAATGTTACCTGCCACTTTCCAGTCCAAGCCTGAATGTTGTCCAGGTCTTGCTGCATGCAGACATAGACTGCTTCATTATCTGAGGAGTTGCGAATGGAACTGAACACTGCAGTCATCAGCAAACATCCCCACTTCTGACCTTAGGATGGAGGTAAGGTCATTGATAAAGCAGCTGAAGATGGTTGGGCCTAGGACACTGCTCTGAGGAACTCCTGCAGCAATGTCCTGGGGCTGAGATGCTTGACCTCCAACAACCACAACCATCTTCCTTTGTGCTAGGTATGACTCCAGCCAGTGGAGAGTTTTCCCCCTCCCAATTCCCATTGACTTCAGTTTTACTAGGGCTCCTTGATGCCACACTCGGTCAAATGCTGCCTTGATGTCAAGGACAGTCACTCTCACCTCACCTCTGGAATTCAGTCTTTTGTCCATGTTTGGACCAAGGCTGTAATGAGGTCGGGAACAGAGTGGTCCTGGCAGAACCCAAACAGAGCATCAGTGAGCAGGGTATTGGTGAGTAAGTACCGCTTGATAGCACTGTTGATGACACCTTCCATCACTTTGCTGATGATTAAGAGTAGACTAATGGGGCGGTAATTGGCCGGATTGGATTTGTCCTGCTTTTTGTGAACAGGACATACCTGGGCAGTTTTCCACATTGTCAGATAGATGCCAGTGTTGTAGCTGTACTGGAACAGCTTGGCTAGAGGTGCGGCTAGTTCTGGAGCACAAGTCTTTAGCACGACAGCCGGGATGTTGTCGGGGCCCATAACCGTAGGTGTATCCAGTGCGCTCAGCCATTTCTTGATATCACGTGGAGTGAATCGAATTGGCTGAAGACTGGTTTCTGTGATGGTGGGGACCTCAGGAGGAGGCAGAGATGGATCATCTACTCAGCACTTCTGGCTGAAGATGGTTGCAAATGCTTCAGTCTTTTCTTTTGCACTCCCTTATGGTAAGAAAGAGACAGACTTTAGAACCATTTACTTCTGTGCAGGATATGCATTTCAATAATAAACCCCCTCATTTCAATTTCAGTAACATTATTAGTACAATTCTTTGTGGCTTAGTGTGTACAGCCCCAGGGGCACAAAACAAAATCAAGGGCAGAACATGAACAGTTAAACAAAAATATTCTGAAGTAAATTGATACACATAGATTGGGCTGGTCTTTTGGAGCAAACAGCAGGATGCTGAAGCCATTTCAGCTCCTACAAAAACCATATGGATTCAATTAAATTTCAATGACCATCAGCAAGGATTCCGCCCGTCATAAGCCATATCTACTAATTTTAGAGCAGGCATAGTACTGGATTGTCTTTGTTTCTCCTACAGAATTTCCCTTTGATTATTAGATGCACGATCCAATAAAAACTTCAGTTAGTATGACACAGCAAACACGACAACCCAGCAATGGCCTCAAGGGGCAGGGAAAAAGAACTGTTGTAACAAAATCAATAATTAAGTGTGCATTTAATAGGAAGTGAGCTACTTTCTAAATGGCCTGCAGGATGCACCCCGCCCCCATTATTAACCCTTCAGCTGAAAGCAGAGAGGTGTGCCCTGATTTTTGAAAAAAATCTTTAATTATTCAGGTATTTTCTTCCCATTCCATCACACCTAAAACAAATCTAATGCTTTCTGCAGCTTTTAGAAAGTATCCCATTAATTACCAACAACATTTTACTCAAATTTAAAGCCTAAAATTTTTATTTCATTTTGCATAACTCAAGTGTTATGAACTTATATTGTGGGAGCTTCAAATACAAAATGCAGCTTCAGTACAAGTATCCTGCTAGGAAAATACAAGGGAGTGATCACTGGCTTACACTCCCCCAGTTAGGATTGAAAATTCAAAATGTTATTGTACTGTTTTATTTCACTAATGTGTCCAACATTTCTAAAACTTCCAAATAGTTTTACATTTTGGCCAAGCTACATATGCTCCCTGAACCACCCACTACTTCAAAAAGGGGGAAATTTTACCTCCCAATCCATGGTATCAGATTTCGGTCATCCTCCTCCAATTTTCCTTGCTCTTTCACCATTTTGCTTCCAAAGGAAAATATTGAACCAAACATTCAAAGTTCTGCCACAAATCATCCAAGGTCATGTAATCCCTCAAGAGCACGCAGCTGGAAGCAAGATAGATCCCAACACAAGGAATAGGTAGGAGAATTTTTATTTATTTTTGCTTTAGAAAGCTATAGAAGTTCTATATCTCTCTCTCTCTCTCTCTCTCTCTCCCACCCCACTCTCCACATCTCTGCCCCTGCCTGTGTCTCGGGAAGAAAAGGGACCAGAAAGTGGTAATGTCCTGAAGATGCGAGAAGACATTATATAAATGCAAGATTTTCTCTTTCTATAAATGCAGTTTAAAGTTTGATCACTACCCTGGTATCAGACATACAAAGTGCAACGCCAGAGGAGTTCATACAACCATCAACTTGAAATTAATATTTAAAATACCTTCAGTTTTGGAGGATGTTTCAGACGGGTTGGTAAATTGGCTTTTCACCTCTGGGACCAGGGTTAAAATCCAGCCCAGACTAATAAAGGTTGAAAGTCTTTTCTCCCTGTGGTTGAAAGGATCTGACACAAAATAAATAGTCAACCTTGTTTCTCGTGGCAATTAACTGGGCCAATCTCACGCAAAGACCACGGGATAAAGCACCTTTTAGAGGTAACACATGACAGCACTTTACACAAGTTATACACTCCAAAAGTAATTATGCAAGAAAATGTCTGATGTTGAAAATGGAATAGATCACACAGGTGCAATAAGAGTGCTCCTTTGGAAAAACATCGAGGCGGAGTAGAGAAAGCTTCACAATGCATCTAGCTATGCCCGACTTCAGAGCTTTATGTTGATGTGGGGTGCCTGAAACAGGACAACCTTAAACTTGTATCTATTAAGGACGTGGTAACAGGGCACTTAGAAAATAATAATAGGATCGGGCAGAGTCAACACGTATTTATGAAAGGGAAATCATGTTTGACAAATCTGAGATTTTTAAGGTTGTAGCTAGCAGAATAGATAAGCGGGAACCAGTGGATGTGGTGTATTTGGATTTTCAGAAGGCATTTAATAAAAAGGCGCTACACAAGAGGTTATTAAACAAAATTAGGGCTCAGGGGATTGGGGGCAACACTAGCATGGATTGAGGATTGGTTAACGGACAGAAAAACATAGGAATAAACGGGTCATTTTCAGGTTGGCAGGCTGTAACTAGTGGGGTACCACAAGGATCAGTGCTTGGAACTCAGCTATTCACAATCTATATCAATGATTTGGATGAGGGGACCAAATGTAATATATCCAAGTCTGCTGCTGATACAAAGCTGGATGGGAATGCAAGTTGTGAGGAGGATGCAAAGGCTTCAAGGGGATATAGACAGGCTAAGTGAGTGGGCAAGAACATGGCAAATGGAATATAATGTGGAGAAATGTGAAGTTATCCACTTTGGTAGGAAAAATAGAAAAGCTGAGTATTTTTTAAAATGGAGAGATTGGCAAATGTTGGTGTTCAGAGGGACCTGGGTGTCCTTGTACACGAATCACTGAAAGTTAACATGCAGGTACAGCAAGCAATTAGCAAAACAAATGGTATGTTGGCCTTTATTACAAGAGGATTTGAGTACAAAAGTAAAGACGTCTTCCTGCAATTATATAGGGCCCTGGTGAGACCACACCTGGAGTATTGTGTAGTTTTGGTCTCCTTACCTAAGGAAGGATATACTAAGGATGGAGTGCAACGAAGGTTCGCCAGACTGATTCCTGGGATGGGGGATTGTCCTATGAGGAGAGATTGAGTAGACTAGGCCTATATTCTCTGGAGTTTAGAAGAGTGAGGGGTGATCTCATTGAAACATACAAAATTCTTACAGGGCTTGACAGGGTAGATGCAGGGAGGATGTTTCCCTGGCTGGGGAGTCTAGAACCAGGGGGTCACAGTCTCAGAATAAGGGGTTGGCCATTTAGGACTGAGATGAGGAGAAATTTCTTCACTCAGAAGGTGGTGAATTTTTGGAATTCTCTGACCCAGAGGGCTGTGGAGGCTCAGTCGTTGAGCACATTCAAGACAGAGATCGATAGATTTTTTGGATATTAGGGAATCAAGGGATATGGGGATAGTGCAGCAAAGTGGAGTTGAGGTAGAAGATCAGCCATGATCTTATTGAATGGCGGAGCAAGCTCGAGGGGGCCGAATGGCCTACTCCTATTTATGTTCTTATGTTCCAATTCCCACTATTAATATTCCTCATCTTGCTTAGCACAAAATTTTGAGAGCTGACAATTTTAGTTTTTCAGCACTCAAACCAGAAGTTTGTCAAAATGAAAGCATGAAAACAAACCTCCAGCTAGGTTGCAATTCACTTAAAACATTCAAATAATGATTATACAAAGTGTGACTGGATGGCTTAACAAGAAATGAAAGACAATTTCCTGCTTGCAAGGTTAAATATTCAATTTTAGCTAAATTTGCTAAATAATACTAGAAGCATCAGGAAATAGGAGACACTCAGTCTGGCTATTCTTAGATATATCTACCTCTACATTAAAACAATGAAGACATTTCCTTGCACAAATCTTGCACTGTGTATCATCTACAAGATGCACTGCAGCAACTCGCCAAGGCTTCTTCGACAGCACCTCCCAAACCCACAACCTCGATCATCTAGAAGGACAAGGGCAGCAGGCGCATGGGAACACCATCACCTCCAAGTCACACGCCATCATGACTTGGAAATATATCGCCATTCCTTCATAGTCGTTGGGTCAAAATCCTGGGACTCCCTCTCGAACAGCACTGTGGGAGTACCTTCAACTCATGGACTGCAGCGGTTCAAGCAGGCGGCTCACCACCATCTTCAAGGGCAATTTGAGATGGCAATAAATGCAGGCCTTACCAGTGACGCCCACATCTGATGAACAAAAAAAATGGATATACTGTACCATAGAATCAAAGCACAAAAGGAGGCCATTCGGCTCATCGTGCTTGCTCTTTGAAGAACTATCCAATTAGCCCCAGTCCACTGCTCTTTCCCCATAGCTGTGTAATCTTTTTCCCTTCAAGTATTTATCCAATTCCATTTTGAAAGTTACTATTGAATCTGTTTTCACCACCTTGTCAGGCAGTGCATTCCAGATCACAACTCGCTGCGTAAATTTTATTTTCCTTCATGTCACCACTGGTTCTTTTGCCAATCACCTTAAATCTGTGTCATAGTCATAGAGTCAGAGTTATACAGCACAGAAAGAGGCCCTTCGGCCCATCGTGTCCACACCGGCCATCAAGCCCCATCTATTCCAATACCCATTTTCCAGCACTTGGTCCGTAGCCTTGTATGCCATGGCATTTCAAGTGCTCATCTAAATGCTTCTTGAATGTTGAGGGTTCCTGCCTCTACCACCCTTTCAGGCAGTGAGTTCCAGATTCCAACCACCCTCTGGGTGAAAATGTTTTTCCTCAAATCCCCTCACCTTGAAACTATGCCCCCTGGTTATTGACCCCTCTACTAAGGGGACAAGTTCCTTTCCATCTACCCTATCTATGCCCCTCATAATTTTGTACACCTCAATCAGGTTCCCCCTCAGTCTTCTCTGCTCTAAGGAAAACAACCCCAGCCTGTCCAGTCTCTCTTCATAGCTGAAGCGCTCCAACCCAGGTAACATCCTGGTGAATCTCCTCTGCACCCTCTCCAATGCAATCACATCCTTCCTATAGTGTGGCGACCAGAACTGCACACAGTATTCCAGCTGTGGCCTAACTAGCATTTTGTACAGCTCCATCATAACCTCCCTGCTCTTATATTCTATGCCTTGGCTAGTGAAGGCAAGTATCCCATATGCCTTTTTAACCACCTTATCTACCTGTCCTGCTGCCTTCAGGGATCTACGTACATGCACACCAAGGTCCCTCTGTCCTTCCTAGGATCCTACCATTCATTGTGTATTCCCTTACCTTGTTAATCCTCCCAAAATGCATCACCTCACACTTTTCAGGGTTAAATTCCATTTGCCACTGTTCTGCCCTTCTGACCAACCCATCTATATCGTCCTGTAGCCTGAGGCTTCCCTCCTTGCTATTTACCACTCCACCAATTTTTGTGTCATCTGCGAACTTACTGATCATACCTCCTACATTCATATCTAAATCATTAAATGTACACTACAAACAGCAAAGGACCCAGCACCGATCCCTGCGGTACACCACTGGACACAGGCTTCCAGTCACAAAAACAACCTTCGACCATCACCCTCTGCCTCCTGCCACTAAGCCAATTTTGCATCCAATGTGCCAAATTGCCCTAGATCCCATGGGCTCTTACCTTCTTGACCAGTCTCCCATGCGGGACTTTGTCGAAAGCCTTACTGAGGTCCATGTAGACTACATCAACTGCACTACCCTCATCCACACACCTAGTCACCCCCTCGAAAAATTCAATCAAATTGGTTAGACATGATCGCCCCCTGACAAAGCTATGCTGACTATCCTTGATTAATCCTTGCCTCTCCAAGTGGAGACTAATTCTGTCTCAGAATTTTTTCCAATAATTTCCCTACCACTGATGTTAGGCTCACTGGCCTGTAATTCCCTGGATTATCCCTACTACCCTTCTTGAATAATGGTACAACGTTAGCTGTCCTCCAGTTCTCTGGCACCTCCCCTGTGGCCAGAGAGTTCTGAAAACAACAGAAAACGCTGGAAAAACTCAGCAGGCCAGGCAGCATCCGTGCAGAGAGAAACAGAGTTAACGTTTCAGGTCGAAGACCTTTCGTCAGAACTGGAAAAAAGCAGGAAATGAAATAGATTTAAAGCAAGTATAAAGCTGGGAAAAGGGGGAGGGGGATGAAAGAACAAAAGGGAAGGTCAGTGGTGGGATAGAAAGCAGGAGAGATTAAGAGACATTGAGAGATAATCAAGGCAAGAGGAGGTGTTAATGTGACAGGTTGAGGCTAGATGAAGTGTGAGATGCGCTGGCAGAATGAAGGACAGCTGCCAGCTTCTGGGAGGGGAAAAAAACGAACAAAAGGGTGGATGAAAAAAATATATATAAATGTGATAGGGGCCGAGGTTATGATCTGAAATTGTTGAACTCGATGTTGAGTCCAGAGGGCTGTAGGGGTGCCTAAACGAAAGATGAGGTGCTGTTCCTCGAGCTTACACTGAGCTTCCATGGAACAATGCAAGAGGCCGAGGACGGCGAGGTCAGAGTGGGAGTGGAGCGGAGAATTAAAGTGACAGGCCACCGAGCGCAAGCTCGAGGAACAGCACCTCATCTTTCGTTTAGGCACCCTGCAGCCCTCTGGACTCAACATCGAGTTCAACAATTTCAGATCATAACCTCGGCCCCTATCACATTTATATATTTTTTATTTTATTTTTTCATCCACCCTTTTGTTTGGCCTTTTTTTTCCCTCCCAGAAGCTGGCAGCTGTCCTTCATTCTGCCAGCGCATCTCACACTTCATCTAGCCTCAACCTGTCACATTAACACCTCCTCTTGCCTGGATTCTCTCTTAATGTCTCTTAATCTCTCCTGCTTTCTATCCCACCACTGACCTTCCCTTTTGTTCTTTCATCCCCCTCCCCCTTTTCCCAGCTTTATACTTGCTTTAAATCTATTTCATTTCCTGCTTTTTTCCAGTTCTGACGAAAGGTCTTCAACCTGAAACGTTAACTCTGTTTGTCTCTCCACGGATGCTGCCTGGCCTGCTGAGTTTTTCCAGCGTTTTCTGTTGTTATTTTGGATTTCCAGCATCCGCAGTATTTTGCTATCGTCGCGGTTCTGAAAATGTGTGTCAGAGCCCCTGCAATCTCCTCCCTTGCCTCACACAGCAGCCTGGGATACATCTCGTCTGGACCTGGGGATTTATCCACTTTTAAGCCCGCTAAAACCACTAGTACCTCCTCCCTCTCAATACTAATTTGTTCAAGTATATCACAATCCCCCTGCCTGATTTCTATGCCTACATCGTCCTTCGCCATAGTGAACACAGATGCAAAATATTCATTTAAAACCTCACCCACATCTTCCGGCTCTACACAGATTGCCACTTTGGTCCCTAATGGGCCCTACTCTTTCCCTGGTTATCCTCTTGCCCTTAATATACTTATAAAACACCTTGGGATTTTCCTTTATTTTGCCCGCCAGTGTTTTTTCATGCCCCTACTTCGCTCTCCTAATTTCTTTTTTAAGTACCACCCTGCAGTTTCTATACTCCTCCAGGGCTTCCACTGTTTTTAGTCCTTTGTATCTGCCAAAAGCCTCCCTTTTATTCCTAATCCATTCTTGTATATCCCTTGACAGCCAGGGTTCCCTGGGCTTGTTAGTCCCACCCTTGACCTTTACGGGAACATGTTGGCGTTGTACTCTATTTCCTTTCTGAAAGACTCCCACTGCTCTGATGTGGATTTTCCTACAAGTAGCTGATCCCAATCCACTTTGGCCAGATCCTGCCTTATCATATTAAAATCGGCCTTCCCCCAATTTAGAACCTTTATTTCCGGTCCATCTTTGTCCTTTTCCATGACTACCTTAAATCTCACCGAATTATGGTCACTGTGACCAAAATGCTCTCCTACTGACACATCTACCACTAGCCCGGCTACATTCCCTAGAATTAGGTCCAGTATCGCCCCATCTCTTGTAGGACTTTCTACATGCTGGCTCAAAAAGCTCTCCTGGATGCACTTTAAGAATTCCGCACCCTCTAAGCCTTTCACACTCTGACTATCCCAGTTAATATTGGGGAAGTTGAAATCCCCTACTATTATTACCCTATTATTTGTACACTTCTCTGAGATTTGCCTACATATCTGTTCCTCTATCTCCCCCTGACTGTTTGGGGGCCTATAGTACGCTCCCAGCAAAGTGCTTGCCCCCTTTTTGTTTTTAAGTTCTACTGGTGTCCTCTGGTTACTGACCCTTCTGCCACTGGAAAGAGTTTCTCATTTACTCTAGCAAAATGGTTCATGATTTTGAACACCGATCAAATCTCCTCTTAACCTTCTCAGCATCTCTATTCTCTCCACATAACTCAAGCCCCTCATCCCCGATACCATTCTAGTAAATCTCTTCTGCATCCTCTCCAAGGCCTTGATATCCTTCTGAAGTGTGGTGCCCAGAATTGAACACAATACTCCAGCTGAGGCCTAACCAGTGTTTTATAAAAGGTTTAGCATAACTTCCTTGCTTTTGTACTCTGAATAAAACAAAGGACCCGATATGCTTTTATATACATAAATCTATAAATAGTCCCATCACCTTCAAATATCTGTGTACATACACCCCAGGTCTCTGTTCCTGCAGCCCTTCAAAATTGTACCATTTAGTTTATATTGACTCTCCTCATGCTTCCTACCAAAATGCATCACTTCACTGCGTTAAATTTCATCAGCTATGTGTCCAGCCAGTTCACCAGTCTGTCCATGTCCTCGTCCTCCTGAAGTCTGTTACGTTCCTCCTCATTATTTACTTTCCGAGTTTCGTGTCATCTGCAAACTTTGAAATTATGCCCTTTACGCCCAAGTCCAGGTCATTAATATATCAAAAAGAGCAGTGGCCCAAATACCAACCCCTGGGGTACACCACTGTATACTTCTGTCCAGTCTGAAAAACAACTGTTCACCACTACTCTCTGCTTTGTCCTTTAGCCAATTTCGTATCCATGCCGCCACTGTTCCCTTAAACCCATGGGCTATAATTTTGCTTACATGTCTATTATATGGTACTCTGTCAAAGCCTTTTGAAAGTCTATATACACATCAACCGCACTACCCTCATCAACCCTCTCCATTACTTCAAAGAACTTGATCAAATTAGTCAAACACTACTTGCCTTTAACAAATCCATGCTGACTGTCATTTATTAGCCCATGATTTTCCAAGTGCCAATTAATTGTGATCCAGCTTAATGTCTCAAAGTTTCCCTGCCACCAACATTAGGCTGACTGGCCTGCAATTGCCAGGTTTTATCCCTCTCCCCTTTTTTGAACAGGGGTGTAACATTTGTAATCCTCGAGTCCTCTGACACCACCCCCATATCCAAGGAGTATTGGAAGATTGTGGTCAGAGCCTCTGCAATTTCCACCCTTACTGCAATCTATCATGTCTCCCATCTAGACCAGGTGACTTTTCTACTTTGACTACTGCCAAACTTAAGTACCTGCTCTATCTATTTTTATCCTATCCAGTATCACCACTACCTCCCTATTGCTACATTGGCAGCATCCTCTTCTCTGGTGAAGACAGATGCAAGGTACTTATTTAGTACCTCAGCCATGCCCTCTGCCTCCACAAGATAATCTTTTTGGTCCCTAATCTGCCCCACCCTTCCACTATTTATATATGTTTATAAAAGACTTTTGGGTTCCTTTTAATTTGCCACTAATTTAATCTCATACTCTCTGCCCCTTTTTTAGACCTCTGTACTTTCTGTATTCAGCTTGGTTCTCTACTGTATTATGAATCTTGCATTTGTCAGAAGCCTCCTTTTTCTGTCTCATTTTAATCTCTATCTCTTTAGTCATCCAGGGAGCTCTAGCTTTGGATGCTCTTCCTTTCCCCTCGTGGGAATGTCTCTACTCTGTACACAAACCAGCTCCTCTTTGAAGGCCTTCCATTGTTCAATTACTATTTTGCCTACCAATCTTTGATTCCAATCCACCTGGGCCAGATCTCTTTTCAACTCACTGCAGTTAGCCCTTCTCCAGTTAAGTATTTTTAACCTTGATTGTTCATTGTCCTTTTCCATAACTATTCTAAACCTTATGATATAATGATCTATTCCCGAAATGCTCCCCCACTGAACATTGCTCCACTTCATTCCCCAGAACTAAATCCAACACTGCTTCCTTTCTCGTTGGGCTGGAAACACACTGATCAAGATCCTCCCCCTCTTTGCCCTTTACACTGTTACTATCCCAATCTATATTAGGATAATTAAAATCCCCCATTATCACTACTCTGTAGTTCTTGCAACTTTCTGTAACTTGCTCCTCCATCTGCTTCCCACTGGTGGCCTATAGTATACACCTAGTGCAATAGCTCCTCTATTGTTCCTTAATTCAAACCAAATAGATTCTGACCCCTCAATTGCATCATCCTTTCTAGTGCTATTATAGTTTATTTGATCAATACTACCACCAGCACCGCCCCCTCCTTTTTTCCATTCCTGAATACCTTGTAGCCAGGAATAGCAACGTCCAAATCCTCCCCTTCATTGAGCCAGGTCTCTTACTACATACATGCACTCCAAACCCACCTCAGACTGCCTTGCAGTTTCCCCATTTGGTCCGTCCGATTTCTGAATTATTCTTTACTCTAGTGCTATTTGTCTCATCCAGTCCTCTCTGCACCTCATTTGTCCTCTCTAATGTTTCAGCCAGGTGCCCATCCCCCTTTAAACCCTCCCCACAGCACGAGGAAATTGGTCCCAGCTCTGATGAAGTGCAACCCGTCCTTGAACAGGTCCCTCCTGCCCCAGAACTGTACTGAACAGGCTTTGCACGTGAACTACAAGCTATTTATTGATAAATGTAAGTGCCAAAACGAATCCACAAAGAAGCATAATACTTTTCTACAAATGTCATACTGCACTACTTTTAACTTTTTAATAAACCCAATTTGTTTGGCAAAAATCCATCAATCAAAATCAAAGATTATGAACATAAATACATTTACAGTATGTCCAGTATACTTTAAAAGATAGCAAGGAGTGATAAAGCTGTAATCTAGTCACAAGGTTTAATAACCAATCATATGCCACAAGAGCAGAGTTCTGAATGCCAACTGTATCTGTATTGTACAAATGTCTAATTCCATTTCTGCTATCCCTTATTCAATTAATGTACAAATTAGGATGAGGCCAATGATACAAACTATTTAGAGTATCCAATGCATTTTCTAATAAAGCACATTTGATATAATCTGCTAGTAACTCCCAGACTCAGCTTCAACCAGATGTTCAATATTATTCTTGCCTTTATCCTTACTTCACGTTACCTTAGGAGGAGGCCATAGAATGATTTCCCCAACAGCAACTTTGGTACTCATGTTAGTTTAGTAGTGTTTATACATTATAGAAAAGAAAGACACTTTAATTCAGATGAAAAGTGGTAACTAGTTACAAGCCAATTCTTCCCCCCAGTGTAGGATATCTGGGATGCAAGCGGGACACTTACCTTGTAGTCATTGCTGCATGTACCTGTTTTCTGTATAGGGCAAGCAAAATAGCATCACCAGGAGAACGAGCAACACTCCAAATGCTTCAGATTCATTTCCCCTGCCCCCTGCAGAATAAATCTGCACACAACTGCCAATGTCTTCCTACTCCCATAGATTTTTTTTTTTTTTTTTTTAAATCAATCTTTTTTGGCATATGTTGACCAGGATCTTTAAGGAAAGGATTATGTAGCCTACAGACTACATAATGATTCTGGAAGTGTATGGCAACATAATGAAACCTTCTTGCACATACTTAACAGTACATTCTGTAGGGAGATTTCAGAAAAATAAATCATGATTACTTTCTGTGCAGCTCCTAAAGCTGTGCCAACATTTGTTTTTTTAAGTATGGTCTCAAATGAACACAACCAAGATTCCAACTTACATTCACTTAGCTCTCAGCATCCAGCCAAAACTGAAAGCTAATTAAAAAAAATATACATGTTGCATAGTAAACATTTCACACCAACTATTTCTCTCTTCCCATCTTTAGGCCACCTGAACTATTCCCAGACTGTAGAAGACAGACAGACAAGAAAGCTACTACCAGTTTGAGGTCATGGGGTGGGGGGTGAAATTGGCAAGGGCGTGATGACCATTTCTATACTAGGAGAAACATCTCATTAGATAGATAATCATGTCAGTGGTGTCACTAGGATTTCAATAATATTGAAATGTAGGCATAAAAAAATTTATACGTAACTGCAATGCAGGTATTTTGACAATCAGCAATACAACCAGATTTTGAGTCACATAATATTTAGTAGCAGCGAGAACAGTTTGAAAATATTTAAGCATATAATAAAGCTCATTGCCCAGTATTAAACTGTACTGGGTTGTTCAATGTTTCCTATAACATACCAACACAAATTATACTAAATAAGCCTAGTTGGATTGTACCATAAAAGTTCAAGTTTAAGGAGCACATTAAAACAGGAATAATATGATTATACGGTGGCATAGTGGTTAGCACTGGTGCCTCACAGCGCCAGAGACCCGGGTTCGAATCTGACCTCGGGTGACTGTCTGTGTGGAGTTTGCACATTCTCCCCGTGTCTGCGTGGGTTTCCTCCGGGTGCTCCGGTTTCCTCCCACAGTCCAAAAATGTGTGGGTTAGGTTGATTTGGCTATGATAAATTGACCCTTAGTGTTAGGGGGGATTAAATATGTGGGGTTATGGGGATAGGATGGGATATGTTAGGGGGAATTAAATACGTGGGGTTACGGGGGTAGGGTGGGATATGTGTACTGTGGGGATTAAAGCAGGGACAGGGTACTGGATTTGGATGATCAGCCATGATCGTATTGAATGGCGGAGCAGGCTCGACGGGCCGAATGGCCTACTCCTGCTCCTAGATTCTATGTTTCTATACTGGAATAAAATGCACACTGGAATGCTCAGTGCATTAGGAAAACACAAACAGCTCACAAAAAGGGTTAGAACTAGCTAGAAAGTAGAGTGAAGAGTGAAAGATCGAAAATGGTATAACGAACATAGACTTAGAATGTTCCATTTTTCCCCAATTCCAAATTTAGGCCAAAGCTGGGAAAGTCTCCATTTAAAAAAAAAAACCACAGAATTTAGTCACTGGACTTTAGATACCAGTAATTTACTACCCAAAAAAGCATGAAGATTCTGGTACAGCACTGCAAACAAATTTACTTACGATTAATTTTCTGTTCCAGCTGATTTTTCTTGGTAGATGCTGACATCAATCGTGATTGTTCCTCCAGGTTATAAATTCAGTTAACAACATTACAACACTGGCCTGGCATAAGTGATCTGTCAGCTGGTCACTTTAAGGGAAAAATGTTATATTCCCATATAGTACAATATAAAGGAATAGTAACATGCTGTAAAGAATGAATCAGAAGCTCTATGAAGAAAGATGCATGCCTACCAAAACTCTGAAGTGATATGTCCAAGTTAACTAGTAGGACCTCTTAAAATGGCAGCTTGACTGTAAAATCAATGGTGATTAAACTCAAAAGGTAGTTTTTGTTTTCACCTAAAAATGTAAATTACAGACCACTAAACTTCTGTAAACCAGAGCTAAACATAATTTCTTATAATGCAGTTGCACATACCTTGTTTCAATGAGGTACACGGTATAAATCTCCTGCATGTTCACTGCATTTTTTCCTGTTCGTTTTTCTGCTTCTGACACACTGATCTCCATTTTCTTCAATAAGCAGCTTTCGTCTTCCATTATCTTTGCATTTATGAAAAAAATGTTAATTGCAAACTAGAAAATTAAAAATGACCATTTACCCATGCATTTTCATCCCTTAGCACCATGCAGTAGCAACACTCTATACAAATATTCCTAAATAAACTTTTTAGGACCCTCCAGTGCCATTGCACATTAGGAGTCAAGACCAAGCATAGTCTTCAGGTGAGGTAGGGCTAAAGGACAGTGTATAATTGGACATGGGTGTACAAGCATAATTCAGACAATTTTTTTTACAGTAAAAAACAGTAATTTTGGAAGCAGAGGTGGCTGGAGCATTGGACTTTCACTGCTGTACAGGCTGAAAAGTTGGAGAACAAAAAAAATTACATCACCACCAGCGGTGTAATAATTGTGAAAAGTTTATATAGGCAGTTTTCCATCATAAATGTTGACATAGAAAATACATGGTGACAGAAACATAGAAGATAGGAGCAGGAGTAGGCCACTCGACCCCTCAAGCCTGTTCCGCCATTTAATGAGATCATGGCTGATCATCCAAATTCAGTACCCTGTCCCTGCTTTCTCCCCATATCCCTTGATCCCTTTAGCCTTAAGATATCTAACTCCTTCTTGAATATATTTAATGAATTGGCCTCAACTGCCTTCTGTGGTAGAGAATTCCACAGGTTCACCACTCTCTGGGTGAAGAAACTCCTCCTCATCTCAGTCCTAAATGGCTTACCCCTTATCCTTAGACTGTGACCCCTGGTTCTGGACTCCCCCACCATCAGGAACATCCTTCCTGCATCTAGTCTGTCTAGTCCTGTTAGAATGTTATAAGTTTCAATGAGATCCCCTCTCATTCTTCTAAACTCTAGCGAATACAAGCCCAATCGTCCCAATCTCTCTTCATATGTCATTCCTGCCATCCCAGGTATCAGTCTGGTGAATCTTCGCTGCACTCCCTCCATGGCAAGAACATCCTTCCTCAGATAAGACGACCAAAACTGCACACAATACTCTCACCAAGGCCCTGTACAACTGCAGCAAGACATCCTTGCTCCTGTACTCGAATCCTCTCGCTATGAAGGCCAACATACCATTTGCCTTCTTAACCGCCTGCTGCACCTGCATGCTTAGCTTTAGCGACTGGTGCACAAGGGCACCCATGTCTCGTTGCACTTCCCCTTTTCCCAATCTATTGCCGTTCAGATAATAATCTGCCTTCCTGTTTTTGCCACCAAAGCGGATAACCTCGCATTTATCCACATTATACTGCATCTGCCCAATCACCCAACCTGTCCAAATCATACTGGAGTTTCTCTGCATCCTCCTCACAGCACACACGCCCACCTAGCTTTGTGTCGTCTGCAAACTTGGAGATATTACATCTAGTTCCCTCGTCTAGATCATTAATATATATTGTGAATAGCTGGGGTCCTAGCACTGATCCCTGCGGTACCCCACTAGTCATTGCCTGCCACTCGGAAAAAGACCCGTTTATTCCAACACTTTGCTTCCTGTCTGCCAACCAGTTCTCTATCCAAGTCAGTACCTTACCCCCAATCCCGTGTGCTTTAACTTTGCACGCTAATCTCTTATGCGGGACCTTATCGAAAGCCTTCTGAAAGTCCAAATACACCACATCCACTGGTTCTCCCTTATCTATTCTACCAGTTACATCCTCAAAAAATTCCAGTAGATTAGTCAAGCATGATTTACCTTTTGTAAATCCATGTTGACTTTGTCCAATCCTGTCACTGTTTTCCAAGTGCTCTGCTATTACATCTTTTATAATGGACTCTAGCATTTTCCCCACTACCGATGTCAGGCTTACTGGTCTATAATTCCCTGCTTCCTCTCTACCACCTTTTTTAAAAATAGTGGGGTTACATTAGCTACCCTCCAATCCATGGGAACTGTGCCAGAGTCTATAGAATTTTGGAAGATGACCAGCAATGCATCTACTATTTCTAGGGCCACTTCCTTAAGTACCCTAGGATGTAGATTATCAGGCCCTGGGGATTTATCGGCCTTCAATCCCATCAATTTCCCTAACACCATTTCCCTACAAATACTGATTTCATTCAGTTCCTCCCTCTCATTAGACCCTATGTTCCCCGACATCTCTGGGAGGTTATTTTTGTCCTCCTTTGTGAAGACAGAACCAAAGTATGTATTTAATTGGTCTGCCATTTCTTTGTTCCCCATTATAAATTCCCCTGATTCTGACTGCAAGGGACCTACGCTTGACTTCCCCAATCTTTTTCTCTTCACATATCTATAGAAGCTTTTACAGTCAGTTTTTATGTTCCCTGCAAGCTTACTCTCATACTCTATTTTCCCCCTCTTAATTAATCGCTTTGTCCTCCTTTGCTGAATCCTAAACTGCTCCCAATCCTCAGGTTTGCTGCTTTTTCTGGCCAATTTATATGTCCTCTCCTTGGATCTTATGCTATTCCTAATTTCCCTTGTTAGCCACAGTTGAGTCACCTTTTTTTGGCTTTATTTTTATGCCAAACAGGGGTGAACAATTTCTGTAGCAGATGCAAACTTTTAATATATTAGATTGCCAAGGGGTGAACTTCAGGGGTTTGTGGGTACCCCAAGTTTTGGGTTTGAATAAACTTTCGGAATACTCCCAAGATTAATTTCCGATCAGTTATTTTAAGCATTACAAGTTGAACATCTGCTCCAATATGCTCCCCCTTCCCTCCTGCAAAGAGGGGGGGAAAACAAATCTTATATCAAAAATTATTATAGGGCACACACTTGTTGAAAACTGCTTTATAAATATTTCCTATGGGAATCCCAATGTTAAAATGTCACTTGCTTGTAATGCCACTAGGTGGCTCTAATGGGAATGTCAATGTTTATGTCTTCATTAAGCTGCCCAACCACCAGGTGTCACTATAGAACGTTCCCATGCACTCCCACAGCAAGAGGCCCTACTGCCTACGTTAAAGATTTCCTGTTCCACAGCCCCAGTTTAAAAAAACTATTGGCAAAAGTGTCTTTCTCCTTATGGCCCCCATTCAAATGCCTCCCATTCAAGTGTCAGCTGTGACTCAGTGGGCAGCACTCTCACCTGAGTCAGAAGGTTGTAGGTTCAAGTCCCACTCCAGAGACCCGAGCACAAAAATCTAGGCTGACACTCCAGTGCAGTACTGCATTGTCGGAGGTGCCGTCTTTCGGATGAGACGTTAAACCGAAGCCCCTCTGCCCTCTCAGGTGGACGTAAAAGATTCCATAGCACTATTTCAAAGAAGAGCAGGGGAGTTATCCCCGGTGTCCTGGCCAATATTTATCCCCCTCAATCAACATGACAAAAATAGATTATCTTGTCATTATCTCATTGCTGTTTGCAGGTGCTGCCGTGTTTCCTACATTACAATACTTCAAAAGTACTTCATTGGCTGTAAAGCGCTTTGGGATGCCCGGTTGTCTCACAACTGAGATTCTCTCAGCTGCCCAGTTCCCACTCCAACCTCACATTCTTCCTAATTCTCTCCTTTTGCCGTCAATCCCAGGCCACCTCTCAGCTGCTTTAGCCTAGTTACAATTGCATCTCCTATACTCATTACTCTTTCTGCACTTCTCTCCAATCCCAGGCTGCCTCTTGCCTCCATATTTTCCTAAATTTACAAGAGTTTGGTTATCTTTGGTCTTCAGTTTAGGAATTTTCTAGTAATTCAAGAAGCCTGGGGAATTTGGTGGCTGTGGAGGAAGAAGGGATAAATCTATTAAATGTTTGGTCAATTTTTGAGGCATTATGTTGTCATGTTGCAGATACCAAGTGAGTGTGCAACATTGCTTCAACTGACAACCCTCACCCATAACTCCGAGTGCTTAACAACCTTCAACCCTCAGCAGCTCCCTCCCCCATCCAATCTGCATAATGAAGCCACCATCATAAAATGCAGCGTCTGCCGCTCAGGACTTCCATTTGACACCGTACCATAGTACTCACCATCTTCCAACCAAAATGGCAAGAGAACACCAGAAACAAGCAAAACAAAAGAAAAAGCGTAGAGAAATAGAGGAAAAAAATAATAAGAGCACACAGACTCTTTTCAAAAACAAACAGGCATAAAGATTGTGACACGCATTGAACAGTTAGGTCTCAGTTGATTTTTAATAATTATTGAGACTCAATCAATCGACTATAATGTTTTCTTATGGTGACAAAAAGGAAGCATTTTTGTCCATTTACAATTCGCTGGATTATTCCATGCAGTACAAACCAGGTTAAAGTAGGTTACTGCAAAATATACATCCCAGTCCCATATACAGTAAACATCAATGTGCATCTGAAGATTGATCCTATGGATCAAAAAGGATGGTTTAATATGCTAATATCTACTTGGTGCAGAGGCATTAGTTCAGCCACAAAGTGGCAATGTATGAAAATCTGCCCTCATGCTACTCAAGGCAGTTTACACCACCAAGAGATTTGATTGCAGTCTGCACCTCTGACAGCAGCAAAAACAGCAAGGGCTTCCAAGGCACTGTCCTATTCTTTTAGTCACATGCAGACGAAGAGGCCGAGTGGTTTTGCTGATTAGATGCGGGCTACAAATCAGTTTTTCCTTGTGCTGGCTTGCACAGATCTTCCTCAGTCATTTGGACGCAAGCTCACAGATGCGGAGTTGTTTTAATATGGATTCGGTCACAATAGAAGCCACTTAGTAACAAAGACTCGTTTATTTTCCAGCAAGGCTAGCAAAGCCAGCTTCAATCTGTGCAACATCATTGTAAAGAATGGAACATGCTACCTTCAGAAGTGCCAAGGCCCAACTTGAGGTGATTTTTGCCAGCATCCTAGTGATAAATATAACCAGTGCCTCTAAATGCAGAAGCCATCTTATCTGGTCCTAGCAGACACAGCCTACCCAAAGAGAGCATCAGCAAAGTCCCATCCATGGCTTGTTCCTGCCTTCAGGAAAGGCCCAGCAGCCACATATGCACTCAAACGCAGACTTGCAAATAAACATGCACACAGTTACTTGTTTATTGTTACAGTATACTAGCATGGATTAAGGATTGGTTAACAGAGAGTGGGAACAAACAGGTCATTTTTGGGTTGGCAGGCTGTAACTAGTGGGGTACCACAAGGATCAGTGCTTGGGCCTCAGCTATTCACAATCTATATCAATGATTTGGAAAAGGGAACCAAATGTAATATATCAAAGTTTGCTGATGATACATAGAACAGTACAGCACAGTACAGGCCCTTCGGCCCTCGATGTTGTGCCGAGCATTGTCCGAGACCAAGATCAAGCTATCACACTCCCTATCACTCTGGTGTGCTCCATGTGCTTATCCAATAACCGCTTGAAAGTTCCTAAAGTGTCCGACTCCACTATCACAGCAGGCAGTCCATTCCACACCCCAACCACTCTCTGAGTAAAGAATCTACCTCGGACATCCCTTCTATATCTCCCCCCATGCACCTTATAGTTATGCCCCCTTGTAACAGCTGCCTCTACCCGAGGAAATAGTCTCTGAACATCCACTCTATCTATCCCCCTCATCATCTTATAAACCTCTATTAAGTCGCCTCTCATCCTCCTCCGCTCTAAAGAGAAAAGCCCCAACTCCCTCAATCTTTCCTCATAAGACCTCCCCCCCAAACCAGGCAGCATCCTGGTAAATCTCCTTTGCACTCTTTCCAATGCTTCTACGTCCTTCCTATAGTGAGGTGACCAGAACTGCACACAATATTCCAAATGTGGTCTCACCAAGGTCCTGTACAGTTGCAGCATAACCTCACGGTTCTTAAACTCAAACCCTCTGTTAATAAACGCCAACACACCATAGGCCTTCTTTACTGCTCTATCCACTTGAGTGGCAACCTTCAGAGATCTGTGGATATGAACCCCCAGATCCCTCTGCTCCTCCACGTTCCTCAGAACCCTGCCGTTGACCCTGTAATCCTTATTCAAATTTGCCCTACCAAAATGAATCACCTCGCACTTATCAGGGTTAAATTCCATCTGCCATTTTTCGGCCCAGCTCTGCATCCTATCAATGTCTCTTTGCAGCCTACAACTGCCCTCCACCTCATCCACTACTCCACCAATCTTGGTGTCATCAGCAAATTTACTGATCCACCCTTCAGTCCCCTCCTCCAAGTCATTGATAAAAATCACAAACAGCAGAGGACCCAGCACCGACCCCTGTGGCACACCGCTGGTAACTGGTCTCCAGTCCGAAAATGTTCCATCCACCACCACCCTCTGCCTTCTATGAGATAGCCAGTTACTTATCCAATCGGCCAAATTTCCCTCTATCCCACAACTCCTTACTTTCTTCATGAGACGACCATGGGGAACCTTATCAAACGCCTTGCTAATATCCATGTATACGACATCAACTGCTCTACCTTCATCTACACACTTAGTTACCTCCTCAAAGAATTCAATCAAATTTGTTAGGCAAGACTTACCCTTCACGAATCCGTGTTGACTATCCCTGATTAAGTTGCCCCTTTCCAAATGGTCATAAATCCTATCCCTCAGGACCTTTTCCATTATCTTACCAACCACCGAAGTAAGACTAACCGGCCTATAATTACCAGGGTCATTCCTATTTCCTTTCTTGGAGAGGAACAACATTCGCCACTCTCCAGTCCTCTGGCACCATTCCCGTGGACAGTGAGGACCCAAAGATCAAAGCCAGAGGCTCTGCAATCTCCTCCCTTGCCTCCCAAAGAATCCTAGGATATATCCCATCTGGCCCAGGGGACTTATCGACCCTCAGGTTCTTCAAAATTGCTAAAACATCTTCCCTCAGAACATCTACCACCTCCAGCCTATCCACCTTTATCACACTCTCATCCTCAAGAACATGGCCCCTCTCCTCGGTGAACACTGACGAAAAGTATTCATTCATCACCTCTCCTATCTCTTCTGACTCCATGCACAAGTTCCCACTACTGTCCTTGACTGGCCCTACCCTCACCCTGGTCATTCTTTTATTTCTCACATAAGAGTAAAAAGCCTTGGGGTTTTTCTTGATCCGACCCGCCAAGGACTTCTCATGCCCCCTCCTAAGCTCTTTTTTTAGCTCATTCCTTGCTACCTTGTACCCCTCAATCGACCCAACTGAACCTTGTTTTCTCATCCTTACATACGCTTCCTTTTTCCTCTTGACTAGACATTCAACCTCTTTTGTGAACCATGGTTCTCTCACTCGGCCATTTCCTCCCTGCCTGACAGGGACATACCTATCAAGGACACGCAGTAATTGCTCCATGAAAAAGCTCCACTTTTCGTTTGTGCCTTTCCCTGATAGTTTCTGTTCCCATCTTATACTCCCTAATTCTTGCCTAATCGCATCATAATTACCCCTCCCCCAATTATAAACCCTGCCCTGCCGTATGGCCCTATCCCTCTCCATTGCAATAGTGAAAGTTACCGAATTGTGGTCGCTATCTCCAAAGTGCTCTCCCACATACAAATCAAACACTTGGCCCGGTTCATTACCCAGTACCAAATCCAACGTGGCCCCACCTCTTGTCGGCCTATCCACATATTGTGTCAGGAAACCCTCCTGCACACACTGTGCAAAAACTATCCCATCCGAACTGTTTGACCTATAAAGGTTCCAATCAATATTTGGAAAGTTGAAGTCACCCATGACAACTACTCTGTGACCTCCACACCTATTCATAATCTGCTTTGCAATTTCTTCCTCCACATCTTTATTACTATTTGGGGGCCTGTAGAAAACTCCTAACAACGTGACCGCTCCTTTCCTATTTCTAACTTCAGCCCATATTACCTCAGACGGCAGATCCCCCTCGAACTGCCTTTCTGCCGCTGTTAAACTATCCTTGATTAACAATGCTACTCCTCCACCTTTCTTACAAAGCTAGGTGGGAATGCAAGTTGTGAGGAGGATGCAAAGAGGCTGCAAGGGGATATAGACAGGTTAAGCGAGTGGGCAAGAACATGGCAAATGGAAAATTATGTGGCAAAATGTGAAGTTATCCACTTTGGTAGGAAAAATAGAAAAGCAGAGTATTTTTTAAATGGAGAGAGATTGGGAAATGTTGGTGTTCAAAGGGACCTGGGTGTCCATGTACACAAATCACTGAAAGTTAATATGCAGGTGCAGCAAGCAATTAGGAAAGCAAATGGTATGTTGGCCTTTATTAAAAGAGGATTTGAGTATAAGAGTAAAGGCGTCTTACTGCAATTATATAGGGCCCTGGTGAGACCACACCTGGAGTATTGTGTACAGTTTTGTTCTCCTTACCCAAGGAAGGATATACTTGCCCTAGAGGGAGTGCAATGAAGGTTCACCAGACTGGTTCCTGGGATGGGGGGATTGTCCTGTGAGGAGAGATTGTGTAGACTCGGCCTATATTCTCTGGAGTTTAGAAGAATGAGAGGTGATCTCATTGAAACATACAAAATTCTTACAGGGCTTGACAGGGTAGATGTAGGGAGGATGTTTCCCCTGGCTGGGGAGTCTAGAACTAGGGGTCAGAGTCTCAGAATAAGGGGTCGGCCATTTAGGACTGAGATGAGAAGAAATTTCTTCACTCAGAGGGTGGTGAATCTTTGGAATTCTCTACCCCAGGGGGCTGTGGAGGCTCAGTCGTTGATTATATTCAAGACAGAGATCGATAGATTTTTGGTTATTAAGGGAATCAAGGGATATGGGGATTGTGCAGGAAAGTGGAGTTGAGGTAGAAGATAAGCCATGATCTTATTGAATGGCAGAGCAGGCTTGAAGGGTCAAATGACCTACTCCTGTTGCTATTTCTTATGTTCTTATGTTATGTTCCCAATGCAAATGCGCATTTACATTGTAACTTTAGTAACAATACAAAGCAAGTTCACAACACAAGTTGTAATAAAAATCCAAAGTTAGTATTCAAACCGACTCCTGGACACTCTATAAATCTATCAATTTAAGTGCTCAGACAAGGCACAAGTTGCCATCCATAATAAAAATTTAAAACTGAACTTAAACTGCTGGGAGAAGATTTATGCACATGCATGTAAACACATGTGCACAGAGCACAATTCTGGGCAGCAGGTTTGAAGAATCAGCCAGGCAATGTAAAGAGTCCACACCTGAAACATGAACAAATCTGTTCTCTCCACAGACACTGACTGGCGTACTGAGTGTTGCCAGATTTTTGTGTGTGTGTGTGTAAAAACTGGGCACCTCCGTTCTGAAACACAACAGCACCCTTAAAAGTAGGATATTTCAGAACCAGGTTCCGAGGGCAAGGGGCACGGCAGAGGCATTCAGAGGGTGGGTGCTGAAAAATTCCTGCAAGCAGTTGTGCTACATAAATAAAACATCACCCCGTGTCAATGACTGGTTGCTTGGATCACACGATTAAACGCAGTTTCCTATAAAAGGGATATAAACGGCGATGATACTGCAAAATAAAACACTTTTGTTGGAGAGGCACAGGGATTTCACAAGTTGTTGCACTTTAAGACTTTTATGTGGGGTGGGGGGTTGAGACCAACTGAGAAGCTGGGCTCGGTCTGAAGTGAAGCTGCGGGCTACAATCGCCAGGCCCGGGCTCCGGGCACCGAGACACCGCCGGCCCGCTCTGCGGGAACTGCTCGCTCCCGGGGCTGGAGGCGAGGCTGCGGCCCAGTGGCCAGCGGGGCGTCGATTACCAAACCCCCCCGCCCGAGGGCCCGGGCCTGAGGCCGGGTTATTCCCTGAACTCTGTCCGCCGCTCCGCTCATTACCGTGCTTTTGTTGCCGGAGATGTTGTGTCCGGACTCGGGCTCGAGCTCCGGATCAGCTTCGAGCCCCGGACCCGAGTAACTCGCCACCGCCGCCACCTCGTCCTCATCCACCCCGACCCGACCTGCCATCATTCGCCGACCAACACTGCGCAGCCGCTGCTGCTGCTCAGCCCGCAGTTAAAGGCACAGCGCGCCCTCCGCCACTTAAAGGCACAGTCCACGCTCTGCAACCGTTCCACGCTTCACACAATCGTACAGCACAGAAGGAGGCCACTCGACCGACCCATCGTGTCTCTGCCGGCTCTTTGAAAGAGCTACCCAATTAGCCCCACTCCCCTGCTCTTTCCCCATAGTCTTGCAATTTTTTTTGCAGGCATGCCTGTCTTACAGGAAAGTTTAGTTTCTTCAAGATGAGTTGCAGCCACTTTTTTGAGTATGTTCTTAGGTGTGAATGCAGTCACTGGCCTTATGAAGCTTTGCACTTGTGGAATTTCCAGGGTTTGGAAATAAAGAGGGGACTAGAAGTGGTGATGGGTGTGACTTAATTTAACAAATTATACTGAGATTCCCATATTTAGAGTTTTACTCCAATCTCTTCCTCTTTTAATGTAAACCAATCAATTATCTGTAACGAAATAAAACTTTAAAGGAAACTTAAATTAAATTAAAATTTGGTAGTCCGGGGTGACGATGCACTCCAGCCCCCGCGGCGCCCACCGGTCGCGGAAAAACTCAAGCGTGCCGGCGGACACCGCGTGCTCCATCTCCAGGGCCACCCGGGCGCGAACATGGCCGCGGAAGAGAGGCAGTTTACTCCAATCTCTTACTGTGACGTGAGATGCCGATTTTTTTTTGGCTCCTTTACGCACGGGTCACAGTGCCTGGTTCCGTTCTGTTTTAAGTTTTTTTACACACATATGGTGGTGGCCCTGGAGATGGAGCATGCGGTGTCCGCCGGCACACTCGAGGCCTTCTGTGACCGGTGGGCGCCGCGGGGAATGGAGTGCATCATCACCCTGGCCAACGAAATTTTAATTTAATTTATTAAGTTTTATTTAAAGTTGTTTTAGTTACAGATTATTTGTTTAACCACCCAAAACTAGAAGAGTACACACATATGGTTAAGGTCCCTTTGTTATCATGCAGCAACCAGGGAGAAAGCCTGCGCCTGCTCTATTAGAGCAGTCAACATCCAGAGGCATATATGAGGAGTAACATTAATAATCAAAGTATAAAGATTGCAAACCTCAGACTGGAAGCAGTCAGGTCCACCTAAGAGCACAAAATTCAGCTCCCTGTCCTTGTTCCTGGAAACCACATTTTGTGCATTTTACTTTTTTTTAAATGATTGCAATGTAGAATCATTTTTATTTTGATTACAAGAAAGTAGACCTTTTTGACAGGGTCAAAAGAATAATATAGACCAGTAATTGTAGCTGGTGATAATAGCAGACAAACATTTAACATGTTCATTCAACATCTGAATCTTTATAAAGCGCTGGTTAGGCCACAACTGGAGTATTGCATCCAGTTCTGGTCACCACACTTTAGGAAGGACGTGAAGGCCCTTGAGAGGGTGCAGAGGAGATTTACCAGAATGGTTCCGGGGATGGTGGATCTTAGCTACAAGGATAGGTTGGAGAAGCTGGATTTGTTTTCATTAAAGCAAAGGAGGTTGAGGGGAGATTTGATAGAGGTGTACAAGATTATGACGGGTTTGGATAGGCTAGACGGGGAAAGGCTGTTCCCACTAGTTGATGGTACAAGGACTGGGGGACACAGATTTAAGGTTTTGGGCAAGAGACGGGGGATGTGAGGAAAAACTTTTTTACGCAGCGAGTGGTGAGGACCTGGAACTCGCTGCCGATGGAAGTGGTGGAAGCGGACACACTCAATGTTTTCAAGGGGAGACTGAAATAGGCACTTGAGGGAAATAAACTTGCAGGGCTACGGGGATAGAGCGGGGGAATGGGACTGACTGGATTGCTCTGCACTGAGCCGGCATGGACTCGATGGGCCGAATGGCCTCCTTCTGTGCCGTTATGGCACTATGACCCTATCCCTCTAGCCAATATTTGAACAGTGTTAACCCATTTATTTCTATTGAAGCTACTTCTACTTTTATTTATTTTTAAAATATCTATAACCCTTCCAGGAGATGCAAGGCAGAATTATGGTAGCCTCCAAAGTGCCAGAGAATGCACCAAATAAAGTGTCAAAAATCCTTCTAGTAGGCCTGCCCCCAAATCGTCCTAGAAAATAAATCTCACACCTTCAATATTCACACCTCCCTTCAGCAATTTCTAAATTCACCAATTCTGCAAAATGCACTTTGTGTATATTAGGATTTTTCAGCTACAATGAAGGTGGCCAAATGTTTTGTATCTCTGCAATTTAAACACTGATCTACCCAGGTCCCATTGTTCAGTCCAACCCCTCATCTTCAGATTTTTACGGCATATATTCAGACAGTTGTTTTCTGGCGCGGTGTCAGCTTTTATAAAACTATTGGTCAGCACTTGCTGGTTTTCGAGGTTGGCACGTATGCAACTCCTATCATTCATTTTATATTTGGCAACTTTCTTTGTAGTTTGCAGCTTGATGTTCTGTTGCTCCCTGACCTGCAGTGAAAGGTTGTATGATAGGAGTCATGCCTTCTGTTTGCTGATCTCATTTAATTACTTCACTTACAGGCAACTTTCTGGTGATGTTGTGGTTCAACAAATAACAGAACCAGAAAACAAAAAAATGAGAAAACAATAAAAACAAACAAAATCCTAAAATAATACATTAGAAAAAAAGACCTTGTGTCCCTTTAAAAGCTTAACTACACATACAACTTACCTTTAACTCTCAGTTTAAATGTGCAAATGCAAAGCTGGACAGGATCTGTCATTGGACGGGACTTCTGCCTGAAGTTTGGGAAATCTGGAGAAATTGCTGGAGGGTTTTATTTGTATGCAGGATGCATTCCAAATCAAACTCTCACACAAACTGTAGAAGAACAATATATAGAGGTATAAAGCCCAACCGTAAATCATACAAGGGGATTCCAGTGAGGAGATCATAGGAGATTCAATATCCCTGTCCCCAAACATGCGGATCCACCAGATTCTGATTAGAAAATGTACCACACTGTGCTTAACTGTCATTCATACCTTATCCCCATCATTAGACACTGCATATGATCCACATTCATATACAATTACCATTACCATTGCACACTATACTTAATCTGTATTCATGCATGTTAAATACTTTAATGAGATATGATTTTCCCCTCATAAACTTAATTAAAAATTATTAATGTGAGTTGATATGAAATCTAAAACCACTATTAAATGGATGACTATTGAATGATCTGTGTCCCATAAACTGTTCCTAACTCTAAATGACTTGCAGGGACTTGAAGATGCACAGACACACCACGTACTTCTTTAAGATGCCTTTTTTCCCCAACTTCAGGATTAGCAATCCATTGATCATGCCAATACAAACATCCAGTGTGGAACCAGTGATTTTATTTCAGAATAGAATCTCCCTGTGTTAGGTTTAGGGATAGGTTTAGGATTAGGATTAGATTTAGGATTAGGTTTGTCTTAGGTTTAGGGTTAGACTTAGTGTTATGGATAGAATTAGATTTAGACTAGTATTAAGGATAAATTTAGGATTAGGGTGACTTTATTTTATTTAAGTGAAGAATTTATTTTGAGAGGGGAGATTCCTAGTATGTTCTGAATGGATTCACCTTGGGGAAGTTCCATATTGAGATGGATTCACTGGATAGGGCTGTAACTATGTGATTATAGTGTGTGACACCAGCCACCAATACACACACTGGTCACAATGTAGTCACGCTCAGTACTTGCCCATGTGAAGAAAACTGTTTGGCAAAGACATTTTAATGGACTGGGTACTGGTCTCCAGAGAAGGTAGGATTTTGAATTGTTACCTTCACAATTCTTAAATTGTATGGAGTGAATTTTATGTAAGACAGCAACTCATCAAAAATGTACAAGTTGAAAAGGGACATTGAGGGTTTCTCAGTAAAATACTGATGGAATTACTACAAGCATTAATTGAATTCAAAAATTATGAACTCTCGCAGTATAAAGTGGTGAACTCTAACAGTAAAGTGTGATGAATTCTCACAATAAAACTGCCTTCTAATCTTATAACTCTGAATGCCTACTTTAACATACTGTATTGGCCAGCCTCATATAAATTGACAGAAATGTTTTTCTCCTCATTAAAAAATTATCATCTATGCTTAAAACTATGCCCTGAATGAGCCAAAATGCATCTTTTTATATAAAATTCAAAATTCTTCTGGGGTGCATGCTGTGCCTTCTAGGAATAGCTGTGCCAGCATGTGCTAGGGTAGTGAGCATGTAACATTTGTAAGGAGTGTATACAATTTTAAATTTGCTGCCTCTATCCCTAGTGAGATCCAAAGAAGTAATCTGATTCTGATCCAAAAGCACAAAGTAGAAAATGACACAGGCAGACATCTTCTGATCATAAGGCTCTGTGGCAGTTACAGAACTGGAGAGTAATTTTATTCTTATATACTATACAGTTCTATTATATTCTGTGTGATTCATTTTGTCAGTTTCACAAACCAAAATCACATTGCACTGACTTAACACATAATCTAGGCTCACACTCCAGTGCAGTACTGAGGGAGTGCTGCACTGTCGAAGGTGCTGTCTTTCGGATGAGACATTAAAATGAAGCCCCGTCTGCTCTCTCAGGTGGATGTAAAAAATCCCATAGCACTATTCGAAGAAGAGCAGAGTAGTTCTTCCTGGCCAATATTTATCCATCAACCAACATCAGTAAAACAGATTATCTGGTCATTATCGCATTGTTGTTTGTGGGATCTTGCTGTGTGCAAATTGCCTGCCTGGGTTTCCCTGCATTATAACAGTGACTATACTTCAAAAGCGTTTTAAAAAAGCATACGGGATCCTGGGCTTCATAGAGGCATAGAGTACAAAAGCAAGGAAGTTATGATGAACCTTTATAAAACATTGGTTTGGCCTCAACTGGAGTATTGTGTCCAATTCTGAGCACCGCACTTTAGGAAGGATGTGAAGGCCTTAGAGGGGGTGCAGGAAAGATTTATGAGAATGATTCCAGGGATGAAGGACTTCAGTTACGTGGATAAACTGGAAAAGCTGGGGTTGTTCTCCTTAGAGCAGAGAAGCTTGAGAGGAGATTTGATAGAGGTATTCAAAATCATGAGGGGTCTAGACCGAAAGAAAAAGAAAGACTTGCATTTATATAGCGCCTTTCACAACCACCGGACGTCTCAAAGCGCTTTACAGCCAATGAAGTACTTTTTGGAGTGGAGTCACTGTTGTACTTAGATTAAAATGAGAAGTCGCACAACACCAGGTTATAGTCCAACAGTTTTATTTGAAACCACGAGCTTTCGGAGCACTGCTCCTTTGTCAGGTAAAGTGAAGGAATACAAATCAGCAAAGCATATATAGACAGAGAACAATGTGTAGCGTACAATGTCAGACGACTACTGTAAATCTTTCTGACTGCATCACACCTCGGCAGAGAGACAATCAGGCCAGTCGGGAAGGCATTACATCAAAGACACAGCAAAATACAGCTAAGACAATGAGGTGGGGTCACAGGGGGTCCAACGTGTCAAATGCTGCAGTCTGTATGGTTAAGCTTTTTACTTTTTTTTAAAACTGGAAATCACATCTGTGAACAAGCCAACGACGACTCGAGTCTGGATGACTCTACGTCATGTAGCGTGACATGAAACCAAGATCCCGGTTGAGGCCGTCCTCATGGGTGCGGATCTTGGCTATCAGTTTCCGCTCGATGATTTTGCGTTGTCGTGTGTCTCGAAGGCCGCCTTGGAGAACGCTTACCCGCAGATCCGAGGCTGAATGTCCTTGACTGCTGAAGTGTTCTCCGACTGGGAGGTAACAATCCTGCCTGGCGATTGTTGCGCAGTGTCCGTTCATACCTTGTCGCAGTGTCTGCATGGTCTCACCGATGTACCATGCTGAGGTGCATCCTTTCCTGCAACGTATGAGGTAGACAACGTTGGCCGAGTCACATGAGTATGTACCATGTACCTGGTGGGTAGTGTCCTCACGTGATTTACTGTAGTCGTCTGACATTGTACGCTACACATTGTTCTCTGTCTATATATGCTTTGCTGATTTGTATTCCTTCACTTTACCTGACGAAGGAGCAGCGCTCCGAAAGCTCGTGATTTCAAATAAAACTATTGGACTATAACCTGGTGTTGTGTGACTTCTCATTTTTGTCCACCCCAGTCCAATACCGGCATCTCCGCATCATGGCCACTATCGACACCACAAACTGCCGGCTCAAAGTGGAGAGAATCTCCAAGAAGATCGCGCATATCGACACAGACAACAAGTATCTACAGAGATGCAAGAAAGCAGACAAGATCCCGAAAGGACTACAGATCACGAACCCACTCAAGTCGACATACAACACAGACTACGCTGAGAGACTCTGCCGTCGTACCTCTCGCACACTCCTCAACCACCTCGTACACCAGCTCTACAGCAGACGCCGCAACCTCGAAACCAAGATAGAGTCCATGCTCTCAGCCTGTGCTCAGGACACAGCAGACCAGCTACGAGACACCGCCAAACAGACGAGGCAACGGAACTACGCTGCCTACATGCGCATCAAGAACAGGAAGCTTGAGAAACTCGGCATCACCACCAGCAGCAACCAAGCCTCCCCCGGTACCACGGTTGCAACCACAGGGAAGTCCATCGTCAACTTGTCCAACCACACCCTTCAACCAGACGAAATTGAAGTTCTCGCCCGAGGGCTCAAGTTCTGCCCCACCACCAAAATGGACCCCATCGGTCTTGCGGCAGACACAGAGGAATTCATCAGAAGAATGAGGCTCCGGGAATACTTCCACAAATCCCAAGATGTCAGCAACAAACCCAATGAGACAATCAATGATCCGGAACAGCAGACAGAGGGACCCGCAGTGCAGCAACCGAAGAAGAAAGATTCAAATTGGACCCCTCCGGAGGGTCGCTGCCCTAAGCTTGACATGTATGCTCAAGCTGTCAGGAGATGCATCAACGCCAGATTCATCAGCCGCACTCACAAGACAGTCCAGAATGTCACCCGAGCACAACGCAACGCCATCCACGCTCTCAAGACCAACCGCAACATCGTCATCAAACCAGTGGACAAAGGAGGAGCCATCGTCATACAGAACAGAGTGGACTATTGCAAAGAAGCATACCGACAACTGGACAACCAGGAACACTACAGACAGTTACCCGCAGATCCGACCAAAGAACACACCCGCCAACTCAATAGACTGATCAAGACCTTCGATCCAGACCTTCAAAGCATCCTACGCGCTCTCATCCCGCGTACTCCCCGCGTGGGAGACTTCTACTGCCTCCCAAAGATACACAAAGCCAACACACCCGGACGTCCTATCGTATCAGGCAATGGAACCCTGTGTGAGAACCTCTCTGGATACGTCGAGGGCATCCTGAAACCCATCGTACAGGGAACCCCCAGCTTCTGTCGCGACACTACAGACTTCTTACAGAAACTCAGCACCCATGAACCAGTTGAACCCGGAACACTCCTCGCCACGATGGACGTATCGGCACTCTACACCAGTATCCCCCACAATGACGGCATCGCTGCGACAGCCTCAGTACTCAACACCAACAACAGCCAATCTCCAGACGCCATCCTACAACTCATCCTTGACCACAATGTCTTCACCTTCGACAACCAGTTTTTTACCCAAACACACGGAACAGCCATGGGGACCAAATTCGCACCCCAATATGCCAACATCGTCATGCACAAGTTCGAGCAAGACTTCTTCGCTGCACAGGACCTCCAACCAACGCTGTACACCAGATACATCGACGACATTTTCTTCCTTTGGACCCACGGTGAAGGATCACTGAAAGGACTACACGATAACATCAACAGGTTCCATCCCACCATCAAACTCACCATGGACTACTCCTCAGAATCGGTTTCATTCTTGGACACACGAATCTCCATCAAAGACGGACACCTCAGCACTTCACTCTACCGCAAGCCCACGGACAACCTCACGATGCTCCACTTCTCCAGCTTCCACCCTAACCACGTTAAAGAAGCCATCCCCTATGGACAAGCCCTGCGGATACACAGGATCTGCTCAGACGAGGAGGAACGCGATGGACACCTACGGACGCTGAAAGACGCCCTCGTAAGAACGGGATATGACGCTCAACTCGTCGATCGACAGTTCCGATGGGCCACAGCGAAAAATCACATAGACCTCCTCAGAAGGCGAACACGGGACACAACCAACAGAGTACCCTACGTCGTCCAGTACTTCCCCGGAGCAGAGAAACTACGCCATGTTCTTCGCAGCCTTCAACATGTCATCGATGACGATGAACACCTCGCTAAGGCCATCCCCATGCCTCCACTACTCGCCTTCAATCAGCCGCCTAACCTCAAAAGTACCATCGTTCGCAGCAAATTACCCAGCTGTCAGGAGAACAGCGACCACGACACCACACAACCCTGCCACGGCAACCTCTGCAAGACATGCCAGATCATCAACACAGATACCATCATCACACGAGAGGACACTACCCACCAGGTACATGGTACATACTCATGTGACTCGGCCAACGTTGTCTACCTCATACGTTGCAGGAAAGGATGCACCGCAGCATGGTACATCGGCAAGACCATGCAGACACTGCGACAACGTATGAACGGACACCGCACAACAATCGCCAAGCAGGATTGTTACCTCCCAGTCGGGGAACACTTCAGCAGTCAAGGACATTCAGCCTCGGATCTGCGGGTAAGCGTTCTCCAAGGCGGCCTTCGAGACACACGACAACGCAAAATCATCGAGCAGAAACTGATAGCCAAGATCCGCACCCATGAGGACGGCCTCAACCGGGATCTTGGTTTCATGTCACGCTACATGACGTAGAGTCATCCAGACTCGAGTCGTCGTTGGCTTGTTCACAGATGTGATTTCCAGTTTTTAAAAAAAGTAAAAAGCTTAACCATACAGACTGCAGCATTTGACACGTTGGACCCCCCTGTGACCCCACCTCATTGTCTTAGCTGTATTTTGCTGTGTCTTTGATGTAATGCCTTCCTGACTGGCCTGATTGTCTCTCTGCCGAGGTGTGATGCAGTCAGAAAGATTTACTGTAGTCATCTGACATTGTACGCTACACATTGTTCTCTGTCTATATATGCTTTGCTGATTTGTATTCCTTCACTTTACCTGACGAAGGAGCAGCAGCTCCGAAAGCTCGTGATTTCAAATAAAACTGTTGGACTATAACCTGGTGTTGTGCGACTTCTCATTTTTGTCTACCCCAGTCCAACACCGGCATCTCCGCATCATGGGTACTTAGATTAGATAGATTAGATAGACAGATTAGATAGAGAGACTCTGTTCCCATTGGCAGAAGAGTGGAGAACCTGAGGACACAGATTTAAGGTGATTGGCCAAAGAACCAAAGACGACATGAAGAAAAACTTTTTTATGCAGCAAGTGGCTAGTATCTGGCTGCACTACCTGAAAGGGTGGTGGAGGCAGACGCATTCATGGCTTTCAAAAGGGAATTGGATAAGTACCTGAAGGAAAAAAATTGCAAGGCTACGGGAAAAGGGTGGGGAAATAGCTGAAGTGCTCTTGCAGAGAGCCGGCACGGGCTCAACGGGCTGAATGGCCTCCTTCTGTGCTGTAATCATTCTATAATTCTACTTCAATAGCAAAATACTGCGGATGCTGGAAATCCAAAATAACAACAGAAAACGCTGATTGGGTGACCGCTTTGCGGAACACCTCCGTTCAGTCCGTAAGGGGGACCCCGAGCTCCCGGTGGCCTGTCACTTTAATTCACCGCTTCACTCCCACTCTGACCTCACCGTCCTCGGCCTCTTGCATTGTTCCACGGAAGCTCAGCGTAAGCTCGAGGAACAGCACCTCATCTTTCGATTAGGCACTCTACAGCCCTCTGGACTCAACATAGAGTTCAACAATTTCAGATCATAACCTCGGCCCCTATCACATATATATATATATTTTTTTTATCCACACTTTTTGTTTGGCATTTTTTCTTCCCTCCCACATGGCAGCTGTCCTTCATTCTGCCAGCGCATTTCACACTCCATCTAGAGCCATCCTTTGTTCCTTAACCTGTCACATTACCACCTCCTCTTGTCTTGAATATCTCTTAATGTCTCTCAATCTCTCCTGCTTTCTATCCTATCACTGAGAAGTCGCACAACACCAGGTTATAGTCCAACAGTTTTATTTGAAATCACAAGCTTTCAGAGCTGCTGCCCCTTCATCAGGTGAAGTGAAGGAATACGAATCAGCAAAGCATATATAGACAGAACAATGCCTGTGTAGCGTACAATGTCAGACGACTACAGTTAATCTTTCTGACTGCCTTTTATCACACCTCGGCAGAGAAACAATCAGGTCAGGAAGGCATTATATCAAAGACATAGCAAGATACAGCTAAGACAATGAGGTGGGGTCACAGGGGGTCCAACGTGTCAAATGCTGCAGTCTGTATGGTTAAGCTTTTTACTTTTTTTTAAAACTGGAAATCACATCTGTGAACAAGCCAACGACGACTCGAGTCTGGATGACTCTACGTCATGTAGCGTGACATGAACCCAAGATCCCGGTTGAGGCCGTCCTCATGGGTGCGGAACTTGGCTATCAGTTTCTGCTCGATGATTTTGTGTTGTCGTGTGTCTCGAAGGCCTGCCTTGGAGAACACTTACCCGCAGTGTACACTACACAGGCATTGTTCTCTGTCTATATATGCTTTGCCGATTCACAGAATCCCCACAGTGCAGATAGAGGCCATTTCGGCCCATCGAGCCTGCACCGACATATATCCCACCCTATCCCCATAACCCCACGTATTTAATCCCCCTAACACTAAGAGTCAATTTTTTTATCATAGCCAAATCAACCTAACCCGCACATCTTTGGACTGTGGGAGGAAACCGGAGCACCCGGAGGAAACCCACGCAGACACGGGGAGAATGTGCAAACTCCACACAGACAGTCACCCGAGGCCGGATTCGAACCCGGGTCCCTGGCGCTGTGAGGTAACAGTGCCACTCAGTGATTCGTATTCCTTCACTTCACCTGATGAAGGGGCAGCAGCTCTGAAAGCTTGTGATTTCAAATAAAACTGTTGGACTATAACCTGGTGTTGTGCGACTTCTCACTTTTGTCCACCCCAGTCCAACACCGCATCATATCCTATCGCTGACCTTCCCTTTTGTTCTTTCATCCCCTCCCCCATTTCCCCGCCCCTAAACCTGCTTTAAAATCTATTCCATTTCCTGCTTTTTTCCAGTTCTGACTAAAGGTCTTCGACCTGAAACGTTAACTCTGTTTCTCTCTCCACGGATGCTGCCTGGCCTGCTGAGTTTTTCCAGCGTTTTCTGTTGTTATTTCTATAATTCTACTTCATTGGCTGTAAAGCACTTTTGGACGTCATGAGGTCGTGAAACGAGCTATATGATTGCAAGTTCGTTATTTGCTTTAACTGTTGAGAGAAGGTTTCGCCCACGCCTGCATCCAAGCTTGCGCACTGCTCTCCCTTGGGCAAGATTGTTACAGACCCAGCCAGGCGGGAGCCAGCCAATGTAAGCGTTGTTCCGACTCGCTGAAATCTGAACTGTACGCTGCCGGTCCCAGGTCGGTAGCTGCATTGTAAATGCACTCTAGTGTATGGCGTTGATTTCTTTCTTTCACATTACAAAGACGGATCGTAAAAGAGTGCCATAGATCAACTGAACCCGGTGTAAATTCTGCTAAATTTCAAAATAAATCAAACTGCAGGGATTATTTACCAACATTAGGAGGAAACGCGTTTTTAATGAGCATTTGCTGTCTTTGCAATTTAGCAGCTTGAATCTATGAACAAGATTATGATCGTCGCTATTTTGTAAAGTCAGCTACGGTGCGATTCTCTGGCGCAAACGATGTGATTTATGCATTTTAAGATCTATTGTAATGTTGGTAATCGGATTTAATTTCCCCCCCACTTTTAGCAGTGACAACAAATTAGCCTTTAAGACATCTAGCAGTCTTTTTGTCGGGGGGCGGGGGGGCGGGAGCGGTGGAGGAGTTCAGGAAAATAGTGTTCCTCGCTTTTATCAACCCATTGATAAACCCTAAACAAAATTCTCCTACAGTTATCTGATCCATGGCAACAAGCTGAAGGCGTTTTGCAGCCAGTTTTAATTACAGAAGAAGATAGCTCGACTTTATGATTAAGCACCGCTCACCTTTTTCAATACAGTATAAACATGCATGCAAGCAACCCAACTACAAAGACTGGATGGACACCATACTTTACTGCACACGTAGGTAAAAGTAAGAAGCATATAGGAAAGTGTGCTTTATAGTCTATTAAATGAGTGTTGCGTTCAAATGATTCCCCGCACGGCGAGTTCCTCACATCAGCTGTTCCATTATGGGAGAGGGGAACAGAGACCAGGCAGTTTCCTTCGGGCTTAGTTTAAGAGCAATACTGACAGAGAGGCCTGACGGGAGGCAAATAGCCTGCTCTCTGGGTCTGAACATTGGCCATGGCACAATGAAAATCAATGAGGGTGAAAAATCACAACCACAAAACGAATTTACTGTAGTATTTCAGTAATATACTGCATTGTACCAATAAAATGGACACACTTAGTTCATACTGGAAAGTTCACTTTAAATCGCATACTATCTAAAGTTCCTGCGTTTCCAGATCATGATGGCGTTTAGTAGCTGTCGGGAAAATAATCTTATGGCAGTTTATATTTATAATTTTGTCTCTTCTGTTAATATGATAACAATGCATTATCAGAAAGCCTTGAAGAAACAGCTATTATGTTATATATGATGTTAGCAATATGTCACATTCAAACATTTGAGAAAACTAGACCAATATTATTCTATAGATAATAAAAACAGAAAATGTTGGAAATACTCAGCTGGTCAAGCAGCATCTGTGGAGCGAGAACCAGAGTTAACGTTTCAGATCGATGTCTCGACCTGTGAAACGTGAACTCTGTTTCTCTCTCCACAGATGCTGCCTGACCTGCTGAGTATTTCCAACATTTTCTGTTGTTATTTCAGATTTCCAGCATCCGCAGTATTTTGCTTTTGTATTAAGCTGTAGATGTTCTTCTAGAGATCAAATCATTACATATGATGATTTAACACTCTGTAACTACTACAACAACTTGTTTTATATAGTGCTTTTAATCTAGAAAACTTTCGCAGGCACTTCACAGAGGCATGAGAAAATGGACATTGGGAAGAGTGACCAAAAGCTTGGTCAAAGAGGTGGGTTTGAAGGAACAGATATGTAGGCAAATCTCAGAGAAGTGTAGAAATAATAGGGTAATAATAGTAGGGGATTTCAACTTCCCCAATATTAACTGGGATAGTCAGAGTGTGAAAGGCTTAGAGGGTGCGGAATTCTTAAAGTGCATCCAGGAGAGCTTTTTGAGCCAGCATGTAGAAAGTCCTACAAGAGAGAGGGTGGTACTGAACCTAATTCTAGGGAATGTAGCCGGGCAAGTGATAGAAGTGTCAGTAGGAGAGCATTTTGGTGACAGTGACCATAATTCGGTGAGATTTAAGGTAGTCATGGAAAAGGACAAAGATGGACTGGAAATAAAGGTTCTAAATTGGGGGAAGGCTGATTTTAATATGATAAGGCAGGATCTGGCCAAAGTGGACTGGGATCAGCTACTTGTAGGAAAATCCACATCAGAGCAGTGGGAGTCTTTCAGAAAGGAAATAGAGAGAGTACAACGCCAACATGTTCCCGTAAAGGTCAAGGGTGGGACCAACAAACCCAGGGAACCCTGGATGTCAAGGGATATACAAGAATGGATTAGGAAAAAAAGGGAGGCTTTTGGCAGATACAAAGGACTAAAAACAGTGGAAGCCCTAGAGGAGTATAGAAAGTGCAGGGGGGTACTTAAAAAAGAAATTAGGAGAGCGAAGAGGGGGCATGAAAAAACACTGGCGGGCAAAATAAAGGAAAATCCCAAGGTGTTTTATAAGTAAATTAAGGGCAAGAGGATAACCAGGGAAAGAGTAGGGCCCATTAGGGACCAAAGTGGCAATCTGTGTGTGGAGCCGGAAGATGTAGGTGAGGTTTTAAATGAATATTTTGCATCTGTGTTCACTATGGCGAAGGACGATGTAGGCATAGAAATCAGGCAGGGGGATTGTGATATACTTGAACAAATTAGTATTGAGAGGGAGGAGGTACTAGCGGTTTCAGTGGGCTTAAAAGTGGATAAATCCCCAGGCCCTGACGAGACGTATCCCAGGCTGCTGTGTGAGGCAAGGGGGGAGATTGCAGGGGCTCTGACACAAATTTTCAGAACCTCTCTGGCCACAGGGGAGGTGCCAGAGGACTGGAGGACAACTAACGTAGTACCATTATTCAAGAAGGGTAGTAGGGATAAACCAGGGAATTACAGGCCAGTAAGCCTAACATCAGTGGTAGGGAAATTATTGGAAAAAATTCTGAGGGACAGAATTAGTCTCCACTTGGAGAGGCAAGGATTAATCAAGGTTAGTCAGCATGGCTTTGTCAGGGGTAGATCATGTCTAACCAATTTGATTGAATTTTTCGAGGGGGTGACTAGGTGTGTGGATGAGGGTAGTGCAGTTGATGTAGTCTACATGGACCTCAGTAAGGCTTTTGACAAAGTCCCGCATGGGAGACTGGTCAAGAAGGTAAGAGCCTGTGGGATCTAGGGCAATTTGGCACATTGGATGCAAAATTGGCTTAGTGGCAGGAGGCAGAGGGTGATGGTCGAAGGTTGTTTTTGTGACTGGAAGCCTGTGTCCAGTGGTGTACCGCAGGGATCGGTGCTGGGTCCTTTGCTGTTTGTAGTGTACATTAATGATTTAGATATGAATGTAGGAGGTATGATCAGTAAGTTCGCAGATGACACGAAAATTGGTGGAGTGGTAAATAGTGAGGAGGGAAGCCTCAGGCTACAGGACGATATAGATGGGTTGGTTAGATGGGCAGAACAGTGGCAAATGGAATTTAACCCTGAAAAGTGTGAGGTGATGCATTTTGGGAGGACTAACAAGGCAAGGGAATACACAATGAATGGTAGGACCCTAGGAAGGACAGAGGATCAGAGGGACCTTGGTGTGCATGTACATAGATCCCTGAAGGCAGCAGGACAGGTAGATAAGGTGGTTAAAAAGGCATATGGGATACTTGCCTTCATTAGCCGAGGCATGGAATATAAGAGCAGGGAGGTTATGATGGAGCTGTACAAAACGCTAGTTAAGCCACAGCTGGAATACTGTGTGCAGTTCTGGTCGCCACACTATAGGAGGGATGTGATTGCATTGGAGAGGGTGCAGATGAGATTCACCAGGATGTTACCTGGGCTGGAGCGCTTCAGCTATGAAGTGAGACTGGACAGGCTGGGGTTGTTTTCCTTAGAGCAGGGAAGGCTGAGGGGGGACCTGATTGAGGTGTACAAAATTATGAGGGGCATAGATAGGGTCGATAGAAAGGAACTTTTCCCCTTAGTAGAGGGGTCAATAACCAGGGGGCATAGTTTCAAGGTAAGGGGCAGGAGGTTTAGAGGGGATTTGAGGAAAAACTTTTTCACCCAGAGGGTGGTTGGAATCTGGAACTCACTGCCTGAAAGGGTGGTAGAGGCAGGAACCCTCACAAGATTCAAGAAGCATTTAGATGAGCACTTGAAATGCCATAGCATACAAGGCTACGGACCAAGTGCTGGAAAATGGGATTAGAATAGACAGGGCTTGATGGCCGGCGTGGACACGATGGGCCGAAGGGCCTCTTTCTGTGCTGTATAACTCTATGACTCTATGAAGAGATGCAGGTGGAGCGGCAGAGAGGTTTAGGGGGGAAATTCCGCAGAGTAATATCTAGGAAGCTTAACACGTGGCCACCAATGTTGGAGTACCTCCAATCCTCTACTCAGGGAAGGTCCACAGTACAAAATTGAGGAGGTGATGGCGGCCAACCACCTATGACGAGGCAAGAAGCAACATACTTGACCCAATGTGATCAACTGTGCTTGTGATATTTTTCATTTTTAAACATAACAAGAACATACATAAAATACAAAGTTTCACAATAATATTAAATATAGCAAAATATAATATAAAAAGAACATCTGCCTAACTGTGATGAACTAAATTATCGTCAATCATCTGACAATGTATTGTGCTTCCACTCAGAATATCGTAGGAACTGGATGTATAGATGTATGTAAGCCACCTTCAATATTTGATTTCAACAAAAAAGTTTACCAAATGTTTTTAATGGGTGAGTTCTCACTGGGCTGTAAATTCCCACAACAGATGCACATCATTTACATTTGCTATCTTGAATCTACTTTACTGTCCATTTTGGGGATTACACTATTTTGGATATATTTTTGAAATATAACATTTAAAAAAGTTATATTTCAGTCTTATTTCTACATTTATTTTCTACAAATAATTCCAAATCTGTACTCAAGACAATTCTGTTCCTAAATCATATTTATATTTATAATAGACTAAATCTGCTCTATAGTGAATAAATGTGGGCTCTTTTTACCACGTATTTTATATTCCATAACTTCAAGTACCTTCCAAATGTTGAAGCAACTGTTTCATTTCAGTTGGTACAAGTTCCTTGAGTTTTGTATTGAAAGTTTGATCTCTAGTTTTTTAAACTAGAGAAGCTTATGAACTGTGACATTTATTTCGATTTAGGGAAAAGCAGATCCCTAATTCTTTTGCATGTTTCCAATAAATGAATCGAAAAAAATCAGACGTTTGAAAGTTTTTTTCAGAATAAGTGCAACTTGCATTTAAGCGAATTAAAAATATATGCTGAGAATTCAATTAGCAAATGAAGTGTATTATCCGGAGAGATGTTGGGTTTCATATAGTTTGCTATTTTCCTTCTATGAATCCCAGTGAGGCGGAATGCTTCTGAAACTCGTTTATCAGAAGCTGCTCAGATGCTCGATCTTTAATGTCGTCCCTTGCCGACTTAGTTTTGTTGCCAGAAACAGACGGGAAGCTGTTGTTTCCCAACATTAAAAAAAACCAATACCGAGTGCTGATTTGGTGCCGTTCGTTTTTTGCATGTGGAAAGTCAGTGTTGATTTGTTGACGTTTGAAAACCTTCCTTCTGGGCGGCCCCACACTGCGCCTTGGAGCTGGAGTTTAAAGGCAAGTTCGGAACAGCTGGCACCAGATCCGCCTACAGCAAAGCCCGTCAAGATCCCCCCCGTCAACATGACTCACTCACACGCTCATCTCGCTCTTTGCCTGCTGTGATCTTTATACCAAATTCGCACGATGGAAGTAAAAAGCGCAGATCGATAGTTCAGGGGCTTTCAGTGGGACTTTTCATACTCGGTTACCTGGAAGGAGAATGGGCTGCTGGAGTGTCTTAACCCCAACATCTGTCTTGATCCTGGCTTCCGGTAAGTGAAGAAATAACACACTGTCAGAGCTTACAGTGTGGGGCTCATAAATCATCCCAATCACTGGGCTTTTTCCAGCGCCAGCCACTGTGTAACTCTTCTAAAATGTAACTCCAACCATTTTTATCAGTCGATTCCGCTCTGAATTAGAATCCTCGGTTCTAACGCTTTACTGACAGATACATCAGTTTTTGATCATTTCTACTATTGAGTCCAGATTTTTCACCGGAGCAACACATCAGCGCTTCAAATATTCCGAAAACAGCTTTTGCACAAAATAGATCCGGACAGCGGTTGTCTTTCACTATAGTTCAATCGGTACATCTCACAGGGGCAAAGAAAACAAAGAAGAAATCTCCGTTTAAAATGACTGGCCATTCAATTAGTTTTTGAAAATAGAATTCTTTTAGTGACCGCATTTTGCTGAACTGTGGGGCTGCGGGTGGGAACATTTAGCCGGTTTACAATTTGCTCATTTCGCGGATGATCCTGTAATTTCCGATTAACATGAACTAAAATCCGTGTTGCACGCGTTTTAATTCTTACTGTTAGGAAAATAATAGTGGGATTATTGACTGCTCTTTACGGCGTTAGCCGGGTCTAAATTGCTTCCTGGCAAACGCCAAATCTCTCCAAGTATGTTACGAGATCCCAAAGGACCTCATTTTTAAGGCATACGCTTCCAAGTATTTTTTTAAACAATCCTGTCTTCAAATTCACTGGCCTAAATTAATGTTACGTTGTAAACTATTGCAAGTAACACGTGTAAATTATGATTTAAAGAGCACGACTTCAGCAGATCTGCTGAAAAATCAGTTTAGCAATTTTACCATGGAAAGCTATGGATTCGGTTTGTGCGGGATGTGGATGGGAGTCAGATTCTGAGGGTATTTCTGCACGCTAGAGGTCACTCTTACAGCCGGGGGAAACCAATCGTCCCCGCCCGGGGAGGAGAGCTGCGCTTGAACAACGGCGAATGAAGTCTTAAAATCACACACTACAAACTAGCCAAAACCCATACCTTTGGTACTTCCTTTATCAAAAAAAATCAAGATATTCTATTATTGACTGATTCCTTTGGATTTTGGTAAAAGGTTTACAAATCCTGCCATTGGGGGTCTTGCTGCCTTGTGCTCAGCTTTATAACTGAATGCTGGGACCTTCGAAAGTAGAAACATTTAAATGTCCGTTCAGTCTTTCTACCCTTTCCCTTTAGGCCCCGTTCTGAATGAGGAAAAGAACATTTTTATTTCCATTCTGCCTCACTGCAAAGCGTCCAATTTTTCGATTCCCTGATAAATATGGATTTGCCATTTCATCTCTAAACGTTTTCATTCAGCTCGCACTCACTGAGCTCAGTGAACGTTTTTGCTTAGATTTGCAACTCGTCTTTATAGTACACTTAACTCAATCATATTCCCACAGTCCCTCGGTGCTGTACAAGTAACTTCACCCACGTTACTCATTATTTTTTGGAGATGTTAACATAGCCATTAGAAATGCTGATGTAACTATTTAACATATAAATGTTGACAAAGCGTTATTCAAAATCTTGACACAGGAAATAAGGGAAATGCGTATAGAATACCTCTATATGGGTTAGTTCCCTTTTTATCTTGTTGAAATTTGCTTCTTCTCAGACAAGCACTTTTTCCTTTTACTGTTCCCTCTACTTTTCAATTTCCATATCAAACTTAAATATGTTATGTTCATTATTACCTGGATGTTTCCCAACACTTACATTACTTACTTCATTTCCTAGAACTAGATCCACCATTGCCTCCTTCCCTAATAGTCTAAAAGCATACTGATCCAGAAAATAGACTGGACACATTGTAGAAACGTTTCCCCTTCTATTCCAATTACACTACTTTTAGCCCAATTTATCTTTAGATAATTAATGTCATTCATTTGTTATTTCTGCATATTTCAATAATTCTTCTACAAATATCTGAGTTGCTGTGGGATCTACTATTAAATGAATCAGTATGGTTAAGGTACTTATTTCAGACAACAAGAATAGTGTGCCCATGTTTTTTATTCACCAAAGACACCTTTGCACCTTACTTCTTATTAGGTGTCTTTGATGTAGGGAAAGATTTAATCTATGTATTTTCTCTGTGTTTTTATATTCTGTGAATTCTGATAGATTCTCTCACAGTAACTTTGCCTGACGAAGGGGCGACAGCTCCGAAAGCTTGTAATTTAAAATAAATCTGTTGGACTATAACCTGGTGTTGTGCGACTTCTCATTTTTGTCCACCCCAGTCCAACGCCGGCATCTCCGCATCATTCTTATTAGGTAGCAGGGTAAGGTCACTAACAACAAAGTACTAGAACGTGCTGACAGCACTAGCATTGAGGCTATGATAATCAATGCTCAGCTTGTTGGGCTGGACAGGTTGTTAGGTTGGATGACATGGTTGCCAAAGCAGGTGTTTTATGAGAACTGGTGGATGGCAGAAGAAAGCAGGCCAACAGTAAAGGCGCTACACGGACAGACTGAAGATTCACTTGAAGCAGTGCAATATGGTCTTTGACTCTTGAGAAAGCCTGGTCACCGACAGACGGCAGTGGTGTGCTGAAGTGAAAGAAGGAGTGAAGGGCTTAGAGCTACAACGTCGTGCCAGTGCAGAGGCAAGATGCAAGAGACGGAAGGATCGACAACATCAGAGGGATCAACAGGAGAACCTCCCCCACCCTCCACAGGAATATGGTTATGTGAGGCTTGTGGCAGACAATGTCGAGGAACAGTCTCGAGGAACAGCACCTCATCTTTCGTTTAGGCACTTTACAGCCTTCCAGACTCAATATCGAGTTCAACAATTTCAGATCATAACCTCGGCCCCTACCACACATATATACATTTTATCCACCCTTTTGGTCCGTGCCTTTTTCCTTTTTCCTTTTTTCTCTCTCTTCCCCCTACGGCAGCTGTCTCTCATTCTGCCAGCATTTCACACCTCACCTTTTGTTTCTTAACCTGTCCTATTACCATCTCGTCTTGCCTTGAGCATCTCTTAATGTCTCTACTTACCATAGACCACCCCTTTTGTTCTTTTATTCCTCCCCCCAGCCTCCCCCTTGCATTTTTATCTGTTTAATTTCCTGCTCTGTTCTCAGTTCCGACGAAGGGTTTTGACCTGAAACGTTAACTCTGTTTCTCTCTCCATGGATGTTGCCTGGCCTGCTGAGTTTTTCCAGCGTTTTCTGTTGTTATTTCGGATTTCCAGCATCCGCAGTATTTTGCTATCGAATGTCTGTCACATATTGGCCTGCATAGTCATCAACGCGTCATCTACCTTTTGCTCCCTTCCTTGTTGGTATTGTCATCCTCGCGTACAAGGGACACATTGTTATTCTGTTAAGGACTGAGCTAATTACCACCCACAGGTTTACTCTGCGATGTGCCATACACAAGACTTAATCATCAATAGAGACATGTAGAATTGTCAAGAATACCTGAAAACCAGACTTGAAAGGAAGTAACAGGAGTATTGAGGTTTGACCCCCCTTCCCCTACCAAGGTGAAATGCAAGACGCTGGTACCTGGTTAGATGGAAGATGTTATTTCACTTTCAGCATTGAGTGATATTACACTGATAACAGAAAGGTAGCAAAAACACATAGTCAGGGCTTTTTGAAACCAAGGTGACTTTTATTTTCCATCTGAAGTTCTTATGAAAGTAATTATTTCACTCCATTTTGTGTACATTTCATATGATCTGCTTTGATTATCTGCTGAATTTTTGAATTTCTTTTTTCTAATTGTAAATAAATGTATGTCTTATTCATAAGCCTAGCTTGTGTTTAATTGATTCAAAGAGAGTTTGGTAGCGTAGCATAAGACTACACTTAGTCCTGTAAGAAGATTACTACAAATAGAGTTATTGATAATCCACTGGTATGCACCTTTGCTAAAGGCTGATTGTTGGAAATATACAGCTTTCATGTAGCTGGGGACAAATTTTGCGAATAAGAACCACTGTGAAATTGTTGAGAGAGTAAACAGTTCTATAGAAAAATCCAAGATTCTGACAGTGGTTCAGTATAATGTTAGTTTGATAGAGTGAAGATCTCTGACTGAGATGGGACTGGCACCCACTACTGTGTAATGAATATAGTTAAATGGCGTTTTGACTATGGAGTGGTTTTATTTGCCTTATTTATCAAGATTAGACATAGTTTTGGCAAGGCTTTAGCATTTTACCAGTGAAATGTGTCCAGGAACTAAAAGTATTACCACCTCAAATAAAGAATTAATGAAGGTCCCACAGGCCAGCTGAGTTAAGCTACTGAATTTATTTTTGTGGTTAGAGTTCCTGCCAGTTCAGCATGTTGTCCTATTCCCATTATTTCACTCTGCCTCTGACCTAAGACATGGCAAGAGGACTGGTTATCTGGCATTGCATTTGTTTTTGAGTTGTTTATTAGGAGTGTACTTGAACGCTGCCACTGACGTGGAACTGATGATGTTGTGAAACTGAAGCCAAAGTATATGATTGTGAATGTAAACCCTACTGATGATCCATTCTTAGCTCTTTTCTAGAATTACCTTTGAAATTGGTTCAATTAAAAGTGATCTCAGATAATTCCGGGTATATATTTATTAAAAGCATATGTGTTCTGTTTACCAAATATACTTAGCCACAAAGCTAAGAACTTTTGCCAGCACTAATCCACAAATATTTAAGAAACACGCATAGCAATTACAAACACAGCAGTGAAGGCATATATGGAATTAATAAACAAAATCCAAGGAAAAAATTTCACCACAAGATCTGAATGTACCTTTAATTTTACGTTTATGGTTCTCAGTCAAATATGTACAGATTTCTGTCTCATCTTAAAATTTGGATCCATTTAAGTCATCAGGATTAGCACCAACTGGTCATCAGAGTAACTGTCATTGAGAAAATCATAGAATCATAGAATATGACAGCACGGAAGGAGATCATTCAGCCAATCGAGTCTGCACTGGCTCTTTCGAAAAAGAATCTAGTTAGTCCCACTCCCCAATTCTTTCCCCATATCCCTGCAATTTTTTCTCCTTTCAGTATTTATCCAATTCCCTTTTGAAGGCTACTATTAAATCTGAATCCACCACCCTACCAGACAGTGCATTCCAAATCCTAACCACTTGTTGCGTAAAAAAGTTTTTCTGCGTGTCACCTCTGGTTCTTTTTCCAATCACCTTAAATCTGTGCCCTCTGGTTATCGACCCTTCAGCCATTGGAAACAGTTTCTCTTTATTTACTCTATCAAAAACCTTCATGATTTTAAACACCTCTATCAAATCTCTCCTAGCCTTCTCTGCTCTAAGAAGAACAGCCTCAGCTTATCTAGTCTATCCACGTAACTCATCCCTGGAACCATTCTAGGAAATCTCTTCTGTACCCTCTCCAAAGCCTTCACCTGCTTCCTAAATCGTGGTGCCCAGAATTGGACGTAATACTCCAGCTGGGGCCGAACTAATGTTTTAGATAGGTTTAGCATAAATTCATGGCTGTTGTACTCTATGCCTCTATTGATAAAGCTCAGTATCCCATATGCTTTATTAACTGCTTTGTTAGCCTGTCCTGCCACCTTCAAAGATTTGTGCACAAACACCTCCAGGCCTCTCTCTTCTTGCATCCCCTTTAAAATTGTACCATTTAGCATGTATTGTCTCTCCTCAATCTTCCTACCAAATGTACTACCTCACACTTCTCTGTGTTGAATTTCATCTGCCATGTGTCCGCCCATTCCACCAGCCTGAATATGCCCCCTTGAAGTTTATTACTAACTTCATGTTTCTTTAAAAGAAGGAAGTTCCACTCCTTTGGCACCATCAATCTTACTTTCCAGAATCTAATTTGTTGAAATTTCAAGCAGGAAAATCAGTTCATGTTATCTTGTTAGGCTCTCAAGAGTGGTTTTTAATTTTGAAAATACTATGGCCTGGACTTTCTGCTATGTCGTGCTGGTATTTCCAGTGTTCATCCAAGATCGGCCAAACCAGTGCAAAAGATCGAGGAATTTCAAGCACAACTTACATCCAATGCTGGTATAAAAAACATTGTGCTGGAAGCTGGCCCCGCCCACAAAACTGGCCATGTCCCCGATACAATTAATCACCATGGCGAATTTCCACTAGTTGCGGGCCTTCGAAGAGGCTTTTAAAATTAAGCTTTTTTTTAGGCTCTAGGGCACTAATAGGCACCTTTTAAAAGCTTTTAAATATTAATTTGTTTTAATATACTAAGAAACTGACTACTGTGCACCAATGTAACTGGTAAATGGTTCCGTATAGGTTTTAAAGTCATTTTCAGTTATTTAATATCAGTTTTATCACCGGTAGTGGACGAAGCACTCTGATTAAAAAATGCTTATTTTTTGTGATAAACTCATTTTCAGCTGTATTAATGGCCCGTAATTTGCAGTTGTAATGACGGCGAAACTGTCAGCATTTGCCACCATTACTGTGTAAAACTGACAGTAACTTCTGGCGTCCGTATATGCGCAGTTAAACGTGGAAATCCGGAAATTGCTGTCAGTGATACCCTGCTCCTCCACAGGGTGCACTGTTGCAGTCTTTGCAGATGCAATCAATGCAGAATCAGTGATTTGACGTGAACTTCAACTTTTTACCTACTATTCTTGCTGTAAAAACCATTGAAAAAGTTAAGCCTTGTTGACTGAGATGTAACTGAGTTTTTAACAGCGTACTAAGTCATAATTACTGCTGCACAACCTCTCTGACCCTGAAAAACTAATTTTATAAGTGCGGAGTGTCATTCCCTCCATTCCATGATAAAAATTCCATAGATTTTTAAAATAATAAAAAATAATTTAATTTAATTTTTTAAGTATGTTTATGATATTTCAGCTTCTACCATAATCCCATGTGTATGTCCCAATCTTTATTTCACTCTCTGTAAAATGATTAAAAAGTGAATGATAATCAGTGCTTTTTACTTCCTGGTTTGCCGTCTATGATAATTCTTCAACCTGATTGGCTGCTCAGCCTGCTTGATGACTTCACTGTTCCTGGACGCCACAGATCCCCTATAGATGGCAGCAGAATGAAATTATATCATAATAGGGGAAATCAACGCCACAGAGCCCGCTAAATCTTTGTTGGCAGCTTTCTTCGAGGTCAGCGGCAAGCACCATCCCTTCGCCACTGACCGCAAAATCCGGGCTATTAAAACTGCACCAGGTTACTACTTTTAAATATATCAAGGAATATTTTTTGATGCAAATTTTTTAAAAAAATTACGTTCTAAAATGCTGCCCAATTGCGCTGGTTCAAGGAAGATTTTACATTCGTCGAAATGCAAATGAATTTGAATGGAAACTTAACCAAAAAAATCATTTCTGAAAACTTGCGCAATTTTGAGAGCACTTGGCGCCCGGATCGCCAATTGCGGCCAAAGCAGAAACTCTTAGCTATCTTTATAATTACATATCTTGGCCTAGAATTTCCACTTGAGTTATATTAGCTTCTCAGAATAACTTGGGCGGACAGAAGCATCAACTTCTTTGGGAGCTGATCTGGCGGTTCCTATTTACACCTGATACTTCACCAATGTTAAAAATTTACAAAAATGGGTGTAAAGATAAACCCAGCAACTGCAGTTTAACCTCGGTAGTGGGGAAGCTTTTAGAAACAGTAATCAGGGACAAAATTAACAGTCACTTGGATAGGTGTGGATTAATTAAGGAAAGACAGCACGGATTTGTTAAAGGCAAATTGTGTTTAACCAACTTGATCGAGTTTTTTGATAAGGTAACAGAGAGGGTTGATGAGGGTGATGCGGTTGACATAGTGCACATGGATTTCCAAAAGGCGTTCGACAAAGTGCCACATAATAGGCTTGCCAGCAAAGTTGAAGCCCATGGAATAAAAGGGACAGTGGCTGCATGGATACAAAATTGGCTAAGTGACAGGAAACAGAGAGTAGTGGTGAATGGTTGTTTTTCGGACTGGAGGAAGGTATTCAGTGGTGTTCCCCAGGGGCCGGTTCTAGGACCACTGCTTTTCTTGATATATAGTAATAACTTGGATGTGGATGTACAGGGCACAATTTCAAAATTTGCAGATGACACAAAACTTAGAAGTATAGTGAACAGTGAGGAGGAGAGTGATAGACTTCAGGAAGACATAGACAGGCTGGTGAAATGGGTGGACATGTGGCAGATGAAATTTAACGCAGCAAAATGTGAAGTGATACATTTTGGTAGAAAGAATGAGGAAAGGACATATAAACTAAATGGTACAATCCTGAAGGGGATGCACGAACAGAGAGACCTGAGGGTATGTGTGCACAAATCGTTGAAGGTGGCAGGGCAGGTTGAGAAAGCAGTTAAAAAGGCTTATGGGATCCTGGGCTTCATAAATAGAGGTATAGAGTACAAAAGGTTGGAAATTATGATGAACCTGTATAAAACACTGGTTTGGCCCCAACTGGAGTACTGTGTCCAATTCTGGGCACCACACTTTAGGAAGGATGTGAAGGCCTTAGAGAAGGTGCAGAAAAGATTTATGAGAATGATTCCAGGAATGAAGGACTTCAGTTACGTTGATAGACTGGAGAAACTGGGATTGTTCTCCTTGGAGCAGAGAAGATTGAGAGGAGATTTGATGGAGGTGTTCAAAATCATGAGGGGTCTGGACAGAGTAAATAGAGAGAAGCTGTTCCCATTGGCAGAAGGGTCGAGAACCAGAGGACACAGATTTAAGTTGATTGGCAAAAGAACCAAAGGCGATGTAAGAAAAAACTTTTTTAGGCAGCGAGTGGTTAAGATCTGGAATGCACTGCCTGAAAGGGTGGTGGAGGCAGACTCAATCTTATCTTTCAAAAGGGAGTTGGATAAGTATCTGAAGGGAAAAAAATTGCAGGGCTACAGGGAAAGGGCAGGGGAGTGGGATTAGCTGAGAGTCGGCACGGGCTCGACGAACCGAATGGCCTTCTTTCGTGCTGTAACCATTCTTTGGTTCTATGATTCCGGGATATCCTGCCAGATGTGACGGGGATCTAACAATACATCGCTCATATATGGCCAGGCGTTTACTCATACTATGCAAATTATGAAAATATGTAATCCAGTGTGTTTTCCATCATTTGTGCCTTAGAAATCCTAGGCATAGGTGATCCCTGTTTGTCCCCGTTGCTAAGAGTGGTTGAGTCACCCTTTAAATTAAATCAATTGCACAGGTTTAGGTGCAATTTTGTTTAAATTGCCCAATTTTTTGCAGTATAGAGGCCACAGAGGTTGGGGAACTCATCTAAAAAATGCAAATGACCCAAGGCCAGTGAATCGGCCTGGTTCAGGGGCACATCCTTGTGCCAGGTGGAAGTGGCAGCCTGCTGATGATGCACCAGACTGAGAGGAGAATTGAAGGCTTTCAACTCCTTCTTCCTACCAAGCACCCATTTCTTCCTGCCTTTTGCTCGCTTTCCCTTTCTCTCCTACTGCCTCCCACTCCGTGCACCCAGACAGCTTGTGTCTCACCGCTCCTTGCTCTTTCTCTCTCCTTCCGACTGCCGCCAATTCATGACTGGATCACCTCTCCCCTCCAGTTGGCGCCATCCAGTGGCCTAGGTTTGTTCTCCACTCTTTAGCCATGACACTCAACCCAAAGGCACTGGTAACCCAGCAGCCTACAGCACTAGCTGGATTCATCCCCCACCCAGCATCCCATCATTATTTCCCTCCCTCTTACTGACATCCATCCCAAGAGAGAGGCAGACGAGGAGATAGAGAGAAAGTGAGAGAACGAGGGGCTTAAGTGGAAGAAGAGAGAAAGAGAAATGCAGCAACATAAAAACAACAGAGACAGTTAAGGTAGAGAGGATATCTTTGGACTTACCGTGAGCAATACGCCAGGAGATCCAGTAGTTGCCTACATAAAATGTCTAGGATGTGTTTTGTCTACTCTGGTATCACACTTTGGTGTAATTTCTTAGAGGTAATTTTTTCCGCTGATTGCCTCACATTTCATAATTACTTCACCTGTAAAGTCAGACTGGAGACCATACAACTACTTTTATTTTCATATTTAAAATATCTCTATTGTTTCCAGAATAATTAGTTTTGGCTTGAAAAGCAAAATTATAGTAGGCTGCAATATGCTGGAAAATGCACAAAATAAAGGGTCAAAATCAAAGCCTTCTGTAGCACAGCATGCCCACAGATTCCCCAGAAAATAAATCTCATACCTTCAGCACTCATGGGAGAGGGGGAATTTTAACTTGGGAATGTGCGCTAAGACACGGAAAGTCATCTTGGATGCCTGTTTCGCCTGCAGAATTCACCTATCTCCATTTTGAATCAGGGCTTCTTTTTGGCATGCAGCGCACCCACCTGTTAGTTTATTTTAGGACCTAAATGCCCTTTTCAACTTCTATTCGCCAATTCTAAATCAGTCACAGAAATCATGGTCATGAATAGCCTGACACCACATTTTGTAGAAAAGGGTTTGTGTCGCACAAGTTGAAAATCTCCCACTGGGTCTCCTTCAATAATTCTATATTCACTATGGCTGCAAGCTTTTTTAAAAATTCGTTCACAGGATGTGGGCGTCGCTGACAAGGCCAGCATTTATTGCCCATCCCTAATTGCCCTTGAGAAGGTGGTGGTGAGCCGTCTCCTTGAACCGCTGCAGTCCATCTGATGAAGGTACTCCCACAGTGCTGTTAGGGAGGGAGCTCCAGGATTTTGACCCAGTGACTAGGAAGGAATGGTGATATATTTCCAAGTCATGATGGTGTGTGACTTGGAGGGAAACTTGCAGTGGTGGTGTTCCCATGCGTCTGCTGCCCTTGTTCATCTAGTTGATAGAGGTCGAGGGTTTGAGAGGTGCTGTCGAAGAAGCCTTGGCGAGTTGCTGCAGTGCATCTTGTAGATGGTACACACTGCAGCCACGGTACGCCAGTGGTGGAGGGAGTGAATGTTTAAGGTGATGGATGGGGTGTGAATCAAGCAGGCTGCTTTGTCCTGGATGGTGTCGAGCTTCTTGAGTGTTGTTGGAGTTGCACTCATCCAGGCAAGTGGAGAGTATTCCATCACACTCCTGACTTGTGCCTTGTAGATGGTGGAAAGGCTTTGGGAAGTCAGGAGGTGAGACACTGGCCGCAGAATACCCAGCCTCTGACTGGCACTTGTGTGGTGCGAAAGTTACTTGCCACTTGTCAGCCCAAGCCTGAATGTCGTTCAGGTCTTGTTGCATACAGCATGGACTGTTTCATTATCTGAGGCGTTTCGAATGGCACTGAACACTGTGAAGTCATCAGTGAACATCCCTACTTCTGATCCTATGATAGAGGGAAGGTTATTGATGAAGCAGCTGAAGATGGTTGGGCCTGGGACACTGCCCTGAGGAACTCCTGCAGTGATGTCTTGGGGCTGAGATGATTGGCCTCCAACAACCACAACCCTCTTCCTTTGTGCTAGGTATGACTCCAGCCAGTGGAGAGATTTCCCCCTGATTCCCATTGACTTCAATTTTACTAGGGCTCCTTGATGCTACACTTGGTCAAATGATGCCTGGCTGTCAAGGGCAGTCACTCTCACCTCACCTCTGGAATTCAGCTCTTTTGTCCATGTTTGGACCAAGGCTGTAATGAGGTCTGGAGCCGAGTGGTCCTGGCGGAATCCAAACTGAGCATCGGTGAGCAGGTTATTGGTAAGTAAGTGCCGCTTGATAGCACTGTCGACGACACCTTCCCTCACTTTGCTGATGATTAAGAGTAGACTGATGGAGCGGTAATTGGCCGGGTTGGATTTATCTTGCTTTTTGTGGACAGGACATACCTGGGCAGTTTTCCACATTGTTGGGTAGATACCAGTGTTGTAGCTGTACTGGAACAGCTTGGCTAGAGGCGCAGCTAGTTCTGGAGCACAAGTCTTCAGCATGACAGCCGAGTTGTTGTCGGGGGCCCATAGCCTTTGCTGTATCCAGTGCGCTCAGCTGTTTCTTGATATCACGTGGAGTGAATTGAATGATGACTGGCTTCTGTGATGGTGGGGACCTCAGGAGGAGGCCGAGATGAATCATCCACTCGGCACTTCTGGCTGAAGGTGGTTGCGAATGCTTCAGCTTTGTCTTTTGCCTTCACGTGATGGGCTGCACCATCATTGAGGATGGGGATGTTCATAGAGCCTCCTCCTCCCGTTAATTGTTTAACTGTCCACTAACATTCATGACTGGATGTGGCAGGAACTTTGATCTGATCCGTTGGTTGTATGATTGCTTAGCTCTGTGTTTAGCATGCTGCTTCCGCTGTTTAGCATGCCTGTAGTCCTGTGCTGTAGCTTCACCAGGTTGGCACTTCATTTTTACGTATGTCTGGTGCTGCTCCTAGCATGCTCTTCTACACTTCTCATTGAACCAGGGTTGGTCCCCTAGCTTGATGGTAATAGTAGAGTAAGGGATATGCCGGGCCATGAGGTTACAGATTGTAGTGGAATACAATTCTGTTCCTGCTGCTGATGGCCACAGCACCTCATGAATGCCCAGTTTTGAGCTGCTAGATCTGTTCTGAATCTATCCCATTTAGCACAGTGGTAGTGCCACACAACACGATGGAAGGTATCTTCAGTGTGAATACGGGACTTCGTCTCCACAAGGACTGTGCGGTGGTCACTGCTACCAATACTGTCATGGACAGATGCACCTGCGACAGGTAGATTGGTGAGGACGAGGTCAAGTAGGTTTTCCCTCGTGTTGGTTCTCTCACCACCTGCCGCAGCCTCAGTCTGGGAGCTATGTCCTTCAGGACTAGGCCAGCTCAGTCAGTACTGGTGCTACCGAGCCACTCTTGGTGATGGACATTGAAGTCCCCACCCAGAGTACATTCTGTGCCCTTGCTACGCTCAGTGCATCTTCCAAGTGATGTTCAACATGGAGGAGTACTGATTCACCAGCTGAGGGAGGGTGGTAGGTGGTTATCAGCAGAAGGTTTCTTTGCCCATGTTTGACCTGATGCTATGAGACTTCATGGTGTCCGGAGACAATGTTGAGGACTCCCAGGGCCACTCCCACCCGACTGTATACCACAGGGTCCGTCCTGCCGGATGGTGATGGAGGAATCTGGGACGTTGGCTGATTTTGTGAGTATGACTATGTCAGGCTGTTGCTTGACTAGTCTGTGGAACAAATCTCCCAATTTTGGCACAAGCCGTTTGTTACAACTGAGTGGCTTGCTAGTCAATTTCAGAGGGCAGTTAAGAGTCAACCACATTGCTGTGGGTCTGGAGTCACATATAGGCCAGACCAGGTAAGGATGGCAGATTTTCTTGCCTAAAGGACATTCATGAACCAGATGGGTTTTTACGACAATCCAGTAGTTTCATGGTCACCATTACTGATACTAGCTTTTTATTCTGGATTTATTTAATTAACTGAATTTAAATTCCCCTGCTGCTCTGGTGGGATTTGAACTCATATCTCCGGATCATTAGTCCAGGCCTCTGGATGACTAGTCCAGTAATTTAACCACTATTCTACCGTACCCACATAAAAGCTGTGCTTTTATGCACTTTAGGATTTGTCGACTAAAGTAAAAGTGGTGAAATTCTGCATGTTCCTGCAGCTTAAATTGTGACCTGCTCATGTCCCATTGTACTTTCAGTGCAACCCCTTATCGTGTTTCTTCATAAGGCACATATTCAGGGCTGTTTTTCAGCTAACTGCTTTGTTGGTGATGTGTTAGCTTCTGTGATGCTGTTTGGATAGCTTTTAATAGTTTATATTGTTGGCATATATGATGCAAAGTGTAACTGCTGCATTAGAATTTTAATGATGCACATCCAAATTATCTGTGTACGACACAGTGCACTTAAAGGTTTTTATTAGGATGCCTCACCTGCCTTTCTTTGGTACCCTGTCAGAAACAATAAATGGTTTAGCTCGTGTTCTACTCTTAAATGATTTCCTCATATTGGGAGCTTCTCTGGATAGGGACAGGACATCACCTCCAGTTGTTGAAGTCTCACTGGGACTTCCAGGTGTATCTGCAGTGTTGGCTGTATAGCATACCCTCACCTCTGCAAACATGAGATGGTATCACTGTGTTTCCCGAATAAGACACAGTAGAAGCAATCCATGTGGCGGATGGGGATCCTTTCAAGAATCAACAGCTTTAACCTTTTCACAGTCAAATGAACATGTAATCTGATTCCCCTCTCTTTCGGGCAGATTAATGATTCTAAAATTTATAATCTTAGCTGAAGAAACTTATCTCTGCGCATATAGTGTCATTAAATTTCCCTTCTATGTACAATCGAACTGCTTGGCAAACCCTTTTTAGTTCTGTAGGATTTGAAAAAGCTCCAAAAGGCAGCATATACAGAGTTGAGTACTTCCAATTAATGTTAGAAAGTTGTATTTGTAAGTTTAGAATGTGTTTTTAAATAAACTAGAGAGGAACTTTCAGCTTCCACTTTTAATTAATACAGAGCCAGGTTTCTGGAACTGACGCACTGCTGCATGTGAGCCCACAGGCAGGCTGTCTCTGTTTATGTCTATCTTTCTTCTCAACTTGTTAATTTTTTTGCCTACATCAATGCTCCATTTATTCTTTTCATCAAGTTTGATCTCATCTGCCTTCTTTGATTTTTTTTCAACATTTCCTTCACAAGTTATTTTTCAGTATTTGTTGCTTTTCTAATGAATTGCCAAGTTCTTTTGGAATTCATAGTGGCAACGATCCAATCTCCAGAGGTGAGGAACATTATGTCCATATGGGTCATATTCACTCCTCTTCAGTTGTGTAACATCAAACTCTTCTATATTTGTTGACCGACAACTGCTAAAAGCAACCTCATCGGCAATGATTGCATTAATTTTAGCACATAATTACTTATATGATACCTCAGCATCAAAAATTTAGAAATAGTTATTTGTATTCCGAAACTATCCATTAAAGCCATTGATTTGTGTTTTTCATGATAAATTGGAAGGAATCGCAGAATATGATTCCAAAACACCAGCAAAAATGAAAGGGAATGCCATAATCGGTCTAATAAAATTTGAGTAATTGAGGCCAATTTTCACCCCCTTTTCTTGCTCCAGCATAACTCAAGCAGTCTGCTCTCCACATGTGTCCTGGCATGATTGCACTGAAGCCAGCTGTTTTTCCCAGGTTCAGCTAATTTACATGTGTTGGGTGAGTGCCGGAAAGGACCATCTCTTCCAATTTGCTGCTTGCACCAAGCAGTGGGTGGGACGTAACTTTGGCCTGGTGGCTTCTGTCAGAAAAATGGCTGCACACACACACACACACACACACACACACACACACAAACACACAGTGCCATCCTGCTACATAGAAGAATTTGGAAAATAGTTACTACCTAAGGTAAATGAAGGAGCAGCCTCGCAACTCCTACCAGTAAGTTTCCATGAGCTGAGATACATTCCCAATGTTATTTCCAGAAAATGGAATGAAAGACATTATGATGTCACTTCCGCATTATTTAAATGGAATTCAAATAATTCTGCCCGTTTCATGCAGGAGCTTTGGCCCACATGTTTGGCCCCAGGAAACACACATCATGTGCAGAAGGGACAAAGATCCACCACTGTAGGTGTCCATCCCTATTTCCACTCTGAAATGCTCTGGGAACTGGTGCCTACAAGGCATTATGGACAGGAAATTTGGCCCCATTTGATCACCATAAGCTAGTAGGCCTAACTATAAATTGATGGAATCACAAAATGAGATCTCAAGCAATCGGTAAAAATTTCCCCATCTCAGGACCCTACCCAAGATGGCAGCGGCTGGAGCTCCAGCGCAAACCAACATCATTTTCAGGCCACGACGGACCTGTTTACACTGGGTGGAGCAAGTTAAATTGACCATATTCAGTCACCAAAAAACAGTGTCTCTTAATGCATGCATTACAAATACAGTAGAACTTCCATTGTCCACCGTAATGTAGGTTCCCTCCTTTAACATGGTAGACAATGGAAACTGGCAGATGAATGAGTGTCCTCAAATTCTGATGTTGCACATATGGGATCATCATACCAATTGCATGGAAATGAAGTCAAATTCAGTACAAATAACATACATTGAGTTTAATCTTTCTTGGGCTGTTAGGTTGATTTATGTTAGGCAGATGGAAGTTGGTGACTCCACTTCAAAAAGTACTTCATTGGCTGTAAAGCGCTTTGAGACGTCCGGTGGTCATGAAAGGCGCGAAATAAATGCAAGTCTTTCTTTCTTTCTTTCTTAATGGGCTCTGAAATGAAGCAACATCTCACACAAGCCTTTGTTCCATGAGATTTTGCTGACTAATTGGGAAGGCAAATAAATGGAGTGCAGATAATGGAGGTTCTACTTTAGTTACAAGCTCTTATTGATTCACGTACAAACAGCATAAAATAATTTTAATAAAATTAGCTTTATAAGCATTGAAAGCAAGTTACCAAGAATGAGAAGCTATAATTATGAGAAGAGATGAGATACTGGGACTATTTGGACTGGAGCAGAGAAGGCTAAGAACCTGAACAGAGATTTTTAAAATTAAGAAGAGTTTTGATAGAGTGAATAGAGAAAGACTATTTCACTTGGTTGGGAGTTAGTGATGAGGGACCATCAATTGAAAGTTGTCTTTACGAGAGCGTAGAAAGCGGTTAGGACAGATTTCTTTATGTGGAGTTGTTGCAGTATGCAATGCTTTGCCACAGGGAGTTGTTGAAACAGAGACCATTGCATCTTTTAATGGAAACTTAGATAAACATTTGAATCATGGAAGATACAGGGCTCTGGGGAGAGAGCAGGATAGTGGAATTAGGTATAAATTGTTGTATCAAACAGGTGGTACAGAAACAATAGGCCAAATGACTTTATCTGCTGTAAACATTTGTAGTTCTAGTTTGAACATTTTTTTAAAATATGGGTTGATATAACAAAAATAATTGTAATAGTTTGGCTTAATGGGATAATAGGGAGCTATGTAAACAATGGTGCTGACCAAAGAACACCACAATCATCCTTACTGAGTCAGGGACAATGGTGTACAGTATAGAATTCTAGAATCTTACAGCACAGAAGGAGACCACTCGGCCCATTGTGCCTGTGTCGGCTCTGTGAAAGAGCTGTCCCATTTAGACCCACACCCCAGCTTTTTCTCCATAACCCTACAAATGAGTCCTCTTCAAGTACATGTTCAATTGCCTTTTGAAAGTCTCTATGGAATCTGCTTCCACCAGCCTCTCAGGTAGTGTGATCCAGATCTTAACAACCCTCCGCGTGAAAAAAAAATCTCCTCATTTCCCCTCTACGTCTTTTGCCAATTATTTTAAATCAATGCCCTTTGGTTACCGACCCATTTGCCAGAGGAAAAAGTTTCTCCCTACTTGCTTTATCAAAACCCTTCATAATTTTGAATAACTCTATTAGTTCTCCCCTTAACTTTCTCTGCTCTAAGGAGAACAATTCCAGCTTCTCCAATATCGCCACAAAAAGGAAGTCCTTCATCCCTAGTATCATCCTGGTAAACCTCCTCTGTATGTTCTCCAGGGCCTTGACATCCTTCCTAAATCGTGGTGCCCAGAATTGTACACAATACTACAGCTGAGGCCTAACCAGTGATTTGTAATGGTTTAGCATGGCTTCCTTATTTTTGTATTTAATGCCCCTATTTACAAACCAAGGATCCCATACGCTTTCATAACCACCTTATTAGCTTGACCTGCCACCTTCAAAGATTTGTGAATATGCACCTCCAGGTCCCTCTGCTCCTGCACACCCCTCAAAATAGCACCATTTAGATTATACTCCCTCTCTACGTTGTTCCTCCCAAAGTGCTTCACTTCACACTTATCTGCATTAAATTGCATCTGCCATGTGTCTGCCCATAAGTAGTTGGTTAATATAGAAATAATACATCTTAGCCAAATAAAACATATTGCAGCTTGCATCTATTTTTCTAATAAAGACTTAAGCTCCTATTAAAGTATATCCATGTGCCAGCATTCCCATGGTGTTTAAAGTCTGTATAACAATACAATAGGGTAGTGTAAAATTGACCTGATTGGCAGTTTTAACAATGCTGACGCAAAAGATCTTTTAAATCCGATTTCCGAAAGAGCCAGATGAGTTCAATAAAACGGTCACATATCATTCAACTTAAACCTTATGCATGGCCCCAGGTACCAGGAAGTAGTGATTTGGTCTGTATCTATGCAAACAGACTGAACAAGTTGGTTGTTCCTTCTGTACAAAAGACTGACAACCTGGATGTAATTTGCTCCTTCTTAATGTTTTTTTTCCCTCTCCCATTTCCCTTTCACCTTCCCCAAGTGGCCTTTTTCCATAGAATCTCCTCTAGTAGAAGCTGTATAAATGCAAATGTATCTTATAAATTACTGCTTGAAAAAATAAACATATCGAGGTGATCTACAGATCAGTTCAATAGTAGGTCAAGAGTTTCTCGAACTATATTATGTTTTTTGGTACAAAAACAAAAATGTAGAAGTAAAGAAACTGAGCTGGGTGGCCACCATTGCTCCCCAAGTTAGATGTAATTCATGGCACCATCAGTACTGCAGTATAATGTCACTTAAGTATCATGATAGCTGGGAGCTTTCTAAATAGCTCAATGGATTTAGTTAGTGAGGAACTGAGCCATACAGACAAGTATAGTCCAAGATTTGATCTCCATTAATGCTAACTTTGTTGATCTCAGCTGGTTCAACACAAGGACGCTACAATTGGTTGCAGTGCCCAGATTAAGGAGAGCAATATCAGCCCTAGCTCTTGCTCCTGATTGTTATCCAGTGATCCCTGCTGGAAGTCCATGTGTTGATGTTTGGTGAGGATGGGACTGGGTTAGGCTGTGATGCCTCTGATTCAACACTGATTCCATGCCAGGAGTAGCATTGGGCATACCTTAGAATGGGGTAGGAACCTAGTGAAGCTACCACACAAGGTTACTAAACATCAGTAGCAGCAGGCTAGAAGCAGAACTAAGTGGCCCCACAACCAATAGATCAAAGTAAAGCTGTGCTACGATCCTTTGCTCACCAAGATCCTTCCATGATGGAATAGCTTCTATTCACTTCATATCACCAGAGTGGTTGACAAACTTGGACGCTGACATTTAATGTTGTTTTTTAAGTTGCCAGAGAAAGAAGAAGAGAAAAGCTCTGCAGCACTATAATATCCAGGTGAGAATGGTGGTGAACAATCAGGGAACTGAGAAGGATCCACCATCATAGAAAGCAATGCCCAGCCCAGTTGGTTCACTCCATATAACATTAAGAAGCAGACTGGCTACAGTGATGAAGGCCTATGCACCAGAGCTAGACACACCCTTAGCCAGGCTGATCCAGCCTGACACTGGCATCTACCCAACAATATGGAAGATTGTTCAGGTATGTCCTATCCACAAAAAACAGGATAAATCTAACCCAGCCAATTACCATCCTATCAGCCTCTTCCCAATCATCGGTAAAGTGATGGAAGCAGTCGTGAATAGTGTCATCGAGCAACATTTACTCACCAACAACCTGCTCAGGATCTGGTTCTGCCAGAAACAGCTTCATCATGCCTTAATCCAGACATGGACGCAAGCACTGAATGTCAGGGGAGAGGTAAGAGTAGCTGAACTTGACATCATGGCAGTATTCAACTGAGTATGGGACTAAGGAGCCCGAGCAAAACTGAAGTCAGTATGGGTCAAAGGAATAGACCTCCAGTGGCTGGAGTTATACCTCATGCAAAGGAGGATGGTTGTGGTTGTTGGAGGCCAGTCATCACAGCCCCAGGACATCACTGCAGGAGTTCCTCAGGGAAGTGTCCTCAGCCAGACCATCTTCAGTTGCTTTATCAATTACCTTCGCTCCATCATAAGGTCAGGAGCAGGGCTGTTCACTGATGATTTTACTGTGTTCAGCTCGATTCACAACTCCTCCAGTAATGAAGTAGTCCATGCCAACCTACAACAGAACTTGGATAACATCCAAGCCTGAACTGACAAGTGGCATGTAATATTCATATCACGTAAGTGCCAGGTAATGACCTTCTTGAACAAGAGAAAGCCCAGCTCTCTCCCCTTGACCTCCAAAGGTACCACCATCACCGAGACCCCCACCAACAATATATTAGGGGTCACCACTGACCAGAAGCTGAATTGGACCAGCCATATCAACATCATGGCTACAAGAGCTGGGCAGAAGCTTGGTACTCTGTAACAAGTGGCTCACCTCCTGACTCATCAGGGCCTCTCCATTGTCTGCAAAGCTCAAGTCAAAAAAGTATGATGGAATACTCATCACTTGCCCAATTAGATGTAGTTGCAACGTCACAGAAGCAGCTCAATACCATTCAAGACAGAGCAGTTCATAGATTGGTGCTCCTGCCATTGGAATCAATATCCACTGCACTAACTCACCCAGATTACTTTGACAGCACTTCTCCTCCCTGCCACTTCTATCGGTGAGAAGGATAAGAGCAACAGTGCCGTGGGAACACCATCACCTCCAATTTCCCTCCAAGTAACACAGTACTGACTTGTATTCATTGTCATTGAGTCAATTCCTGGAATGCCCTATCTAACACCTTGGTGGGAGCACTATTACCACAAGGACTGCAACGGTACAAGGGGAAGGCCCAGCAACAGTTTCTCAGGCAACTAGGGATGGACTATAAATGCAGCCCACATCCCGAGAACAAATAAGAAAAAAAACAGTATGAAAGCTGTGACCTGAAGAAAATGAAAGAGATTAAGTGAATATTTCTAAATATTTATTGAAAAGTGCAATATCCTGTTATTATCTATTTTTGCCAACCCAAATGATTTGGCACAGTTCCTCATAAGGACTAACAGGACCAAGAATTAAATTAACCACAGGAAATAACTCAAATAAAACAACTCTTGCCTATCAGTTAATATATAGACCTAGAATGACCACAATTCCCAAACAGAATGTTGTTGTAGCGAGTGTATCTGATAAAGGAAAATAAAATGGAACTGAAATGAATCAACTGATATCCTCTAGTCAATGCCTGGCCAAGTTTCCACAGTCTCAAGAAAGCACACTCCGACCTTCTTTTAAGTTACAGAAATTAATGTATCTTTTATACTTGTAGTCTTCATAGCCTAGAAATTACTATTAGCCTGTAGGTTTACACTGGCTTTAATTCAGGAAATTGCTTTTGTACCTATGAGTTTGTGGCGACTACAGTGCTTCTGCTGTATGATAGCCATGTTATGCTCACTAAAATTGGCAGATTATTGCTTGTTAAGGGAGGAGACGTCAAAACTCCAATTTTTATGCATCGCACATAAGATACGCTAATTCCACACATAGGAAATAGGAAATACAGCAGAGGCAGTTTCTCACATGCCAAATATCAGAAGGGAACAGCCGTAATTTCATACAGTATGCACAGACAGAAGGTTCACTACTATGAGATTGCTTTCCTTGCTTCCTTTTCACTTAAGTTACTGGAGTAGGATAAGCAATAGCAGAGAAGGGCTGCCAGAAATGTTAGGTGGCACCAAAAATGTACAGTCCAGACCGGCCTCTATGCCATCCATCAGATCTGCAGGCCTAACACAACCACCTGTCAATGACCAAAGAACACTGTTTTAAAGTCGCTGCCCAACCATAAAGGAGGTAATCAAGTCAGAGCAGGAGGCAGACAGTGACAATGAGGATGTCGCTCCTGAAGCATCGGTGCAACCGGGAAACTTGGTATACCGGGCGCTCATTTAGCTAAGTGCTTGTGCTGTCCATTTAAGGAATGATCCTGTCCACATGTTTGCAGTAAAGTGGCCCAAAGCATTTGCTGCAACATTGTCTTCTGCACTTCTTCAACTAACATCAATGCCCATCCTTTACTGTGCTGCTACCTTTATCGACATAATCAGAAATAAAGGGGTCAATTTTAACCCAGCAGGAACAGGGTGGGGATGACCTTTAAAATGGAACGTTGTGCCTTACCGCTGAAATCACGATGGCCACGATTCTAACTGCTCACTACAGTTCGGTGGCTGAACGACCCCCTGGAAGCAGTTGGGAGCCTCATGAATTAATGCAAATCAAGGTCCTGTTACGTCAATGGGATTCCAATTGCATTTTAACCCTGGCCTGAGCAGGGAAGCCACTGCAGCTTTCTCACCAGATGAAGGCAAATCGGCAGGAGTGCTCCTCTGGGCCCCACAAGAAAAGTCGCAGCCTCCCCTTCCCCAGACCGCCAGCCCCTTCCCTCCCACGAGACCCTCCCGAAACTACTGCCCTGCGACTTACCTGCTCGCTGAAAAGCCGCCTTCTTCTGGTGCTGGCCAGCGCCCTCTGGCCGCCCAAATTTTCTCTCCTGTTCACCAGCCAGCTGTTGCTTTCCACCATTTAGGTTATGTAGGTTTTAACGAGCCTCTTAAAGGAGGAGAGAGAGGCGGAGAGGCTTGGTGGGGGGAGGGGAATTCCAGAGCTTAGGGCCTAGATAATACACCGTCAATCTATAAACCGTCAGATAAATGACTTAAGAAGTATAAGTGGATTTAAAAACCCGAGAGAAATAGCCGGTGAGAATTAGCAGACGATGAAAGCAGAAGGCCAATGGTGGGGCGAAGAAAGTGAGAGATGCAAGAGGCCAGAATCAGAGGAATGCAGAGTTCTTGGAGGGTTATAGGGCTAGAATACTCAAACAGGATCAAGGACTTAAAGTTCCTGGGACCCCCTCCAGTCTTGCTGTGCTTTTTTTTATTATGTGCCATCTTGTCATACAAGCAGATAAGTAGTAATCAGATTGTGCTACTCTCAGGAGCACATACAATGACATGCAAGTGGCCGTCTTGCAGAACATCCTGTCTGACATGAAAGTAACATGTATCACGCAGCTCGCTTATCTTGCAAGGATTTCTTGTGTCAATCCCTTTGAAAAAAATTCTGACAACAGTTTCAGTTCTAAGTTGTAGTTTGTCTCATGCTGTAGTATGGCCATGTATGGCAAGCTTTAGTGGGCTGTTTCTGTTGTAGCTTCTAGAAATGCTTAGGATGGGTCCACAAAAAATGAATTGCAGCTTATGAGAATACATTTTGACGTGCAAATGTGGGGTAGGTACTTGGCATGGAAAGCTATACTGTAGTCTAACGTTGGCAGCTTTTCTTAAGGTTAGCCGCCTTCTTCTGGTCTGCATCTCGTCTCGCAGGATCCTACAAAAAACATTGATTCTATTCGCAATCTGTCCCCATGGTTGCTGAACCAGGAGAGTGCTTTTCAGTCCCATACAGGACAGCCCCCCTTTTCCACATGTCACAAATGAGCACCTCTAGCATTTGGTCGGCACATGTAATGGTTCTTACTCTGATTGCCTCCTTTGCTGCAGAAACTTTGCATTGCTAGCCCCGGGTTGCTCTGTCCTACATAAATGCAGAGATTCAAATGCCTGCTTAATCGATTTAAGTGTTGGTCAGCAAAATAATCAATCCTGAGATCCATCAGACTAACAGCTGTGCAGGTAAGAGATTGCACAATTTGCATACACTGCCGTAAGCAGAAACACTGGAGGGTGGGGTTAACTGACAGATGAGAATTCACTCAAAAGACTTTCAGAACCCACAGTTAAAACCCAAATCATGCACCAGCAGAAATTTCCTGATTTATAATTGTATATATGTTAAAACATTATACGATTACGCCATTGTTTTCATGCATTGATACAATGATGTAATGTTCTCGCATTAGTGCTATAACCACTCAAGATGAAGTATCATTAAGTCAAAATAACTTGGTATGAGGAACCTACATGCTCCTCATATTTATCATGCTGTTTGAAATTGATATCTAAAGGAAGTTTTGAAAGGCCCTTCACTACGGTTTAAACATTGCCTTCATTATCTGGTAACTCTTGAGCAAAAATAGATGCAATACGAAAACAATTGTATTGTTAGCAGGTTTATCTACAATGTAAACTCGCAATGTTAAATGTGAAACTACAATAGGCCTGCCTGTCATTAATGAATAAAATGAAATTTAGTCACCTGTCAATGGAAGTGAAAGGTCTTTTGATGCAAGGTGAAGTTAAAGAGCTCAAATAGCTTCATATCTGAGGAATATCACTGAACTAGTTTTAAATATGATGATCCTTTCCCTAGTTGTTTTCCTAGAAACAGGCTCCTCCCTTGTAAAAGTAAAATTAATTTAATTTACAAAAGCCTACAGCCGATATTTGCCTTAAATGTACCACTAATTTGGCAAACTGGCTCAATCTTGTGCTGAGGGAGGTCACTCTTCTGCATCCAGAAGTACATTATTAGGATAATATTGGGGATGCTCAATATTGTTTCTGGCCAATCCCAAATTTCTAATTGCTTGATGGATATGAAGTGGGAATGTTACAAGTGCTATCATCATAGCTTGAGGGCTGCAGAAATGTATCAAAAAGCAGGGCTACAATCTTAAAGAAAGAGAAAAAACCTAAAAATGCTGGAAATCTGAAACAAAAATCAAAAATGAGATCAAACTATCAATCAAGACATATGTGTCTAACAATTTATTTAATAGGACAAGAAAACATTCATCTTAAAAAATACAGAAAGTATTTTTGTATATGCTAATTGATAGAAAACACTGTTTAAAAGCTGCAAAGAATATTGGGGGAAAAATTCGTGTTTGCCAGCAAAGTTGCCGGTGTCACCGGCAACTGCAGTTAACGGCCGCTGGAAATGGCCGAGTCAAATTGGTCTGGGGGGCATGGAGATATGCAACGCTGTCCTGGTGGCGATGCTGGAGGGATCCAGGACAAAGTGTCTATCCAGGTCCGATGTTACAGCTTCCCACAGCCTCTGTGAGCGAAGCTGAGGAGATCGCAAGGAATTGTGGGCAATGAAGAGGTCTGAGATTTAAAGGGGCCATGCACACTGAAGCAATAAAAAATTGAATGCAGTGAATCAATACATTTTTCAGCCCTTTTCTGTCTTTTAAAAAATATTCAACATTTAAAAGAAGTTCCAAATGTGACTATTCAGCTGTTAAAGCTGAATTACCTTCCTAACCTCAATAAATGGCAAAACAGCCTCAGCACTAACACAAATGGCTCAGCAAGCCAGGGAAGGGGCACTGAGGGTCTCACATGCAGCACTCAAGCTTTGTACAGGGGGGTCAACACTGCAAGAGTGGCCCTCTATCCACAGGGGCCAGGAGGCCCTCCAGAAAGAACAATGTGGGAGTACATCACTAAGGCCATCACTGCCCCTGAATGTACTCTGGGTGGGGGATTTCAATGTCCATCACCAAGAGTGGCTAGGTAGCACCACATAACTTCAGGCCTGCAGCAGGTGGTGAGAGAACCAACATGAGGGAAAAACCTACTTGACCTCGTCCTCACCAATCTACCTGTCGCAGGTGCATCTGTCCATGATAGTATTGGTAGCAGTGACCACTGCACAGTCCTTGTGGAGACGAAGTCCCATCTTCACATTGAGGACACCCTCCATCATGTTGTGTGGCACTACCACTGTGCTAAATGGGATAGATTCAGAACAGATCTAGCAGCTCAAAACTGGGCATCCATGAGGTGTTGTGGGCCATCAGCAGCAGCAGAATTGTATTCCACCACAATCTGTAACCTCATCGCCCGGCATATCCCTCATTCCACCATTAAAAACAAGCCAGGGGACCAACACTGGTTCAATGAGGAGTGTAGAAGAGCATGCCAGGAGCAGCACCAGGTGTGCCTGAAAATGAGATGCCCACCTGGGGAAGCGGCAACACAGGACTACATGCACACTAAAAAGCGAAAGTAGCATGCTATAGACAGAGCTAAGCGATCACACAACCAATGGATCAGATCAAAGCTCTGCAGTCCTGCCACATCCAGTCATGAATGGTGGTGGACCATTAAACAACTAACGGGAGGAGGAGGCTCCATGAACATCCCCATCCTCAGTGATGACAGAGCCCAACACGCGAGTGCAAAAGACAAGGCTGAAGCGTTTGCAAACATCTTCAACCAGAAGTGCCGAGTGGATGATCCATCTCGGCCTCCTCCTGAGGTCCCCACCATCATAGGAGCCAGTCTTCAGCAAATTCGATTCACTCCACATGATATCAAGAAACGGCTGAGCGCATTGGATACAGCAAAGGCTATGGGCCCCGACAATATCCCGGCCGTCGTGCTGAAGGCTTGTACTCCAGAATTAGTCACGCCTCTAGCCAAGCTGTTCCAGTACAGCTATAACACTGGCATCTACCTGACAATGTGGAAAACTGCCAAAAAAAACAGGATAAATCCAACCCGGCCAATTACCGCCCCATCAGTCTACTCTCAATCATCAGCAAAGTGAGGGAAGGAGTCGTTGACAGTGCTATCAAGCGGCACTTACTCATCATTAACTTATTCACTGATGCTCAGTTTGGGTTCCACCAGGACCACTTGGCTCCAGACCTCATTACAGCCTTGGTCCAAACATGGACAAAAGAGCTGAATTCCAGAGGTGAGGGGAGAGTGACTGCCCTTGATATCAAGGCAGCATTTGACCGAGTGTGGCATCAAGGAGCCCTAGTAAAATTGAAGTCAATGGGAATCAGGGGGAAAACTCTCCACTGGCTGGAGTCATACCTAGCACAAAGGAAGCTGGTTGTGGTTGTTGGAGACCAATCATCAGGACATCACTGCAGGAGTTCCTTAGAGCAGTGTCCTAGGCCCAACCATCTTCAGCTGCTTCATCAATGACCTTCCCTTCATCATAAGGTCAGAAGTAGGGATGTTCGCTGATGATTGCACGGTGTTCAGTTCCATTCACAGCTCCTCAGATAACAAAGCAGTCTATGTCCGCATGCAGCAAGACCTGGACCTGGACACTTGGATAAGTGGCAGGTAACATTCGCGCCACAAAGGTGCCATGCAATGACAATCTCCAACAAGAGAGCATCTAACCACTGCCCCTTGATATTCAACAGCATTACCATATTACCATCGCCCAACATCAACATCCTGGGGGGTCACCATTGATCAGAAGCTTAACTGGACCAACCACATAAATACTGTGGCTACAAGAGCAAGTCAGAGGCTGGGTATTCTGCGGCGAGTGTCTCACCTCCTGACTCACCGAAGCCTTTCCACCATCTACAAGGCACAAGTCAGGAGTGTGATGGAATACTCTCCACTTGCCTGGATGAGTGCAATTCACCAAGGCTTCTTCGACAGCACCTCCCAAACCCACAACCTCTACCATCTAGAAGGACAAGGGCAGCAGGCGCATGGGAACACCATCACCTCCAAGTTCCCCTCCAAGTTACACATCATCCTGACTTGGAAGTATATTGCCGTTCCTTCATCGTCGCTGGGTCAAAATCCTGGAACTCCCTCCCCAACAGCACTGTGGGAGTACCTTCACCACACGGACTGTAGCGGTTCAAGAAGGCGGCTCACCACCACCTTCTCAAGGGCAATTAGGGATGGGCAATAAATGCTGCCTTGCCAGCGACACCCACATCCAAAGAACAATTTTTTTTTAAATCACCATTGTACCAACTCACTCGCCCAAATATTTGAACACTTCCTATTTGAATTATTTTTTTTCTAATTTACTCTATTTTGTGAAACATTGCTGACTGCTTGCTAGTTTACAGTACTTGAAATTTTGTTTAAAGAAACCTATTCAGGGAGTTACAAATTCGGAGATTCATATAAAAAGTATAAAGGAGTAGGTTTTTAAGAGGAGGCTAAAGTGTATGAAAAAGGATATTGTACAGATTTTTCAGAATGTGGATTATGTCAGCCAAACAGAGATACTGAATGAACGATACAAATCTACTGCATGGTTTCTACATGTTTCTGTTGATAAATATATTTTGCTTATCCAGCCTTCAATGGAACATGCACTGCTTGGCCCTTGCTGGTGAACAAACAGTACTATCAGGTTCTGCAGAGCAAATGCAATTTATTTCTTTAAAGATTATTGTCATTTGTTTAAATAAGTTTACAAATGATCTGAAGACAGTGTGCCAGCACTATGTTCCTGTTTTTCTTCAGCAATTTCTTTTGCTATGGTTCAGTTTAAGTTCCTGTTCACAGTACTCCTGACTATAATTTATAACAGTGGATACAAAATTAGCACGAACTATGTTGTACTGTTGTACAAAAGTCTCTACAATAGGTAAGCAGTGTGAGGCAAAGTTCAAAGTGAGTAACTGAGAACAACAATTCAAAAAATAATCAAGAAATATGGTGTAAATTATAAAATAATCTTTTAAGTAGTACGTTTCAGAAATTATTTTTAAACCTGAATAAAATTTATACTGGCTATATTGCTTACTGTTTAACTGCAGTTTTCTACACATTTTAGTAATCTTCCTCTTAGATCTTTAATTTCTATATTTAATGATGTAGTAATCAATAATTAGTATCAATATATTCTGAAAATGGAACTGTAGGCAATCATGGCTCTGTTATTTGTACTTAATATATGTGCGTTGTGACTGCTAACCAAGTCTTACAATTTTAGTTTGAACAAATAGTATATTTATAGAAGCTTTGGCAACAATCCCTATTTCATATTGTTGTTTAGAAACATAATCCATGATTATATTTGGCTTATGAAAGAAAGGCATGGGTTCAATTTTAGTTGGGAAAATGAGCTGTTTTTAATCAGTTTTAGTTCACTCTAGTATTGTCTCATCCAAAGTTTTTGAAGTTTATATTTTGATGTTTTGCATTTGTCTCAGTAACATCTGGAACTCTTTCATAAATGCACAATCTTTCTTTTTTATGTTTGTGCAGCTTTATTAAATCATCGAAGGCTTAATTTGCAATTCATCGTCTGGATTTAATTAGAGTTAATATGAATGATGTGGCAGTCAGAATGTAGCAATGGGGGGAGGGGATTGGGACACAACTTACTCCAAGAAGTTAATGTTCTTCCTGATAGAAGATTACAATCTAACTTGGTCAATCTTAGCCTCTTATACTGCTCCAAATTACCTCTTATATATAACTGCTGATGCAAAACTGTGTCTGATTTCCTCACAAGATATGGATTGAACTAAGCAAGGTTCAAATATCACCATAAAGAGAAGCGCAGAGTTAAAGTGTCTTAATAGCCATAACAGATTAGCAGATGTGGAATGGCAAACAAGTTCTGATCCTTTTTTTAAAATGGCTTTCTATTGAGGAATTGCTGAGGTTTCTGGCGTGTATAATAGTTCAAAACAGTTTTTGATTTTTGCTGTTTGCAACTTTTTTGAGTCCACTACTGGCCCTGTAGTTTGATTGGATTCAAAGTGCACTTTCTTAACACTGAATGAATCTAACATGTGACTTTAAAAGAGGGAAGTAAACAGTAATGGAAACTCACATAGAATAATTCTACATAGTAACATGTTGATCACTGTCAAAACTTGAATTGATCTGAGTATGTGGTTTTGGATAACTCTTGATTTTATGCTGACCACTGGGGCACCAAAGCATTTCCTCTTAACTTTACAAATAAGTGTTTTTCAAAAATGTACGCCTGTCTATTTTCCAAGTAATTCCAGTCACAAATTCTACTGAATCGTTTTCTATCAGGCCTATCCTCTCCTCTCCTCTCCTCTCCTCTGCTCCCTTCTGCTTCCCTCCCCTCCCCTCATCTCCATTGCTGAGGTTAGGGGCCGATGTAAGATATGCCAATTTTGTTAAATCTGATTTTTTTAAATGTTTTGGCAACAATGTTTTTTTTAAGTGTTCATGTATCGTACTTACTATTCATATCTATGTATTGCAATTATGAAAGTTGTATGCAAATAAATGTTATTGAGATTCTTCTGCAAAATGATGCAGCCCCTTGAAAACAGTTTCATTGTTGACAACTTAATATAGTTCTGTTTTGATTTGTTGTTTAAAATATAATCGATATCAGCTGCATGGAGGCTATATGGATTTTTTTGTTTCTGGGAGTTTATGTTTCTTTGTTTTGCAGTTTTGAATACCCTTGTCTTTACAAGTTACTTGGGGACAAACCTGTGCAAGTGGTGTGACGATACTAACCCAATCTGCGAGGACAATGTGTGTTACAGCAATTGTACCTTGAACTCCTACTGTGAGAGTTCAGAGGAAATCTGCGTTGCCATATGGTAAGTGTGAATTGCAGTTTTAGATTCGGTGCACAACATGTCTTTTGTATGAATTATCTGAAGTTAACAACTTTATGGTGAATTGTCATTTTCCTTAGATGCAAATCTATCTGTAAATTTTTAGTAATGTTCTAAACTCACCCTCATTCTGCATATCTAGAAGGTTTTGTTCTTTAACAGCACTAATGGCCTTTATCTAAATCAACATAAATTACATTTATTGTTATTGTTATGATTGGCTTCTTATGAATTCCTGCTTTTCAAGCAGCTAAAACTTTCTGAAATATTGAAGCAGTTGCATTCCCCGGAATATAATATTTACATTAGAAATTGAAAACTACAGTCAGTTGTTTTAGAGAGGCCCATTGTGCCACCAGAATTCACTAGTGACATGATGCATTTTGCTTTCTGGAACTCTTACCTTGTTATCTGAAGAAAATGATATTACAAGGCTTGTGGTAATTGCTTCCTGCTGAATAAAATGTTCCATTGAACCAAAAAGTTTCAAATGAGACAATGCACTTACCTTGGTCATCCGTTAACCAGTAGTTGCAGAACACATGCAAATTCTTAACATGGATGAAAATCTCCTAAAAAAATTAACAGTTTCATGATTTTGTATCAAATAATAGCACCTCATGGTATTTTCCGTACTCTTTCATTTTATCAATGGGTAAATGCACTGCATGGTAAAGTAGTGATCATATCGAACGTGAAGATCCCAACTGCAATCTCTGGTCTGCACTGTTAGCTGACAACAGTAAGGGCGGAGATGGGTTTCTCTGTGCTCCCAGACTAGCGAAGGGAAAATCAACCAGGGTTTCTGCTCCTGGCCTTTGCCCAGTGATACAGTCGGATAATGTGTGAACATTCACTGTGAAGGCTTACAAATGATGAATGACTACACAAGTAACTGACTTCAGGAGAGGGGACAAGCAAATGGGAATGAAGTTTACAAAAAGCAGTTTATCTGGAGCTTCAGGGATTTTCCCTCTACTCATTTAGTAATTGTATTTTTTATTTAAATGTTTTAGTTATTTTCTATATGTGTAACATTTCTGTGCAAGAAGGTGGACAGTTGGGGGGAATGATTGGGTTAATTTGCGCCTCTCGCTAGTGCCCCCGGGGGGCGCTAACGGGGCGCAACTCCCCTAGCGCCCGGGACAGCGCCACTAACGCCTCCTGCGAAATTCAGCGGGAGGTTAGCAGCGGCGGTAGCCAGTAGCGTCCCGCGGTGCTGCACCGCTGGCAATGACGTCATCGCGGTGCGCAGCGCCCCGCTCGCGCACCAGCTGCAAACTTGGGTTGCGCCTCCTGACCTATTGCCAGACGATATGTCCGACGGGGTCAGGGGGCGTTTTTTGCAGCCGCGGCGGCGCTACTTAAAGGGCAGGTGTCGGGTGGCCATTTTTTTTGGGCCAACTGCCAGCACCTGCCCCCTTCCGTTAATCAGGGGAGGAGGCCTGCAATGATGCGGCGCTATGTGCTGACACGTGTGGCGCTGTTGCACGTAGTGCCGCGATCTTCAGTTGTAGCGCCCCAAGAAGGCGGTGGCGCGCTTCCAGTAGTGCTCCACATCCTGCTTGGGGCACGATAACTGAATTTCAGGCAGAGGGGTGCTAATTTTTTGGGGGGCGCTTAGCGCCCCGGCGACATTAGCGCCCCAAAAGGGGCGACTCCAAACTTTTCCCTATTGATCTCCTCGCAGATTTCTGTCAATGCTACTCCATAACTGAACACTAGGAAATGCACAACAACAATTTCTTTGTAGAAAAGCATTTTACTTCCACTCAACTTTCTCCCGTAGGAATAGCATTTATTATTCATTCATTTCATTTAAAGGTTGGTTCTTTGCCATTTTGCTCCTACACATAGGATCACATAGGATGACATAGGATATACAGCACAGAAGCAGGCCATTCGGCCCAACCAGTCCATGCCGGCATTTATGCTCCACTCGAGCCTCCTCCTGTCTTTCCTCATCTAAATCTATCAGCATAACCCTCTATTCCCTTTTCCCTCATATGCTTATCTAACCGCCCATTAAATGCATCTATACTATTCGCTTCAACAACTGTCTGTGGTAGCGAGTTCCACATTCTCACCACTCTCTCAGTAAAGAGGTTTCTTCTGAATTCCCTATTTGATTTCTTGGTGAGTATCTTGTATTGATGGCCTCTAGTTTCGCTCTTCCCCACAAGTGGAAACACTCCCTCTGTGTCTACTCTATCAAAACCTTTCATAATTTTAAAGACCTCTATTAGATCACCCCTCAGCCTTCTCTTTTCAAGAGAAAAGAGACCCAGCTTGTTCATGCTTTCCTGATAGGTATACCCTCGCATTTCTGGTATCATCCTTGTACTTTTTTTGCACCCTCTCCAGTGCCTCTATATCCTTTTTATAATATGGCGACCAGAACTGTACGCAATACTCCAAGTGTGGTCTAACCAAGGTTCAATTCAAGATTAGCATAACTTCTCTACTTTTCAATTCTATCCCTCTAGAAATAAACTCAAGTGCTTGGTTTGCTTTCTTTATGGCCTTATTAACCTGCATCGCTACTTTTAGTGATTTGTGTACTTGTACTCCAAGATCCCTTTGCTCTTCTACCCCATTTAGATTCTTATTTTCCAAGTAATATGTTGACCTCCTTATTTTTCTTACCAAAATGTAATACATCACATTTATCTGTGTTGAAATTCATTTGCCAATTATATGCCCATTCTGCAAGTTTATTAATGTCTTCTTGTAATTTGTTGCAGTCCTCCTCAGTATTGATTATCCCCCCCAATTTAATGTCATCCGCAAATTTAGAAATTGTGTTTTTGATTCCAAAGTCTAAATCATTAATGGCCCAGAAATTCGCCTCTCCGGCTTGCCGCGGGGGTAAGGATCGTGCGCGCTCTTACCTACCGCGCCTGCCGTTGTGTTTTGGGCCCACGGGAACTTCGGGTCCTGGGCCTCTCCCAACTGCCGGCGCGCAGTGCTTGCGTGTTCCAGGGGCGCAGTTAGTGCGATGCATCCCCTGGGATCACGTGGGCCATGGAGAGCCAATGGCAGCAGATCATCTTTCATTCATAGATTTGACAGGAGACCTGTCAAATCTGTGAATTGAAATCAGCCCCAAAAGAACAGCTAAACTTAAAATAAATTTTTTAAAAAACCATCACATTTATAAAATAACTATAGTTAAATAAATTAACCACGTTAAAGAAAAATTTAAATTTTTGAAAAAATTAAAATACTTTTTAAAAGTGATAAAAATAAACTTACCTTTCTTTAAAGTATCTAAAAAAGATAAACCTGTTGAAATTTTTTTTTAATTATACTTAATTAACTACTTACCTTGTTGAAAACGGGTCTTGCGCCTCCTTTTTAATAGCGTAGTATCTTCAATACTTACCCTCGCGTAGAAACCTGAAAAAAAATCTAAGTTTGCTGCGTGTGCGCAACCTTTACCGCGCATGCGGTTCACCTAGGAACCGCCCCCTTCACCAGACCAGAAGTTCCGGTTTCCCGCGCATGCGCAGTGCATGCAGGAAACCGGCACTTCGGGACGTCTTACGGGTGAGTACTCAAGCGGGAAGGGCCGAATTTTTGGCCCAATATAAATTGTGAACAGCATTGGTCCCAGCACTTTCCACCTTCTCCCACTCTGAATAGCTACCCTTAACATCTACTCTCTGCTTTCTGTCTTGAAGCCAGCTAGCTATCCATTCTGCTACTTGTCCTCTGACTCCCCATTCTCTGGCCTTATTCATTAGTTTATTATGTGGTACCTTATGGAAATCTAGATAAATTACATCTACTGCATTACCCTTGTCTGCTCTCTCTGTTACCTTTTCAAAGAATTCAATGAGATTGGTGAAGCAAGACTTCCCCTTTTGAAATCCATGCTGACTATTCATTATTATATTTTTGGTTTCTAGATGTTCTTCTATTTTTTTCCTTTAGTAGGGATTCCATTATTTTTCCTACCACTGATGTTAAGTTGACTGGTCTATAGTTCCCTGGACATGTTCTTAAACATAGGTATTATGTTAGCTATCCACCTGTCCTCTGGCACTATACTTTTTTCTACCAAATTTTTAAATATGTGTAATAGTGCCTCTGCTATCTCTTCCCTAGATTCTTTTAAAATGCGCGTATGTAATCCATCTGGACATGGGGTTCTTTCCTCTTTGAATTTGATTAGTTTATTTAATATTTCTCCTCTTTTTATTTTAAATGCGGTTATATAATTTCTAATCTCATCTTCCGATGTCACGTCCTCCAGATTTGTCTCCCATAAATATACAATTAATTTTACTTTTTGGCCTCCTTATGAGTATCCCTTATACCACGCACCACAGAGTGGGCAGACAGCCTACAGCCAGGTCTCCATTTTAAGTGTATTTTCCCCTCTCCTTTTTGATCTCACCCTGGCAGGAACCATAGCTGGAAGAAGGAGGGGTGGGATAGGCAACCTCTTCTTAGGCCATTGCGAGGATTGCTGTGTATCCAACTACCAGAAATTACGCAAAGTGGCCTGGGGTGAGATGCCCTCCGATATTTCCTTCTTGAATACGGTAAATCATTTGGCTTTTCCCTAACAGCTTTGCCCTATCACTCCATGGACAGCACCTTGGAGCACTTTCCACTACATCATCCCAGTAAGGAATATTTCACCAAATTCTTGCACTAGTTGCTTTCGGTTTACAATTATCTTTCTCATTAAAATATTCCAACCAAAATAACAAAATGCACAAATTATTGTTTTAAGTTGATGACTGAGAAATGGTCAATCATTATTCTGAACTTTCAAATTTGTATTTAATTATCTATTTCAATAAACCCTTGCCATTCCCCATAGGAAGAAGGACAATGAATCCACGAGTGTTCAAACTATGTGTCACTATCCAGATTTACCAGTGGATGACGTAATAATCACAACTTACAATACAACAGTTTGTATCATGACTGAGCAGCCCATAGGGAAAGGGATGGTGTATGTCTGTGGCTGTACCAATGAACAGGAATGCAATGATAAACTTATATTTGAAACTGAACTAAATGGTGAGTATATGCCTTTTCTTAAAAAAAATCGTTTCTGACTATTTTATTTCATACATTGCATTTATCTTTCTCTATCACCACACATCCTTTCTCAACCAGGAAGTTAGTTAATGCCTTACAAAATCGACAAATGACAAATATACCATTAAAAGAAGTCTGGGTTACTTTATTTTGTTAATTTTGAAACAATACCATCTACATGCCGTCATTTTACCAGGATTTAAGTTAGGTTACATGTATCATTAGCTGCATGTGCATGCAAAATGATTTCCCCCTTTTGTGTGAAACGTTTACAGTAGATAAAACTTCAACATTTTCTTCCACCCTTCCTCCTCCACCAAACCTGCACATGAAAATATTGTTGCCCCATATTCCTAGGGAAATGTCAGTGGGTGAGTTTCGAATTAGGAAACTGCACCAAATCTTCTCTCACTTCACCTTCCCTCCTCTCGCTACATACCTTTTCTGTCTAATTATGTCCATATACAATATTTTTCATTCCTGATAAAGTTTACTTAACTATTTCTCTGCACTTGTATCCTGGGAATTTTTTTTTTCTATATCATGCTTTTCCAGCATGTGTTCAAACAGTAAAAGTGGTTAAAGAATCACTTTACCTTCCAACACTTTACCTTATGACATGCCTTTTTGGGACTTAGAGACAAATCATAATGGCATATATTTAACAGGATCGCTTGTTACTGTCTGCTTTGGCAGAATTGAAAATCCACTTAAAAATATTTCAATATTGAAAATTAAACATCCAAAATACAGTCCAACAGGTTAGTATTTGACAGCCCTTTATGATCTGAATAGAATACTTCATGTTCAATGCTGCATGTTCTTGTCAGATACAGAAGGCTGTCAGATACTGTCATGACTGCCGACATTGCCTATTCATGATTTTAATACTTATGGGTTTTTATGCCAGGTTATTTGTAGAACATTTTTTGTATCTCATAGTACAATGAGTCCCCATTACTAGTATAGGAAGGTTATGTTTTATCTTAATTACATTTTTTCTTTTCTCAGAATATCCAATACCACAAAGCAATGAGGTAATTCCTGTGGCAGTGTTGAGCCTACTTCCACCTATCCTGATCGCTTTCATGATAACAATGGCATTTTATCTCTTTCGCACTCGACAACAGAGAAAAGTGACCAAAGAGTGGCCACAGAAACAGATAGAGCACCAAAGTCTAACTAGGACCGATAATAGAAAACCTGGAGAGTATGATGGAAAATGTACTGTGGTGATTGACGACGGTCATTCTGACATCAGTGCAACATGTGCCAACAACATCAATCACAATAACGAACTGCTGCCCATTGAACTGGATGGCATAGTTGGAAAAGGCAGATTTGCAGAAGTATGGAGAGCAAAACTCAAGCATAGTACTTCAGGGCAATATGAGACTGTTGCGGTGAAAATCTTTCCTTGTGAAGAATATCCATCATGGAGAAGTGAAAAAAAGATTTTTTCAGATGTTGATCTCAAACACGAGAGTGTGCTTCAGTTTCTCACAGCAGAGGAAAGAGGAAGAGGAATGGAAAAGCAATACTGGCTTATTACAGCCTATCACAGTGTGGGAAATCTACAAGATTTCCTCACCAATCACATTCTGACCTGGACAGAGATGTATATGATGACAGGATCCCTGGTAAATGGGGTTGCTCACCTCCATAGTGACTATACAGTTTGTGGGACCCCAAAAATTCCTATATCTCACAGAGACATTAAAAGCACAAACATCCTAGTTAAAAACAAAAGGGAATGTGTATTGTGTGACTTTGGGCTGGCTCTGCGGCTTGACCCATCTCTAACAGCTGATGACTTTGCCAATAGTGGACAGGTGAGTCTAACATGACATTTGAAGCACAATAGTGTAATATAAAGATGATTAATTTAGCATGGCATGTCAATTTAGAGATGAATAGGATGGTTTGGTTGTATTGTAATAAAACAGCAGAAAGGCAGACTTTAAAAACACATTTTTTCCTATGTGTGTAGATATACAGTAAACTCTTTCTTATCCGGCACCTATGGGACCAGGATGGTGCCGGTTGATGAAAAATTCTGGATAACAGAGAGGTATACCTACCAAGGCAATTTGTAACACAAACAAAAATAAAAACCACTGACTAACTCGGCCACCGCAGGAGACTCAGACTCGGCAAAACGTGTGCTGGATGGATTTGGCAAGATTACCGGTTATCTATTTTGCCGGTTATTAAAGTATTCCGGATGATTAAGTGCCGTTTAAACAAGAGTTTACTGTAAGTGCTATTTATGCACAGGAATACAGCAGTTACACCCAACCAAGCACAAAACTGAATTTTTACCCATTGCTATTTCTTTGCTTCCAATTCTGCATTGCAGGCACTAGGGAGTTTGAACATGGACTCAACAGATGGGCAGTGCCTAATCTGTGGAAAATCGGGTGTTGTTGAAATAACCGCTATGTGTTTCTGGCATGCCAAGCTGTGTGCCAGGAGCACTGAAGACAAAAGTTTACCCCAATGTGTGCACAGATAAGGTCCACTCAGATCTCATCTATGTGCAATGGTCATTATTTTTGCCAAATATCTTCCCTCCTTCTCTCCTGAAGGTACTTAATTTTGCTAACCAACCATTTTACCTCACCCAAGTGGCCATCTTAATATATAAGCATAGACAGAAATTGTTGGCATATTGTTCAGCTGTGGAGGCCATCATAGTGCAGCATGATTCTGTCCTGACCTATTTTCCACACACACATACTAGCCAAAATTAGATACTGGATAGTCATCAGAAATGGGGACACTGGCTGATTCTGTCCTCCATAGAAGCTGGGTATTCTTCGGCGAGTGTCTCACCTCCTGACTCCCCAAAACCTTTCCACCATCTATAAGGCACAAGTAAGGAGTGTGATGGAATACTCTCCACGTGCCTGGATGAGTGCAGCTCCAACAATACTCAAGAAGCTCGACACCATCCAGGACAAAACAGCCCACTTGATTGGCACCCCATCCACCACCTTAAACATTCACTCCCTCCACCACCGATGCACCGTGACTGCAGTGTGTACCATCTACAAGATGCACTGCAGCAAATCGCCAAGGCTTCTTCGACAGCACCTCCGAAACCCGCGACCTCTACCACCTAGAAGGACACAGGCAGCAAGTGCATGGGAACACCACCACCTCCAAGTTCCCCTCCAAGTCACACACCATCCTGACTTAGAAGTATATCGCCGTTCCTTCATCGTCGCTGGGTCAAAATCCTGGAACTCCCTCCCTAACAGCACTGTGGGAGTACCTTCACCACACGGACTGCAGCGGTTCACCACCACCTTCTCAAGGGCAATTAGGAATGGGCAATAAATGCTGGCCTTGTCAGCAACGCCCACGAACGGATAAAAAAAATGCTGATGTGGCTTCCTTTCTGCTGCCTTGGCTGCCACCATTTTATTCACTAATGAGGGATTAAACCTGGAAGCTTCCTGGTTTGTGTGGCTTAATATTACACCAGATACTGTTGTTATCCATTAAGTTAGGGAGATCACCCTTCAAAAAAAAATTAACATCTATATTAGTTGAATAGGGTTAATATAATATTAAGAAAGTTATCCCCAACAAATGAATAGCATTTCTGCTCTAATATTAGTTTTTTTTTCCAATTTCACAGTGTGTGTGCTGAAAACTTGTAAAATAACAAGCCAGGTCTGGGAAAGTGCCATTTCCCAGAGGTTCCCTGATGCTCAAAGGGGTAAACATATGGAAATAATGGAAATAATGGAAATATCTCAGTTTGCAAAAACAGTCAGATGTTTTAATCTCATAAATGTAAACAGCTGTATTCTGTGTATCGTGTGCATATCCAAGTGAAAAAATATGTTAGCTAAATAATATATACATCTTTAAAGGAAACTGGAAAAAACAGATAGCTGTTACAATATTATTTCTGATTGTGATGCATCAGTTGATCAACTGAGAAGTGTATTTTTATGTATTTCTATATTCAAGATTAGATTGTATAGGTGGATGAAGGGAAAAAGGGATGAAGGGATATGAGAAGAGGGTGGCTCAATGTAAGTAGGATAATTTGCTCATATGAGGGGTAAATGCCGACACAGACTGGTTGGGCCGAATGGCCTTTTTCCATGTTGTAACTTATATGTATTTCTATGAAATATACAGCCACAATCTGCATTATTAGAACCTAGTCCTAGCCCGCAATTTCTGTCCTAACCTATTTTCCACACACAGATACTCTCCAAGATTTGACACTGGATAGTCATCAGAAATGGAAACCCTGGCTGATTTTTGCCCTCAGTCCCGCAGTTGTAAATAGACTATCTCATTCTTGGATTTGGTGAAATTGCCAACTAAAGTAGTGAAAATTGCTGAATTTGCTCAAATTTGTTTGCGAAAACCAAGGAAAAGCACTCATTTAGTATCTCTACCATTCATTCATCCTTCATTAGATTTTCTTTCTCCTCTCTAATCAGCTCTACCCTTTAACTACAATAACAACTTTAATTTATATAGTGCCTTTAACATAGAAAAATGCCTCAAGGCCCTTCATAGAGGCAAAAAATGTTTTTAATAGACCAGGACAAAGAACGAGATATTAGGAGGGATGACTAAAAGCTTGGTCAAAGAGGTAAGTTTTAAGGAAAGTCTTAAAGGAGGAAAGGAAGGTGGAAAGGCAGAGGGATTTAGGGAAGGAATTCCAGAGCAGGGGGCCTAGACAGCTGAAGGCACGACCACCAATGATGAGGCAAAGGGTTGGGGGGGGGCGGTGTTGCGAGGGAGGAACAGCGCAGCCAGTGTTAGAACAATGAATGACTGACCACAACTTCTGGATTTCTGTGTTAGGATGCGCGTGCACTACATCCTGAAGTTGTGGTCAGTTTCAAAGAGTTAATAACAGTTGTATGTTCGCTGTTATTACCCACCACAAATTTCAGGCCAATATTTTATGTGCCCAACCATTCTTTGTTCATTCCCTCTGTTGGCTGTTCTAATCTTTTTCTTGATTCCCATACTGTCTATTACCTACTAGATTTTTTTTGTATTAGCCCTAGATTTGTCTTATGCTTTTTGTTTAAGTCTTATTTTAATTTTAATTTCCCTAGTCCTCCAAGGAATTCTAGTTTTTGCTGCACCTCCTTTACTTCTTGTGGGGATGTCTAGTTTGTACCCTAATCATCTCCTGTTTTTATATTTTCTATTGTTTTCCCACAGATTTCACCTGCCAGTTTTTCTTTCTAATTTATCTGGGCTAGTTCCCCTTCTATCATCTTGAAATTATCTTTTTTCCAATTACGTAACATTAAATGTTCCCTCTCCTTTCCAGTCTAGTTTCATACAAGTTGTCATGTTGGGATGTGAATTCACAACCAGTAAGTCTAGTATCATAACCACTACTCTGCAGTACCCATAAGAGCACAAGAAATAGGAGCAGGAGTAGGCCATTTTGCCCTCCGAGCCTGCTCCGCCATTCAATAAGATCATGGCTGATCTTCTACCTCATCTCCACTTTCCTGCACTATCCCCATATCCCTTAATTCCCTTAATATTCAAAAATCTATTGATCTCTGTCTTGAATATACTCAACGACTGAGCCTCCACAGCCCTCCAGGGTAGAGAATTCCAAAGATTCACCAAGAAATTTCTCCTCATCTCAGTCCTAAATGGCCGACCCCTTATTCTGAGACAGTGACCCCTGATTCTAGACTCCCCAGCCAGGGGAAACATCCTCCCTGCATCTACCCTGTCAAGCCCTGTAAGAATTTTGTATGTTTCAATGAGATCACCTCTCATTCTTCTAAACTCTAGACAATATAGGCCTGGTCTACTTAATCTCTCCTCATAGGACAATCCCCCCATCCCAGGAACCAGTCTGGTGAACTCCCTCTATGGCAAGTATATCCTTCCTTAGGTAAGGAGACCAAAACTGTACACAATACTCCAGGTGTGGTCTCACCAAGGCCCTATATAATTGCAGTAAGATGTCTTTACTCTTATACTCAAATCCTCTTGTAATAAAGGCCAACATACCATTTGCTTTTAACCTGTATAGGCCACATCTGTACCAGAACTGGCCTCAATATTCCGGGAACTAATTTTTAAATTTATTCTCAGGATGTGGGCGTCAGTGGTGAGGCTCGGTGGTACGGCTGGCACTTATTGCCCATCCCTTAGCTACCCTGAGAAGGTGGTGGTGTACCTTCTTCTGGAGTAGCAGTTCGGTACAAACTAAGTGGCTTGCTAGGCCACTTCAGAGAGCAGTTAAGAGTCAACGGCATTCGTGTGGGACTGGAGACTTTCCCTCCTACATTATTCCTCCAGCCACATATTTACCTCCCTTATTTCACTAATGCTCTGCAAGGTTATTCCCCGTGAAGTTCGGCTCCTAGTTCCTGAAACTCACTTTGCAGGACCTCAGTGTTATTCCTTTTCATTTGTCAAATTTTGTTTGATAACAGTTCTGTGCAACGCCTTGGGATGTTTTACGATGTTAAAGGTGCTATATAAATGCACGTTGTTGTTGTATATTGGTCCCAACCCAAACCACAATTTGAGGATATCCCCTTCCCTCTCCAAAACCTTTTGCACCCATTTCATTATATCTCTTACTCTGGCATCTGGAATATTATTATCTATAATGTTCAATACTTTCTAATTTTACAGATGATTGGTGTGGGAATCACAACACTGAAGGGCTGAATGTTTGGTAGCTCATATCTTCATGTACACTGTAATTTATGATGTAAGGTGCTGGTGGGAGTCACTAGCTGCTGATTCAATGGTATCTCTGGGTTGCAGTATTTAGGTAGCCACTGGTTTTGTCTTTATTACATAGTATTACATATTACATAGTATTTACAGCACAGAAACAGGCCAATCGGCCCAACAGGTCCATGCCGGTGTTTATGTTCCACACAAACCTCCTCCCACCTTACTTCATCTCACCTTATCTACATATCCTTCTATTCCTTTCTCCCTCATGTACTTATCTAGCTTCTCCTGAAATGCATCTCTGCTAATCACCTGAACCACTCCCTGTGTTAGCGTGTTCCACATTCTCACCACTGTCTGAGTAAAGAATTTTCTCCTGAATTCCCTATTGGATTTATTAGTGACTATCTTATATTTATGTCCCCTACTTCTGGTTATCCACGCAAGTAGAAATATCTTCTCTACGTCTACCCTATCAAACCCTTTCATAATCTTAAAGACCTCTATCTTCCCTTTCCTAGAGAAAAGAGCCCCAGCCTGTTCAATCTTTCATGATAGGTATAACCTCTCATTTCTGGTATCATTCTAGTAAATCTTTTTTGCACTTTCTCCAGTGCCTCTATATCCTTTTTATAATATGGAGACCAGAACTGTTCACATTACTCTAAGTGTGGTCTAACCAAGGTTCTATACAAATTTAACATAATTGCTCTGATTTTCAATTCTTTCCCTCCAGAAATGAAACCTAGTGCTTTGTTTGCTTTCTTTATGGTCTTATTAACCTCTGTCGCTACTTTTAGTGTTTTGTTTATCTGTACTCCCAGATCCCTCTGTTCCTCTACCTCATTTAGACACTTATTTTCCAAGCAGTATGTGGCCTCCTTATTCTTCCTACCAAAATGTACCTCACACTCATCTATATTGAAGTTAATTTGCCAATTACATGCCCATTCTGCAAGTTTATTGATGTCTTCTAATGTATTTTGTCACAGTCCTCCTCTGTATTAACTGCACCCCCCAATTTTGTTCCATCCGCAAATTTTGAAATTGTACTTCTGATTCTCGAGTCCAAATGGTTTATGTAAATGGTGAACGACAGTGGTCCCAGCACCGATCCTTGTGGAACACCACTTCCCACCTTTTACCAGTCTGAGTAACTACCTCTACTCTCTGTTTTCTGTTTTGTAACCAGCTTGCTATCCATTCTGCTACTTGTCCCCTGACTCCACATGTTCTGACTTTAGTCATAAGTCTACTATGCGGTACCTTATCAAAGGCCTTTTGATCCCTAAAACCCCTAACCCTAAAATAACATTGATAAAATAACACAAGTAGGATGCTCTTTCTTTTTACCCCCGCCTTTCAATATGGCCATTACTGATTTTTTTTTAAAGTTTTTTTAAAAGTCTAGTAATATATAGAGGATTTCTTTGAGATAATACTGACAGGAAATTCAATCATGCTCAACTAATGAATACTTGAGCACGTTTTCCCCATCATCATCATTTCAAGACACTAGGAAGTAGCAGCCTCACCTTATGTATCATTACTTAAATATCATTGGTTGATAAGTGCATCTCACATGATCCTTGCACATATTGATGTGCAGAAACAGTGGCCGAGATTTTCCTTACCTCGGCGGGTTTGGGGCGGGCGACGTCGGTGGCAGGTCCCGACCCCACTGCTGGCTCCATCCCGCTCTGGAAAATGATTTTCCGTTGATTGGGCTTGTTAAGCCCGCCCAGCGCGTTTCCCGGGCCAATTAGAGGAAGCGGGTCTGGTGACGTCATTCATGCCATGCCATCAGCCGGTTTCCTTAAAGGGACCATGGCCAACTTTCTTTTAACATTTGTACTGTCAGTGTTCTACAGCACTGAAGTGCTGCAAACACTCACAATGACTGCACAGAGGTGCAGGGCTGCACCCAGGCTCTCCCATGACTCCCTCCATATGCTTATGGAGGGAGTCAGAGCATCCAGGGAGGACCTCTTCCCTTCCGATGGGCAGAAGACACCTCCCCAGGAGACCAACACAGCCTGGTTGCACATTGCAGAGGAGGTCACAAGCAGGGATGTCATCAGGAGGACCAGGCTGCAGTGGCACAAACCTTTCAATGATCTCATTAGATCACAAAACGTTAGTACAAAGCCACACTCACCTTCATCCTGCTGTGCCTCTCATCACATCCCCATCATTCTGCCTTTCCTACCCTACTCCTGCACATCCTTACTCACACCAACTTACCTTGCACATCCACCCATCCCTCTCTATCTACATTATCACATCCCCATCTCATTGGCACCCCTCACACTCACCCTCATCCTACTTCAAGCATACCAACTAAGAACACACAAGAGTAGACACTTGGGTCTTTTATCCAATGTTCATGTAAAGTTTCTGTTGATGTGCTGTCAAATATTGAAACCTTTATTTTCAACACTTTCCATTCTTGGACAGATTTGTGTGCACCTTTGGAAGTGGCTTAGTGAGTTGTAGTGAATGGTGAGACATAATGGTACACCCCGCAATGCTAAAGAGAATGAAAGGAATGGCTTGGGCATTGTAGGGATGCTTTATGTTGTTGGTGTGGGGTGGTGCCAACCTGGTGCATCATGTGGCAGCCAGGGTGTACATCGTCAAGTGAAATAAATCTGGCCATGGTGAGGCCATCCTTGGCCTCCCGAGCAGCAATGTGCTCGGGTGCTGATGCCCTCTGTCCTGTGCAGTATCAGTTGATTGCGGAGAAGGTTGGTGTTGTTGTTGGTGCTGCTGGTGTGCCTGGTGCTGCTGATGTTGGGGCTGATCATGGTCAGATTCTGAGGACCAAGGTGAAACAGTATAAACAGTACCCATGCTGATGGAATAGATGGCAGGTGAGGTTGAGATGACAGAAGCGATCTGTCAATGGTGAGGGAGGTTGTTCCAATGAGGTGACACTGGATGGAGAGTTTGCTCCAAACACTTGCAGCCTGCATAAAGCTCAATCTGTCTTCCAAATGGAGTAAGCAACAGCTTCTGCGCTTGGAAAGTGAACAGCTGTGAGGTGGGAGCTTTTATAGCACATTTCAAGCTATCAACTAATCAGCTGATGCAATGGCCATTCAACTCCCACCTCAGATTCACAGACGTGGTCCCCAAGCAGTGTGGACCCCATGGGCGAGCAGTTAAAGTGAAAAGGTCAGGATAAAAGGATTATTAAGGGTCTGTTAACAACCAGATAATTGTTTAAAATGCGTCGCCCGCCTCTGCAGGTCGGGTCAGGTTGGATCGGAACTCACAGACACATAGGGCTGGATTTTGAATGACCCGTGGAGTCGGGTTTGGAGGCGTGTGAGGGGTTAAAGTAGCAGATTCAGGGGTCCCGACCCCATCCCGACTCCAACACGCCTCCACGCAATTTTGACAAAATGGGTCACGGGGTTCCCGACTCCGACCCGCCTCCAAGAGGCGGGAGAGGCCATTAACGCTCTTAACTATCCCTAAAGTGGCTCAGTAATGCCATTTTGAACCATTTTAGGCAGTTTAACCCTTTTCCCACGTGAAGCACGCCTGATGGGAAACACTCCAGTGAAACCTGGCGGGAGCACAAGTGGATTGCTGACTCTCAGCTGCAACTCAACCTTTAAATAGGAGATTTGATCAGCCATCAATTGCAGGTGGCAGGACTTTGTTGTCACAGGTCTGGGGGAACTTTTAGAAGGCATAACCACAGCTCTGGAAGTTTGGAGCCTGACACCCATCTGCAGTATGACCTCCTGGGAAACCCCTCTCGCCACCTTCATTGAGGGCTTCCTCAACTGAGACATATACCAGAGGCATGGGAGCCATTTATTTCCTTCCCTGCTGGATATCCGATGAGGAGGAACAACAGCCGCGGCACCAGCAGAACCATGAACAACAGCACCACCAACAGCAGCAGCAACAGCAGGAGCGCCAAGCTGTTGCTCACCCACCTGAAGCTGCACAGGACAGAAGGGACCAGCGCATGGAAGGCCGTCGGCGCAGGAGATACCCCCCAACCAGGGTCTACAGACAGAGGGTCAGCTACCTCAACATGTCTGAGCAGCAGTGCCAAAGGCGGCTCCGACTTTCTCGAGAGGTAGTGGGTGACATCTGCGCAATGCTGCAACAAGACCTGGAGCCCAGAGGACCAGGTGGACGCCCCTTACCAGTGGCTGTCAAAGTCACCACCGCACTCAACTTTTTTGCCTCAGGCTCATTCCAGGGATCAGCAGCAGACATCTGCGGCATCTCCCAGGCGGCCGCACTCACCTGCATCAGGCAGATAACCGATGCCCTCTTTGCCATCGCGCACAATCACATCCATTTCACCAAGGATCGAGCAAGTGTCACGGCGCGTGCGGTTGGATTAGCTAATCTGGTAGGCTTTCCAAGGGTGCAGGGCGTCGTTGACTGCACACATGTGGCCCTTAAGGCACCCCATCGCAATCCAGGTATTTTTGTCAACCGCAAGGGCTTCCACTCCCTCAACGTTCAGCTGGTGTGTGACCACAACAAGGAAGTTCTGCATGTTTGTGCCAAGTACCCTGGCAGTTGCCATGACTCCTTCATACTGCGCCAGTCTAGTGTGCCTCCGCTATTCAGTCCGCCAGACCAACTTCACGGATGGCTACTTGGAGACAAGGGCTATCCCCTGAGGACGTGGCTAATGTCGCCGTTGAGGAGCCCATCCAATGCAGCTGAGGAGAGCTACAACTCCAGCCACATTTCCACCAGATCCATAATCGAGCAAACCATCGGTATGCTGAAGATACGCTTCAGATGCCTGGTTAGATCAGGTGGAGCCCTGCAATACTCAGCAGCCAGGGTCTCCAGAATCATCGTGGTTTGCTGTGCACGTCACAACATGGCACAGCGTCGTGGCTTACAGATGCCGGAGGACCAAGTGGCTCCTCACATAGCCTCCTCAGATGAGGAGGAGGTGGAGGAGGAGGAGGAGGAGAGAGAGAACGAACAACTTGCAGAGGCCCCTCAACCAGCGGCAGCATTATGCGAGACCATAGCTGCCCGGAATGCAAGGAACGCACTCATCTTGGCCAGATTTGCTTAGCCTAGACAAGAAAGCACTTTTGCCTCGCAGCTTCTTACCAGAGCTACGACAATGGCCCAGACCCAGTGGATCCCTAACAATGTGACCACCATACTGACAATTGCAAGTTATCCTAAGGCCTCATTGTGGAAGTCCCATTAGCGAAATGACAGACGCCACAACTGCAGCTGTAGCCATCAGAGTTTTTATTTAAACTTTAGACCTGATGGCTTTTTAACAATACACATCAAAATTCACCCAAATGACTACCCTTGTGACTATTTGGGCAGTTTCTTTCTCTTACGCGTGCTCGTACGTGGTGCTTCCCCTGTGGCTTCAGCAGAAGTGGAGGCCCCCTGCTCACTTTGTTGCTGCTCCTGTCTCGACTCCTTTGGCGGGCGTCCTCTGGGGTTGCGAACCTGAGAGGGCTCGGCAACAGTCTGCTGCTCCTGCGGCTGGGCAGGGGTTGAGACGCCGCTCTCACTTGGGTGCGGACTCTGGTGGGGCTCTGAGCGAGGACCTGTCAGTGGCATGGAAGTGTGAGCGCTTGGAGAGGAGCCCCCACCTCCTTGTTGTGTGCCACCAACATGGGTCAGGTCCACCTCAGCGCTTGCAAGTGGATTGAGAGCACCTTGCTGCACATCAGGGGGGCCATGGGGACCCGTATCGGCACTGGAAGTCCTACTCAGAAGGACTTCCATGAAGGTCTGGTTTCTCTGTTCAATAGATGACCATCGCTCCTCCAGAGATGTCATTCTATTCAGAACAATGACCATGTTTTCTGCACTCTGGCGACTTATCACCTCCATGGAGGTTGCCATCCTTTCCATGGTGATGCGTTCATGCGCCAATGACTCCACAAAGGCTCTGCTGATGTTTGCTATGGACTCCTCCATTCGCTCCACACTCGCAGTGACCCTGGAGACAAAACCTGTCAGAGACTCCTGCATCTGTTCCTGGAGTCCCAGCACTGCTGATCTTATGGAAGGCCCCAGAGGCAGAGGGTCGACATGCAGCTGAGCCGAGCTAGGAGAGTCCTGCGCCCTCCGACTAGGACTCTCCACTGCTGTCCCTGTCTCCACCTTCTGCTGATGCTCACTTGTGAGCTGTGATACACCAGGTGACAACACTACTCTATGTCCCGAGGGTCCCACCGAGGTGTGAGTGTCTGTGCTGGTGCTGGGTGCGCTTAGTTCTGCTGACGCTGCGCCCTCAGAGGTTGCAGCTTCCTCTGAGGAGTCTGTCTGCTCAGGCTGCTCCTCTTGGCTAGTGGGGACGGGTGCTTGCGATGGTCCTGTGGGGGAGTAAAGGAAAGAGTCAGAGATGTGATGCCAAGGTTACATGCACATTGCATATTGCAGATGATCATAAATCCATCTGTTAGAGCTTCAGATTCATTATCAGCAACTCATGCAATGTCAATGAGAGAGATGGAACACTATTCAGTCACCAGCTTGCTCTGCTGCACCCGTCTGTCCGTCCGCCACTTGCGTTTCCTCCTGGACGCCCACGATCTCCAGGACCACATCCTCCCAGGGGGTGAGCTGGGCTAATGAGGGTGGCCCTCCTCCTGTCCTGGCTCTTTCCCTTTTATTGTGAGCTCTCTTTTCCTGCAATGAGGGAGACAAGTGGAGTTTGAGTGAGATTGAAGGAGTGAGTGTAGAGAATCCATAGCATAGATGCTTAGAAGGAGACAAAGATCGATTGAGCTGGTGAGACTAAGGGCCCTCCCTGTGTGTTGTAAGTTGTTTTCAAAGCATGACAGTGATAGGGAGTGTGAGGGCTGCATAGTCGAATAGTAAGGTGAATATGACCATAGAGGGAGAGGGAATGGGTAAGGGTGCATGGATGTCAGTGTCAAGTGGGATATGGAGGAAGAGGTTGCTACAGCTGAGTGCTGGTGAGGAGAGGCAATGGGGATCAGATTGAGGGTGAAGGGAAAGTCATACTCACTTTAGCAGTACGTAGAAGGTCATGAAACCTCTTCCTGCACTGGATCCAGGTTCTGCATGTCAAAGATAAAGAGGTGACCTCCTGGGCGATCTGGACCCACACAGCCTTTGTCTGCTGGTGAGGCTTCTTCCTCCCTGAGGAGGGGAAGAGCACCTCCTTGTTGGCTCTTGCTCCATCCACCAAAGCCTGAAGGGCAACGTCATGGAATCTGGGAGCAGCCCTGGGCCGTTGGCTGGCCATTCCTGCTGCAGGTGCTTAGATTTGAGGTCCAAAAGCTTGGCAGCCTGCAGAGGAAGCAAGGCTTGTTGCAGACCTTAAATGCAGCAGCAATGATGACGTCATCGGAGGCGACTTTCAGACTGGAATAACTCATTGGCCATGTGTTCCCACATGTTGGAACTCAATTGGCCAATTAAGTTAAAATCGCATCATTAATCCACATTAATCTGGAGTTGGGGGGGCAACACAAAATGTGGGTAACACGACCCCAACCCGACCCCAAGACAAAATCCAGCCCATAGGATTACATAGCATATATGGCACAGAAGCAGGCCATTCGGCCCAACCAGTCCATGCCGGCGTTTATGCTCCACACGAGCCTCCTCCTGTTTTTCCTCATCTAAATCTATCAACATAACCCTCTATTCCCTTTTCCCTCATATACTTGTCTAGCCTCCCCTTCAATGCATCTATACTATTCACTTCAACCACTCCCTGTGGTAGCAAGTTCCACATTCTCACCACTCTTTGGGTAAAGAAGTTTCTTCTGAATTCCCTATTGGATTTCTTGGTGACTATCTTATATTGATGGCCTATTGTTATGCTCTTCCCCACAAGTGGAAACATTCTCTCTGTATCCACTCTATCAACATTTTTCATAATTTTAAAGACCTCTATTAGGTCACCTCTCAGCATTCTCTTTTCAAGAGAAGAGACCCAGCCTGTTCATCCTTCCTGATATGTATACCCTCGCATTTCTGGTATCATCCTTGTAAATCTTCTCTGCACCTTCTCCAGTGCCTCTATATCCTTTTTATAATATGGCGACCAGAACTGTACGCAATACTCCAAGTGTGGTCTAACCAAGGTTCGATACAGGTTTAGCATAATTTCCCTACTTTTCAATTCTATCCCTCTAGAAATAAACCCTAGTGCTTGGTTTGCTTTTTTTATGGCCTTGCTAACCTGTGTCGCTACTTTTAGTGATTTGTGTAGTTTTACTCCTAGATCCCTTTGTTCCTCTACCCCACCTAGTCACGCCATTGGGAAAGGTGCGTTACGGCAGGTTGATAGCGGGGTCCTGACCCAGTGTCAAAAAAAAAAAATTTCCCACCCGACCCGCCACCAATCCCGCCCGCTGACCCCCCAGAAAATCCAGCCCTGAGTTTACTGCCAAGTGTAAAGAAATACATTTATAGAAATAGTGATTTATATTGGATTTAATAGAAAGCAGCTTACTCATATGTGAATTTGCAGTAAGTTATTTTATAGAATATCTGAGTACTGTGAGCCAGAAAAAAACCATAAAAAATACAAGCAGAACCCAGTAGCATGCACTTTCCTCCCAACACACACACATTTGTATAATGAGCTGTATAACATACTTTAAGACTTGAGATATGAAACTGTCTTATCTACTCCTTGCCATTACATTTTTTCCAATTAATTTTATTACGAGATGAGGATCAGAACAGTACACACAAAACAGTTCTTCAGCTGAGGAGTTGTAGTATTGCTATACATGGTCTAATCTTGTTGAAGGTATCATGTGATAAGATTAGGAACTGCAACAGTTACCGGGAGCATCATCTGCAAGGATAATATCGTGTGATGCAAGGAGACCTAAAGAGTGAGAAAATATATATTTAAAAAAGAATAAAAGATTATGTTTAGGTGCTATTTCAAAAGTTTTTATCTGAAGATTGAACATTTGATTTTGGAAGACGTCCCATTGTATTGCGGTTGCTTATTCTTACTACATTCAATGTTCATAGATTGGTAAATATGCCTTGTCCACTACATAAGGAAACAGAAATTTGTTCTCTTGTTGGACAGGTTGGCACTGCCAGGTATATGGCACCTGAAGTTCTAGAATCTCGTGTTAACCTGGAAGACCTTGAGTCATTTAAACAGCTGGATATTTACTCAATGGCTTTGGTTTTATGGGAGATGGCTTCTCGATGTGAGGCCATTGGAGGTAAGATTAATGTCAGATCATCAAATATATATTTGTTAAATGATACAAAGAAAATGCTATTACATGCTAAACCAGTAGAGAAGTGTAAATCTTGTTATCATTCTGATGTAAAACAAGTACAAAATCTTACTATCGAGGTTGGTTTTACATTGTAAATTGTCCTGACACAGCTGTAGTATAGCTCCCAGTATCTCTCACAGCTTCAGGGGAAAAGGATGCCAAAATCATGATGTTAGAATCTTTTCATGTCGTTCATCCCATTGGTACCTGTTCTGTATCATGTCTGAACTCACATGTTATCTAAGCTGTGATTTTTTGTTTATTTAATACATCTATAAATCTGAGCTACACTATTGTAAATAACGCTAAAGCAGCTTAAATCCTTGTCTTAATGGAGACCAAACAACGTATATCAGAGTTGATTAACAATTAATGCAAATGAAAAAGGGAGAGTTATACAAGCCAGTTTGGTCTTCTTAAATATTCCTAAGCAATTGTTGGTTGCTGCTTTTCCATTGCAGACATGTTCCCAGCTGACGTTTAGCTGTTCCTGATTATTTAACAGGGTAAGTTCAAATGGGCCAAGGTCGAATATGCCACTATATCCCTTTTCCCTTGATTTTTCCTTTTATCCAGTACGCATTGAGAACAAAATAAACTGACTAAACTTATCCAAATCAGAAGGGGTGAAATTGGTCTTGGGCAGAAGCACAAAACGGGCAATAGCAAATCAGCAGCTGGTTTTACACCCTGCTTGTTTGTTTTTTTACTTTCTTAGTTATATCCTCCATTTTCTTTACCGTATGGGGTGCTGGTGATGTGGATGGATCTGGAAACATCTGGAAGGTGGATTGACAATTTGGATATTGACCCTTCATTAGACACCGGGGCGGGGCGGGATTTTGTACATAATGGCCCGAAAATTAGACCTAATACGCGAGAGTACGCACTGTGTACTCTCGCGTTTTAGGTCTCCAATTGCCAGTGTCCAGCATGCACTGCGCGGGAAACCGGCACTTCGTGAATTCAAAAGGGGGCGGTTCCTAAGTGAACCGCGTGCGCGCTACAGGCTGCGCGCACGCAGTGCACTTAGTGCTTTGAACGCGCAGGTAAGCATGGAAGATTTTACACATAAAGAAAGGAGGCGTAAGACCCTCTTTTAACAAGGTAAGTAGTTAATTAAGTATTATTTTAAATTTTTTTCAACAGGTTTATCTTTTTTAGAGACTTTAAAGAAAGGTAAGTTTATTTTTATAACTTTTAAAAAGATTTTAAATTTTTTCAAAAATTTAATTTTTTGTTTAAAGTGGTTAATTTATTTAACTATACTTATTTTATTAATGTGATGGCTTTTTAAAAAAATTTAATTGAGGTTTAGCTGTTCTTTTGGGGGTGTGTAAGATTCATAGCTTTGACAGCCCTTGCTGTTAAAACTATGAATGAAAGATGGTGAGCTGCCATTGGCTCTAACTGAATCACGTGATCCCAGAGCTCGCACGAACTAATTGCGTCTCTGGGTCACGCAAGCACTGCACAGCTGCAGCCTTGAAACTAAAGTTCGTGTGGGCCCGGAGGAAAAAGGTAGGCGCGGAGTGAGATATCGCGGGGAAGCCTTACCCCCGCGTGAACACTCATTGTTTAATTTCTGGGCCAATGTATTGACCGTTTTCCCTCCCAATCTCCTCATTTTATTGCCATTTTCCATCTCTCTCATTTCTTTTCACCATCTTAGCTATTTTGCTTTTTTAATGTTTTTCCATTGCCTCATCAAGATTATCTTTTATATCATCTAACAGCTTCCTATTGAAGGCCAATTAACCAATTACCATCCATTCTGGAATTGTAGTTTCTGTTGTTTATTGTCCTCTTTATTTCCAACCCTACTAAAATGAAGTCAATGGAAAGAAAAATCGGGCGGGGCGTATAATGGGTGGACGATCTGCTACCGCCAACTTTCGGCCTGGTGGTGAAAGTTAAAATCTACTCCATTGCTTAGGCATTGTGGATCAACACCACAATCCTAATTATAATACAGAAAAGAGTGAAAGGATGCAACCCACAGGAAAGTTGAACTCCAGAAAAAAATATACTTTTGTTCCATTAAATTTATAATTCATATATCTAATCCTATTGCAGGCAAATTTATGACAATGTCTTCATATTCACCCAATATTAGCCAGTTTCCTTCTTACTTAGTAAGTGATGGTATAATTAATAGTAATATAAGTATTATGATAATGGAATATTATTTTTAGTACATGCCAATCTTACTACATGCAACTATTTTGTCTCTTCTGATGTATTGAATCCAGCTGGATCCCATTGTGATGTCAAGTTATTTGTACCTAAACTGCAATTGAATGTGTTGTATTTCAGCTCTTTAGTGACATCTTGAGGTAATGTCATGTTAGGACAACCCAGTAATGCAGAACTGTATCTCTTAGGTAAAATGTTATACAAATAATATGTATAAAGATTGGCCACATATTTTAATATTAAAATATATTTCATATTTTTTTTCTTACAAGTAGGCTTCAGAGTTTTGAAAATGATATTTTGAACATTAATTTTTAATTCTACTATCTCACTTACGTAGGTGAGAGAGTTCTATTTAAAAATATGACTGCAATGCTCAAGGATCACCATTAGATGTTTCCTGCTTACTAAACATTTTACTTTGTATTTTTCCTAAATACACATGGATAAAAACACACCAAAAATGTGGAAACAGTGAAATTGTTCTAACATTTTGCTAAATATTTTAGAAAATACTGTATCTGTGAAAGGTCTAGCAGTAGTATGTTTATTACTAGATAAACAATAAATAGTATAAGAACAACCACAAGGCTCTTCTCTTGAAGGCACTTCATTGGGGTGGGAGATGGCTTCACAGGTGCTGGCAGACACTCCGGCACCTCACCCAAGTGGCTATTTTTTATGAGTGAGCCTAGACGATGAGTGTTGACAGGCTATTCTACTTTTTTTTAATTTGTTTATGAGATGTGGGCATCGCTGGCAAGGCCAGCATTTATTGCCCATCCCTAATTGCCCTTGAGAAGGTGGAGGTGAGCCGCCGCCTTGAACCGCTGCTGTCCGTGTGGTGAAGGTGCTCCCACAGTGCTGTTAGGTAGGGAGCTCCAGGATTATGACCCAGCGACGATGAAGGATCGGCACTATACTTCTAAGTCAGGATGGTGTGTGACTTGGAGGGGAACTTGGAGGTGGTGGTGTTCCCATGCGCCTGCTGCCCTTTCCTTCTAGGTGGAAGAGTTCGCGGGTTTGGGAGGTGCTGCTGAAGAAGCCTTGGCGAGTTGCTGCAGTGCATCTTGTAGATGGTACACACTGCAGCCACGGTACGCCGGTGGTGGAGGGAGTGAAAGTATAAGGTGGTGGATGGAGTGCCAATCAAGCGGGCTGCTTTGTCCTGGATGGTGTTGAGCTTCTTGAGTGTTGTTGGAGCTGCACTCATCCAGGCAAGTGGAGAGTATTCCATCACACGCCTTACTGTGGGGTATCATGCTCCTACATAATGGGTCTTCACCTAGGCTTTTCAATAAAGTTATAATAAAAGAGTATTTAAGAATGTTACAAAGATCAATTACAGTATTTCTGGCTGGATTTAGATGAGCAAAGGATGTCATTTTAGGGTGTGAGCCAAAATCCCTCATCTGCAATCTTATTGATGTCCAGAATCAATGTATACTAATTTTCCACTAGACGGTTTTATCTTTCTAACAGCCTCAATGACGGCAGGCTGGATCTGTTCCCTATTTGCTGCTCTTCTAAGAGAGCTGGCGTCTACTGATCTTCTACATTTCCAGATGTCCATCTTCCAAGCTAACATCTTTATAAATAACTAGCAATTTATTTTAAAATAAAGCCAGCAATGAGGCAAAAGGAAAAAAGAAAACGTTGTACTTCAAAACAATCATATTGCAATTTCAATTATACAAAATTGTTGCACAATGAATGGAGTAATGATCCCTTAACTTATTCGCACCACCTTTGCAATCCACAGAATGATGGCTTCAGCCTCCATTGCACAGTGAGCCGTACTATAAAGGAACAAAATTGTATTTATATAGTCCTTCATCACATCCTCAGCACACCCAAAGCATTTTACAACCAATGGATTACTTTTGAAGTGCAGTCACTGTTGTTATGTAGAAAAATGCAGCAGTCACAGAACAAGGACCTACAAACAGCAAATGGAGGACTAACCAGACAATCTGTTTCTGGTGGAGTTAGTTGAGGGGTGACTGTTGGCCAGGATACTAGAAGAAAACGTTGGGTTTTTTTTGAGTAGTTCCATGGGATCTTTCACATTCACCTAAGCAGGTAGATTGGGCCTCAGTTTAAAACCTCAATCAAAAAAAACCAGAACTTCCAACACTGCAGAATTCCCTCAGAAGTGAAGTATAATTTACACACTGGGTTGTAATTGTGGGACATTCCACTCCATGACAGGAAAAAGATGAATTAGTAATTTGTTGATACAGTGCAGTCTTGACACAGCAATGCTAAGATTGAATTGGCACTTAAAAAAGATAAAAAGTAACTTCTATATACAATTCTTATTACATGTTTTACGAGAACTGCATTTCATTTTGAGCACTGAACTGCTTTTACATCTTTCAAAACATATTCACTCTATTATTTACAATCATTTTGGCACATTGTAACAGCTGTTCTCCCATGCCTGCCTTTCATCTTCCCATGAGCACTGTAGGTAAAGTCAAAAAGTGTCAAATGTCAAGAGGCAGATCACGTACTGTGCAGGTGTATGCAATTGGCATTTAGTCTGTGATGCATGTTTGAACTGGGCTAAGTAATTATCCCAATTTAGAATTTTTTAGGGTGGTATAAATGCTTTTTTGAATTTAGGCAGGAAACAATAGGAGCAGTGAAACCGGTAGATAGAACACTTTGTTGTTTTCCTGTCTGTATATTTGCATGTGCCAATTTTCCCTGGAAACAGAAAGTTCTAAGGTGGATCTCTTTTACAATATAGTTAATTGGGATTCACTTGCCAGATAATATTTTGATTGACATGTTGCAACTTGCGACTAGCCTCTTTCAGTATCCCTTTTCTTAAAACAAACATAAGGCCCAAATACAGGAAGTCTAACAAAAGTGTCCCTTTTTAGAGGGGCACAACTAATAAATCCCAAATCATAACAAATTAAATAATAATATTAGTTCCCGTATCCACTACACACTCCAGCCCCTGCGGTGCCCACCAGTTGCGGAAAGCCTCAAGCGTACCGGCAGACACCGCCTGCTCCTTCTCCAGGGCCACTCGGGTGCGGACAAAGTAGATGCAATGACTTTTATCAAGTAAACAAATGAACAAGGGTCTGGGCAATTTAAGGTGCAGTGCATTGTGGTCACAGATCTAAGAGGTACCTGTCACTTAAACCTGTCTGAAAAAAATTTGAATGAGTTTTATCAGTTCTTAATGCAGGTGTTAAGTGGTGTATTGATTGATGTCTATGGTTCTTAGTTGCTTTTTATATAGCTCAAAATATCATAAAAATTATCTTTATGTGAGCCATCAGGGAGATCATTCGGCCCATCCAACTCATTATTTTGTAAGTTGGCTCACTGGGCACATGCACTGTGTGGTGTGCTACTGAGCCTGTAGGAACTAGGAAGATCTCACTCCCAAGTTTGATTCCTGGTTTGTGCTCAGCTCGATGATCTCAAAGGACGGCAGAGGAGACATTACAATTTGCCTTGGTATTTCTAGGTCAGGGAGGGGAAAGAAAGCACTCCGATCACTACCCAGTAATCCCAGCCAGAATGATATGTACTCAGGCATAAATCATAGAATTTTGGAGTATGGAAGGGGGGCCTCTCAGCCCCTTTGTACCTGTGCCTTCTCTGTGAAAGAGCTATCCACTTAACCCCATTCTCTGCCCTTTCCTTATATTGATTTAAATGTTTATTTTTCATGTATTTATCCATTTCCCTTTTAAAACCTATTATAGATTATCTTTCCAGCACTGTTCTGATGGGAAGCCCATGTCCACTGTGCAAAAAATAAATACATTCTCCTATCCTCCCCCATTGTTCGTTTACTGATGATCTTAAATTTATGCCCTCTGGTTATCGACTCATCAACCAATGGAAATAGTTTTCCTGATTTACCTGATCAAATCTAGTCAAAGCTTTGAACACTGCATGAGTGACGGCAGGACAGGATGTGGATGTGATGCCCCCCACAGTTTAATAGCTTACCAACACTCATTGTGCAGGCTCACACATGAAGACCCGTCACTTGCGTAACTGTCATCTGTAACTTGGCAAGTGTGAGTGTGACTACCTTCAGGAGAGGAGAGGTTAAGGAAGGCAGTTGGAAGGGAAATTGAGGGAGGGGGAAAAGAAATGACTAAGGAGAGTCAAAATGCTCTTATTTTTTAAAATAATGCATTGAAAGGGACATTGGATGTATTTTTCAACTTCATCACTTGGGCAGTAAACTGGGAATGAAAATCAGGCAGGTTCTATAGCAGGCAGACAGGCAGCTCCACTCCTCCAGTTTGTTAGCCAACTGGTGAAAGTGAAAATTATCGCCATTATGTCTTCCAACCAGTTAAACTTACCCGGCTGCTAAAGTCCCAAGAAGACCTCAAATATTATTTTAACATTTCAACCATTCATTACATTTGGTTATATTTAACCCCTAATACTGACTGCAACAATTACATTGATATAGCACTCATGTGAAAGGATGTCTTACAATGCTTTACAAGAAACGCCATTAGTTTACGCCTAAAATATAACAACTTCCAGTCCTTCTAGATATTGCTGTGTAAAAAGGAAATGAAATGCATTCGTAAATAATGCCTCTTTTAATTTTCTTACAGAAGTGAAAAGTTACGAATCACCCTTTGGCTCAAAGGTTCATGAGCATCCATGTGTTGAAAGTATGAGGGACATTGTACTACGGGACAGAGGTCGCCCTGAAATTCCCAGCAGTTGGCTGGTACATAAAGTAGGTGAAGAATGAGAGTGAATGGAGTGTGAATGCTGTTAACTCTACCAATACAAGCTTTCTTTGTAAAACAAAATAGTATTTTAGGGATTTGACATTCACAGAAGGAACAGCAGTATCATTCTATGCTTTTTTGAGATTTATCGCCATTTTTTCCGCACATCAAGGAACGGGTGATGTTAAATGTATGTTAGAATCACAGAATCATAGAATGGTTACAGCACGGAAGAAGGCCTGTTCGGCCCGTCGAGCCCGGGCCAGCTCTCTGCAAGAGCACTTCAGCTGGTCCCACTCCCCCGCCCTTTCCCCGTAGCTCTGAAAAAAAAATTATTTCGGGTGCTTATCCAACTCCCTTTTGAAAGCTGTGATTGAGTCTGCCTCCGCCACCCTTTCAGGCAGTGCATTCCAGATCCTAACCACTCGCTGCGTAAAAAAGTTTTTTCTTCTGTTGCCTTTGGTTCTTTTGCCAATCACCTTAAATCGGTGTCCTCTGGTTCTCAACCCTTCCGCCAATGGGAACAGTTTCTCTCTACTCTGTCTAGACCCCTCATGATTTTGAGCACCTCTATCAAATCTCCTCTCAATCTTCTCTGCTCTAATAAGAACAACCCCAGCTTCTCCAGTCTATCCACGTAACTGAAGTCCCTCATCCCTGGAATCATTCTCGTAAATCTTTTCTGCATCCTCTCTAAGGCCTTCACATCCTTCTTAAAGTGCGGTGCCCAGAATTGGACACAATACTCCAGTTGAGGCCAAACCAATGTTTTATAAAGGTTCATCATAACTTCCACGCTTTTGTACTCTATGCCTCTATTCATGAAGCCCAGGATCCTGTTTGCTTTTTTAACTGTTTTCTCAACCTGCCCTGCCACCTTCAACGATTTATGCACATATACCCCTCGGTCTCTCTGTTCAGGCACCTCCTTTAGGATTGTACTCTTTAGTTTATATTTCCTCTCATTCTTTCTGCGTTAAATTTCATCTGCCACATGTCCACCCATTCTACCAGCCTGTCTATGTCCTCTTGAAGTCTATCACTATCTTCTCACTGTTTACTATACCTCCAAGTTTTGTGTCATCTGTAGATTTTGAAATTGTTCCCTGTACACCCACATCCAAGTCATTAATATATATCAAGAAAAGCAGTGGTCCTAGAACAGGCCCCTGGGGAACACCGCTGTATACCTTCCTCCAGTCCGAAAAACAATCGTTCACTACTACTCTCTGTTTCCTGTCACTTAGCCAATTTCGTATCCATGCAGCCACTGTCGCTTTTATTCCATGGGCTTCAACTTTGCTGGCAAGCCTATTATGTGCCACTTTTTCGAACGCCTTTTGGAAATCCATGTACACTACATCAACCGTCTCTGTTACCTCATCAAAAAACTCAATCAAGTTGGTTAACACGATTTACCTTTAACAAATCTGTGCTGGCTTTCCTTAATTAATCCACACTTGTCCAAGTGACTGTTAATTTTGTCCCTGATTATTGTTTCTGATATATGTTGTATAATCAGTATACTTCTTATTTTACATAAACAAATTCACTACTGAACTAACTCGTTAATTTTAGTGCTTGTTCAGAAAATATGATAATCCTGTACCACTTTGCAAATATGTCAATATCATTTTCCATGAAAATCAACTTTTTAGTCACGATTACTGCTAGGCTTTTGAAGTCTCGGATCTTCTGAAGAGTAAAATCCCTAATTGATGGCCATTTGTTGTACATTTCATTGTCCGATACTACTCAGTTTAAGAGCACTTCATGCACACTGGAGTCTGGTTTTTGGAACTGCTCTGATTCATAAACTGCAAAATATAACTGGAGTAGACTGATCTAATACATATAAGGGTATCATATCTGAGGATCTAGAACCTGGGCAATGGAAATACAGATTATACTGAGATTGAGACATGTTGAATAGGTGATCACCCTGACGTCAGTGGTATCACCTTCACCTCTGAGTCAGAACATTGTGGGTTCAAGTCCTACTCCAGAGACTTGAGTACTTGGGCCTAGAAATTCGACCGTGCAGTGCTAGTTTTCTGGGCACTAAACTGCCTCCTCAGCCTCCAATATGGTGGGCAGGAAGTGCACCTTCATTACGAGCTGGAAGTGCGCCCGCTATATTGGTCTAGGAAAGAAAATTGGCATCCAGGGCCCACACCTGAAACAAGTGTCAGGTACTTTGCATATACAAATACGTGGCCGAACACCTGTTTGAAGCCCCCACTGCAATATTGGTTTGCCCTGAGGCAGCCAGCACTTAGGATAACAAGGTCTACATGTAGCCTAACAGGCAGTCCTAAAAGTGACTGCCTATTAGGCTGCAAGCAACAAGGTAAAATTTTTTAATATACTTACATGAATGTGGAGCCGGGACAGGCAGGAGTGCTCTTCCTGACCCTACATTAAAAGCATGCGGGCCACCTTATTTTCATTTCCCTTTTCCTTCCTTCCCTTTGTTACTAACGTTTCAAGAGTGGCAGTTCTAATGGGCTTTCAGAATTCTCCTCCAGTTTTCCCATGTTTCGTTCTACTCTCTTTATTTCCACACTCATTGTCCTATGATCCGATAGCAAGGTATCCTGTGGTCTTAATGGCTTTCAGAATCATAGAGTGAGACAGCATAGAAGGCGGCCATTCGGACCATCATGCCTGTGCTGGCTCTTTGGTGGAGCTAGCCAATTAATCCCACTCCCCTGCTCTTTCCCCATAGCCCTGTAATTGTTTTCCCTTCAAGCATTTATTCAATTCTCTTTTGAATGTTACTATTGAATCTGCTTCCACCACCCTTTCAGGCAGTGCATTCCAGATCACAACAACTTGCTGTGTAAAAAATGTTTTCCTCGTGTCACCTCTGGTGATCTGCCAATCACCTTAAATCTGTGTCCTCTGCTTTTGTCCCAGTAGTACCCCACAGTTAATGTGACAGATTAAGGCTGAAAGAAGTGTGAAATCCACTGGCAGAATTTCACAATTCTTTCAGCCTTAATCTGTCACATTAACACCACCTCTAGCCTTGCATATCTCTTAATGTCTCTTAATGTCTCTTCATCTCCCCCTTTGTTCTTTTATCCCCTCCCCCTTTTCCCAGCTTTACTCTAGCCTTAAATCTATTTGATTTCTGGCTCTTCACAGTTCTGACGAAAGGTCATCGACCTGAAACGTTAACTCTCTTTCTCTCTCCACGGATGCTGCCTGGCCTGCTGAGTTTTTCCAGCGTTTTCTGTTGTTATTTCAGATTTCCAGCATCCGCAGTATTTTGCTATCATGTTAAAATGTGGGGAGCTGGCTCTGGACTTCAATCTACTAGGAACTGGACTAAAGAAGTACCTTTAAAATAGGCTGTTATATGGTAATTATTCGGGGTATTTCAGTAAAACATACAAGCAAAACATTTTGAACCTTGTTTAGTCAAAGACTGAATACTTAATTAAATGTCTAATTAATGTCTGTTGACCTATTACTGTAGTTTGATTATGGCTGCCTAAGATAGAGAGCCGGATATTCCGATCCCTACGGGTGGGTACGCCACCCGTAGGGACATCGGAAATGCCGGTTTCAGGCATGCACAGCGCATGCGCTGAAAACCGGCATTTCCGATCTGTCAAGAATGGTCTTGACAGATCCTCCGGCTGCCCTGGAGAAGGGCCTCTGTGGGCGGATAGTTCCGCTTTTTGGAGACCCTCCGCCCGCAGAAAACCCTTACAATTCTTACGCCTGGTAAAAGCAGGCGTAAGGCCTGCTTTTGCCAGGATAAGTGTAGAAAAAAGTTTTTAAAAATATTTTTTTCACTGATTTATCATTTAAAAATACTTTAAAAAAGGTAAGTTTATTTTTAGCCCTGTAAAATACTTCAATTATTTTTTTCAAAAATTAATTTTTGTTTAAAATACTTAATTTATTGTAATTTCAAGTCATTTTAAAAATGTGATTTTTTAAAAAAATGTATTTAAAGTTTTTCTATGTTTTTTCATTGATCTCCATTCATATATTTGACAGGTCTTCCTGTCAAATGTATAAAGGGAGATTCCCTTCTGTGATTGGCTCCCCATGGCCCATGTGATCCCAGGGACGCTGCGAACTACCTGCGCCTCTGGGATACGTGGGCCCTGCGCACTTGGAGTTTGGTGAGCCCAGCATCGGAACTGTGCACGTCCCGGGAGCCCTCAGGTAAGGGCGCAGATTTTTTCAGATCGCAGGCCTCCGCCCGCGGGAGGCCTGCGATTGGAAAATACGGGCCAGAGTATTTGTGTTATTGGCATTGTGATATTGGAGTATTTGTGTTAATGACAGTGTGTTGTTGGAATTGATGCAAGTATGGTCCCAATTAAAATCAAGTAGTACTAACTATAGGTGAACATATGACTATTATTTTTCTTATACTGTGGCAGCCACCATGTATTTTTATTGTTCCTTGTACAGGGCATGCATTTCCTCTGTGACACTATCATAGAGTGTTGGGACCATGATCCTGAGGCACGTCTTACAGCGCATTGTGTGGCTGAGAGGGTCAATATGATGGTACAAATGAACTGTGAAGATTTCCTCAATAACAACACAGACAATGAAGCAAGCAAGGAAGGAGGTTCTGAGCCCTCAGATCTTGGAAGCCCAGTTGAACATAAAAATATCGAACTAGTCACAGATGTGTGAACAACTGCCAAGCACCAAGAGAAGCATAAATTTTGGTCTCTTTGTACATGAAAAATTACATATGACTGAATACTAAAAATAAAAAGAGGATGTCAGATGAACAAAGCTGAATTGATATGGTGCTTTATTAATAACTTTATCTGGCGAGGACATCATGGTATAGAGTGGACTCCAGATAAATGCACAGCTGATCTAAGCAGAATTCCCGTCAGTGCATAGAACACCAAAGTACCAAGTTGGTAATATTATACAGAATTCCTTATTCAGTCATAATACTTAAAATGTGCTATGACATTTCCTGGCTGGATTATGAAAATGATCCTGATGCTGCAAAATTGCTGGAAATCATGAATGTGCCAGTCCAGCATATCAATCATCTTTTACACACAACAGGTTCCATGTAAAAGATTAAGTTATACTTTGTACAATAAAGGTTTTCAATTTAGTTTTAGTTGCAGTAACAGTGATTAAATGGACGAGGTATAAATAGTATAAGCGGCTCCTTTGACTTCCAGTAAATATTAATTACTTTTCCAAGCATAAAATGCATTGGTAAACTGGATACACATTTGTTGGGAATCATTTGTTTATAATGGATTCAGATCTTTAATGTGCAAGCACTAGAATGGCATGTTGAACTCGACTCTTGCACATGGCAGGGTCAATGGTAAAGAAAATCAGGCGGGCTGTAAAACGGGCTGCCAATTTACTATCGCTCATTTTGCCCTACCACCCAAGACCAATTTTACCCCCAATGGTGTTAGCTACCAGGCATTAATATTGAGATAACTTGCAAAACCAGTTTGTTGGAGGTCTTATGTAAAATCTTGGTGATGAGAGCTTTCGAAAATAACATTTGTTGCTGAGCTGTAGCCTTAATGTGTATCACTATGGATTTAAAACATTAGAACAACTTTATACAAAACTGGAAGCAGAAATTGTATTTTTCTAATGAAATAATAATTTAAATTTGTTTATAGAATGTTTTACCTGACTTTTTGGTACTAAATTTTCCTCTGAAGATTAATACACTTGTTAGATATAACACTCACAACTAGGGGGATCAAGGGGTATGGCGAGAAAGCAGGAATGGGGTACTGAGGTAGCATGTTCAGCCATGAACGCATTGAATGGCGGTGCAGGCTCGAAGGACCGAATGGTCTACTCCTGTACCTATTTTCTATGTTTCTATGTTTCTATGTTACTAGTATTATGTGAAAATAATTGTACTACATTATGTCAAATCCATATTTGTCTGTTCATATTTACGTGAATTCTATGGTATATTGAAATTCAGATCATACAGGTAGTCAGTATCCACATTCACATATAATAAAAACTACAGATTTATTTTTCATTATTTTGTCAATGTAGAGATGGCCATCCAATATCTCACCCAAACAGCCATTGTCCATGTGTATGAGCCTGAATAGCGTGTTCGGTCAGGCTATTCCACCATGGAGACCATCAGAGCTGAGGCTCAGCCTGTCCTCATTCACCGTCCATACACACAAACTTCCCCGCAGGCCACCGGACAGTAATCAGGAATGGGAACCGTGACAACGTTTCCCTTCCTTAGACTAAAGTCAGTGAGACTAATTACAGCTGCCCAAGCAGCTAACTCAAAGGAAGCAAAATGTTTGTCAAACCTTCATATGCTTTGAGATCGATGCAGCACATAACTGAAAAAAAAGGTTACATTTTATGAACACGTAGAAATGAGCTTGGCCCCCAGGAGGGCTTATCAGGTCATTGTAAGTGCTCTCCCCACAGTTTTTCTTCCAGTAAAATGGTTGGAAATTGTGGGGAGCACTCACGTGATTTCTCTATATGTGGCCCATGGAATCCCTATGTTCCCTCAGTGAATCTGTGCCAGGAGTGTGCATTCATAACATTTATCCGATAATCTAGACATTTGCCAATTTTGTTTTAAATAAATGAGCCTTCGTTCAACATTCAGCTAAAATATGCCAGTGATTAAAAGTTTTTTTAAAGTTTAAAATAGTTTTCCTGGGAGAGTCACAAAGCTGATGAGTTCCAGTGACATATGGCCAATATAGCTAAAAGCTGAAATTGGGTAAAAACTTTTGGGCCCTCTCCAACTACATCCCCTACTGGCTCAATTGATCAATGCACTGTGCTATGTACTATGCAAACCAGGAAGGACCCAGAGTCAATACATAAGTTGTGCTTAGTTAATTCATGTCAGCTATGTTGGTCCTGGGAATACTATGATTGGCCCCAGAATCCCTGGACTGGAGGGGAGGGGTACATTGGCCAGAGCTACTTCCTTAGCCATTGACGTGTGCGACCTGGTTACTTTTCACCACTATCCAGTCATGCCTACTGGAAAGTGTGGATGTTAGGTGAAGACAGAATTGGCTCAGTTATGATGATTGCCCATTGGAATGAATAGTCTGCAAACAATGGCCACTTATGTGAGGTAGTGGAGGATTGCGGGTGTCTGTCGAACCACACCTCAGCATGAGTCACTGCTTTCAGAAGAAAAGGAAAACAAGTTAAGGGAAGGTCCCTCCATTTAAGTTATTTGTTGCTTTTAAATTTACTTGTTTTGTTCAAACTTTCAGTGTCCCATAGTTGTCCTGGAACTACAATTTTCTGTCACAAAAAAGACTGTTTAAAAAAAATGTTCTTCCAAGTAAGTACCATCTGTTATGGAGATCTTTATGTTTCCACAGTGAGGTTCAGCTTCAGGAACATGCAGTTTGTGCACTCATGCTGTTCTCCACCTTTCACCCTTGAGTTCTGGCTCTGTGATTTGTAGGAGCTTAGGGGCAAAAGGGCAGAAGTCAGCAGTGGGAGTAGACGGATTGCACATTCCGCAAATTAGTGTCTCATACAGCAATCTGAATATCTTCAGAACAGATGGTACTTGGAAGGAAACAACATTTTAATAGGCTGACTCCAATGCCTAGCTACATGTCACAAAATAATGACTGTAGAGCACTCCAGACTTCAGTTTTAAGTAATACCTTACCCTTCTAGCAGGAGTGGTATAGCTGAAGGTGGTGGAATTGGAGGTTTACATGACTGGTAGACGGATGCTACACTCCAGTGAGAGGAGTTCTAAAGCGTTGCATTACATAACAGATAAAAAGTATATTGCACCTATAACAACAGAGACCTGATATTCCTACAAAAGCTGAAACACAGCTGAGCGTGAAACCTATGATTTACAACTCTATGATTTATACTACATACAACACTGAAGTATGCTGACATAGATTTTTGTAATATAATTTTGAATTTTCTTTGAATTTAATAGTTGCTTTTCTGTTCCTTTTAAATTTGTATATCTGCATCCCTTTTTCCTTGTGGAGGACAAGACATGACAGATTTATTCCCAGGCCTCTGTGACACTGATTTGCTGCTGGAAAATATGCAAGGATCCAATGTACCTATATATTTTTTCTGCGGGAAGATTTAATGCTTTTCTGTGGGGAATTTCCCTTCCCACTGATGGTCTAGCTGAGACCAAAGGAATCTTGGATGCAAGCCTGTGCCTAATGCCCATGGCATCGTTTTGAGGGGATACCCTACTCTGCTGTGTTCTTTACTGTACCGCTTTCAATGATACAAAGTTACGCAGTGGAACCATGCCATTATTTTTCAATAATCTGAGGCAATGCCTTCTTTGCATATGGTTCACTATCCATGTGGCAGTTACTAGGATTCTACAATATTTTTGGGCAATAATACTATGGTTTCATTATAGTATATATACTGCATTATAAATGTAATTATGGATGGCTAAGGAATGAGTGATAAGCTTATAATTTAGTTAAATGGTCTGACCACTACAGTATGGAAGAGAAACTCAAGTAGTTTATCTGAATCCTGAGATTAAACTGCAGGATTTGTTCAATCTGTACTGGCTCTTTTTTATAATCTGTGGTGTCAATAAAATGAAACAAAACTAATAATGATTAAAAGTGGTGTACAAATGACTTTGAGGCTGTGAGGGGTTAGTGTATCATTAATAAGCTACTGTTACGCGATTCACTGGAGAGTATAAAGGTTATTTAGACCAGAGTATTGTACACATGGTGTTTTATCTGTGGTGTATTACTAGTCAGTAACACAATTAAAGGATTTAAATGAAATTGAAAACCATGAGAATCATGCTTGTATGCCTTGCTATTATCTGAATCCTGAGATTTATGTTACTCCATCTGTTTTATATTATACAATGATGTAATGGAAAGCCAAAGCCAACTGTTCCTTTGAACTGTATATGGACTATTCCTTTGTGAAATTCATATCACATGAGTTTTACTTGCTTTACAATGAAACATGTGATCGAAATGGAAAGTTTTTCAGTGTATTGGTGGGATATTCACTATTGTGTGTTTGTGTGTATATATATTTAAACTTTTTTTGGCTATTTTAATTACTGTTTATATTTTAATGCAATAAATACATTTTAGCATGTTGTCTACATTATATTTTATTAGAAGGCAAGTTCAGTTCTTATTAATGCTTTAATGAAATCCAATTAATATTGTTAAACCATTAAAATTGGAGAAAAATTAGTTTTGGAACTTGTTTATCAGATTCCTTATGCTTCCTGAAATGCATATTCAGTCATATAGGAATCAGAAACACTCAGAAGGTTAGTCAGTATTGGCAACCGATCAGGAGAGCTCCCAAGGAAATTCCCGGCGATTATGTTTTAGAGGTACAAAATATCTTCTCATTTTACCTTTGCAAAAGGAAAGTTCATTATTTTGGTTTTATGTATAAATTAATATGTTGGCTCTTTGGTAAAACACTATTTCATCGCATCAGCATTTTTGCCTGGGAGCACGCCTGCTGTGGGTGAAATATAGATTCCAGAAGCTGACACTCCCAAAACTACATATCTAGCCAGATTTCTGATGGGAGCACATTATGCACTGGAACTTATGCTTTTAAAATCTAGAGACTCCCTTGCTTGTACGTGATCAACGATGTACGAGAGAGTCCATAAGCTATTAATGTATTTTGTAAAATATGAACAGTGTTGTTCCTCTACTTTCCGATATATACTGCAGCTGCAAGCAAAGTTAAGTACTTTGAGGCTACACAGAGACTGCAGCTTTAACTTAAACAATTGTTCAATGGTGAAAACCACAAGATAATGTAATTTTGCTTTTCGAACATATGTATATTTTCTACTTGAAACTCTTCTCCTATTTAACCAACCCCCTTTGGCTAATAATACAAAACTTGCTAAAAAAAAACTTTGTAAATGTTTGTTCCAAAACAACTTCAAGTCATACATACCACAGGTACTGAGTTGTTTAAGTTTTCATATTTGTAAACTTTGAATAAGTTCACAAAACAAAATAAAGTTAAATTTACATTGTTACATTAGTTTAATGATCTGTTTTAAATTTCTATTGGTAGACAGATCAATGAAAAGAAGCAACGTGACTGAATTAGGAGTGAGGGACAATCAACACCACCTCCCCCCAACAAAGTGCTTCACAGAGGCTTCAGCAAAAAAATGGATGCTGAGCCAAAGAAGGAGATACTTGAAGGCGACCAAAACTTTGGTCAAAGAGGTAGATTTTAAGGATGGTCTTAAAGGAGGAGAGGGAAGTGGAGAGGTTTAGGGAGGGAATTTCAGAGCGTGGGCTGAAGGCATGGCCACCAGGGGTGGGGTGAAGGGAGGGGGCATGCACAAGAGGCCAGAGTCATAGGAATAGAGAGTTTGCGAGGCAGGGTGGTGGGGGGAGGGAAGGTTGGACGAGGTCACAGAAATGGGACGGTGCAATGTCTTGAAGGGATTTAAACACGAGGATGAGAATTTTAAATTGGGGGACTAGGAGCCAACATAAGTCAGTGAGGACATGGTTAATGGGTGACTAGGACTTGGTGCGGGATAGAATACAGGGGGCAGAGTTTACGGAGTGTAAAAATGGGAGGCCGGCCAGGAGAGCATTGGAGTAATCAAGTCTGGAGGTGATGAAGGCATCTTTGAGGGTTTCAGCAGCAGATGGGCTGAGGTAGGGGTGGAAGTTTTTTGTGATGGAGAGGCTATGAAGTTAAAGGCTCAGCTTGCGATCAGAGGATGTTGAGGTTGAACAGTCTGGTTCAGTGGCTGCCACTCCCACTCACCATGTTGCTCTCCCTCTCTACACCATGCTTGTATTTCTAATGCTTCTAGCATTCATATAAGATGATAGAACTGGAGTCTGTTATCACAGTAGGGAAGTATAACATGATGGGAATATTAGAAACGTGGCTAAACCCAGAGGATGGAAATTAATCTTCAGAAACAACAGAAAAGGGGTGGTGTAGCCATTGGATCAAGGACAGCTGGGAGGCAAATGAAGTTGATTCAGTGAGAGGGGGTAAGCCACAGAAAGAACTACTCTTGTTAGACATCTCTAATATGATTAAAACCAAACTAACAATAAGGATCTGCGACAGACCAGCCGGTCAACATAAGGAGGACAGTTTGTGGTACAAGAGATAAGAATTATATAGGAAAACAGGAACATTATTTTAATGAGAGACTTCAAATAATCCAATATAAATTGAAAAAACCCAAGTGGTTTAGAGTCAGAGTTGGTAAATTTAATGCATGACTGCTTTATGACTCAGTGCATAAGGGAAGCCACAAGAGGCATTGATCATCTTGACCTGTTGTTCGTAAATGACCCAGATAATGTACAAGGAGATCAAAGCATATCTGCAGAGGCAAAATATAAGTTAAAAAATTCTTTGAGTACTACAATAGCAAGTGGATTGTCAGACGAGGCGAGAACATTAAAAGATGCAATGGGCTTGAAACTGATAAACACAAGATAGGAAATATTCTGAATGATTATCTCCTCAAAGTATTCATGATGTTAGACATAAACATGCCTTTCCCCAAAAAAGAGCCAAGGTATAATTCAGAACTTCCATATAAAGAAGATTGAAGTCCTAGACAAGCTGAAAGGACTTAAAGCAAACAAATAAATCCCAAGGGTTAGATTGTATTTATCCCAGAGTATTGAGAGAGACTAGCAAGGAGATTTGCGAGGCACTGACAATCATTATGAAGGATTCACAGACACAGGGGCAATAAGATAACAGGCGACCCATGAGTATTACTTCAATTCCATGTAAATAATTAAGTCAATGATCAGGAGTAAACTTGAGAATTATCCGTACAACAACCTAATAAATAGTGGTCAACATGGCTTTGTTTTTTTCTGAGGAACTACAACCCAACATTTTTTTATTCGTTCCTGGGATGTGGGCGTCACTGGCAAGGCCAGCATTTATTGCCCATCCCTAGTTGCCCTTGAGAAGGTGGTGGTGAGCCACCTTCTTGAACCGCTGCAGTCAGTGTGGTGAAGATACTCCCATAGTGCTATTAGGGAGGGAGTTCCAGGATTTTGACCCAGCAATAATAAAGGAACAGTGATATATTTTCAAGTCAGGATGGTGTGTAACTTGGAGGGGAACGTGGAGGTGGTGGTGTTCCCATGCACCCGCTGCCCTTGTTCTTCTAGGTGGGAGAGGTCGCGGGTTTGGGAGGTTCTGCCGAAGAAGCCTTGGCGAGTTGCTGCAGTGCATCTTGTAGATGGTACATACTGCAGCCACGGTACACTGGTGGTGGAGGGAGTGAATGTTTAAGGTGGTAGATGGGGTGCCAATCAAGCGGGCTGCTTTGTTCTGGCTGGTGTCAAGCTTCTTGAGTGTTGTTAGAGCTGCACTCATCCAGGCAAGTGGAGAGTATTCCATCACACTCCTGACTTGTGCCTTGTAGATGGTGGAAAGGCTTTGGTGAATCAGGAGGTGAGACACTCGCTGCAGAATACCCAGCCTCTGACCTGTTCTTGTAGCCACAGCATTTATGTGGCTGATCCAGATAAGTTTCTGGTCAATGGTGACCTCCAGGATTATGATGGTGGGGGATCCGGCAATGGTATGTCAAGGGGTGGTGGTTAGACTCTCGCTTGTTGGAGATAGTCATTGCCTGGCACTTGTGTGGCTCGAATATTACTTACTACTTATCAGCCCAAGCCTGAGTGTCGTCCAGGTCTTGCTGTATGCGGGCATGGACTACTTCTTTATCTGAGGAGTTGCAAATGGAACTGAACACTGTGCAATCATCAGCGAACATCCCACTTCTGACCTTACGATGAAGGGAAGGTCATTGATGAAGCAGCTGAAGATGGTTGGGCCTAGGACACTGCCCTGAGGAACTCCTGCAGTGATGTCCTGAGCCTGAGATGATTGATCTCCAACAACCACAACCATCTTCCTTTGTGCTAGGTATGACTCCAGCCAGTGGAGAGTTTTCCCCGATTCTCATTGACTTCAGTTTTACTAGGGCTCCTTGATGCCACACTTGGTCAAATGGTGCCTTGATGTCAAGGAGTCACTCTCACCTCACCTCTGGAATTCAGCTCTTTTGTCCATGTTTGGACCAAGGCTGTAATGAGGTCAGGAGCCGAGTGGTCCTGGTAGAACCCAAACTGAGCATCGGTAAGCAGGTCATTGGCAAGTGCTGCTCGATAGCACTGTCAACGACACCTTCCATCACTTTGCTGATGATTGAGAGTAGACTGATGGGGTGGTATTTGGCCGGGTTGGATTTGTCCTGCTTTTTGTGGACAGGACATACCTGTGCAGTTTTCCACATTGTTGGATAGATACCAGTGTTGTAGCTGAACTGGAACAGCTTGGCTAGAGGCAGGGCTAGTTCTGGAGCACAAGCCTTCAGCATGACAGCCGGGATGTTGTCAGGGCCCATAGCCTTTTCTGTATCCAGTGCGCTCAGCTGTTTCTGGATATCACGTGGAGTGAATCGAATTGGCTATAGACTGGAAGAGAAAATCTTAGAGCCATTTAAGAATTAGATGCAGCAATGAGGGAGCATAAGATTGCTCAGGATGGATGTATTTAAATTGGCTAAATGGCCTTCCTCATCTGTAAGTACTATGCATACTGCACACAGTACTTGAGAATTGTGCAATGAGCAATGCCTTATACAGCAACAATAAAACCTCATTGGGTTTGCAGTCATTACTACAAATGGAACCTAACAAATTTTTAACTGTAGCTAAGCATATGCTGTTTCATAGATTTATTCACGATAATCCCTAGATTGTTTCCCTAATCAGCATGCTGTACCATTGTTCCACTTAACACTTTTGTGGTTTAGTGCTGCATACTGAATTTTTACTTATTTTTGTTCTCAAGATGTGGGTGATACTGGCACGGCATTAATTGCCCATCCCCCAGTTACCCTGAGGTGTTGGTTGGTCTACTCCTTGTAGTACTTATGGCGCTCCCACCATGACGTCATATAGGCAATTCCAGTCTACGGCCCGAGTTATGATGAAGGAATGGCAGACAATATATGTCCAAGTCAGGCGCTTGTGTGACTTGGAAGTAATAGTGTTCCCACGATCTTGCTGCTCTTGTACTTCTCAGCAGAAGTCACAGGGAGGTGCTGTCGAACTAAGCTTGATGAGTTGGTGCAGTACACGCAGCAGTCAAGGTGTGGCTGTTGTAAAAGAGGTGGTATAGAGCCCAATAGTAGGGGCAGTGATCAATGTGAATCCTGTGTCCTGAATGACGTTGAGCTTCGACTATTGTTGGAAGTGTAGAGCTGAAGGAGGGCGAGGTATAATTTCCAGATCACAATCACTTGCATTCACCAACTAGGAATCAGATCTTAGGTTTAACCCTGCAGGTAGGGCACAAGGAACTCTTATTACTGGGTTCAACATATAGTTCAGGTCAGACATGGAATAGGTTCCTTCTAAAGCCTCCAGTTTGTACTGAGTGTCACTTCCTCCCCCCTCCCCGCCCCCCCCCCGAACCCAGCTAATACTACCGTAACATTTCAAAAATATTGTACTATAGAAACTACTACTTTTCTACCTGGTAATTGGAGAGGTAGGGTTCCATCTCAATTCATGGAGAAAATTGGGATTAGCAATATGAAATGCTCAGTAATTTTAAAATACTGTCAGTGCCAGCACCAAATGTAACATATTCAAAACAGAAGCACAAATGTGCATAAATCATTGAAGGTGGCAGGGCAGGTTGAGAAAGTGGTTAAAAAAACATATGGGATCCTGGACTTCATAAATAGAGACAGAGTACAAAAGCAAGAAAGTTATGATGAACCTCTATAAAACACTGGTTCGGCCTCAACTGGAGCAGTGTGTCCAATTCTGGGCACCACACTTTAGGAAGGATGTGAAGGCCTTAAAGAGGATGCAGAAAAGATTTACAAGAATGGTTCCAGGGATGAGGGACTTCAGTTACATGGATAGACTAGAGAAGCTGGGGCTGTTCACCTGAGAGCAGAGAAAGTTGAGAGGAGATTTGATAGAGGTGTTCAAAATCATGAGGGGTCCAGACAGAGTAGATAGAGAGAAACTGTTCCCATTGGCGGGAGGGTCGAGAACCAGAGGACACAGATTTAAGGTGATTGGCAAAAGACAAGAATTTTTTTTTTATGCAGTGGTTAGGATCTGGAATGCACTGCCTGAAAGGGTGGTGGAGGTAGATTCAATCATGGCTTTCAAAAGGGAATTGGAGAAGTACCTGAAGAAAAATATTTGCAGGGCTATGGGGAAAGGGCAGAGGAGTGGGACTAGCTGAAGTGCTCTTGGAGAGCCGGCACGGGCTCGATGGGCCGAATGGCCTCCTTCGGTGCTGTAACTATATGATTCTAAGAGGGTTGTTGTAGGGTGCCGCCAAAATGTTTTGCATCTCACTGGGCACAGTAGTGGTATCAAAATGTCCTCAAATCAAGTTCTGCTAATCCAAAAGCAAAAGACTGCGGATGCTGGAAATCTGAAATAAAAACAGAAAATGCTGGAAACACTCAGCAGGTCAGGCAGCATCTGTGGAGAGAGAAACAGAGTTAACGTTTCAGGTCGATGACCTTTCATCAGAACTGGAAAAAGTTAGAGCTATAACAGGTTTTAAGCAAGTGTAGGGGCAGGGAAAGGGGGGGGGGGGGGGGGGAGAACAAAAGGGAAGGTCTGTGATAGGATGGAAGGCGAGAGAGATTAAATGACAAAAGGTATGATTGTACAAAGCAAAAAGGAAATTGTAATGGGACAAGTAAAGAAACAAAAGATGGGTCTAGAAGAGGTGTAAATGGGTATATCAATCATCAACAGCTGCCATCTGAAAAAATGGGGGCCGAGGTTATGGCCTGAAGTTGTTGAACTCTATGCTGAGTCCAGAAGGCTGTAAAGTGCCTAATCGAAAGATGAGGTGCTGTTCCTAGAGCTTACGTTGAAACAGTGTAAGAGGCCGAACGACAGAGAGGTCAGAGCGGGAGTGGAGCAGAGAATTCAAGTGACAGGCGACCAGAAGCTCAGGGTCACGTTTACGGACTGAACGGAGGTGTTCCGCAAAGTGGTTGCCCAATCTGCATCCGGTCTCCCCAATGTAGAGGAAACCGCATCGTGAGCAGCGAATACAGTATACTAAATTGCAAGTACAACAAGTAAATCGCTGTTTCACCTGGAAGGAGTGTTTGAGGCCCTGGACAGTGGGAAGGGAGGAGACAAAAGGGCAGGTGTGGCATCTTCTGTGCTTGCACAGGAAGGTGCCGTGGGAAAGGGGTGTTGGGGCTGATTGAAGAGTGGACCAGGGTGTTGCAGAGGGAACGTTCCCTTCGGAATGCGGAAAAGGGAGGGGAGGAAAAGAACAGTTTGGTGGTAGCATGACACTGGCTGTAGTGGAAATGGCGCAGGATGATGCGTTGAATGTGGAGGCTGGTGGGGTGAAAGGGGAGGACAAGGGGAACCCTATCGTGGTTCTGAGAGGGAGGGGAAGGGGTGAGAGCAGAAGTGCAGGAAATGGAACGGACACAGTTGAGGGCCCTGTCCTTGGTTGAGGAAAAAGGAAGACATATCGGAAGCACTAGTATGAAAGGTGGCATTGTCAGAACAGATGCGATGGAGACGATAAAACTGGGAGAATGGAATAGAGTCCTTACACGAAATGGGGTGGGAAGAAGTGTAGTCAAGGTAGCTGTGGGAGTCAGTGGGCTTATAAGAACATAAGAAATAAGAGGAGTAGGCTATACGGCCCCTTGAGCCTGCTCCGCCATTCAATAAGATCATGGCTGATCATCGACCTCAACTCCACTTTCCCGCCCCATCTCCAAATCCCTTGATTCCCCATGAGTCCAAAAATCTATATCTATCTCAGCCTTGAATATACTCAAAGACTCAGCATTCACAGCCCCTTGGGGCAGAGAATTCCAAACATTCACAACACTCTGAAGAAATTCCTCATCTCAATCTTAAATGGCCTACCCCTTATCCTGAGACTATGCCCCCTAGTTCTAGACACTCCAGCCAGGGGAAACAACCTCTCAGCATCTACCGTCAATCCCCTTCAGAATCTTATAGTGGATGTCAGTCAATAGCCTATCCCCAGAAATAGAGACAGAGAAGTTGAGGAAGGGAAGGGAAGAGTCGGAGATGGACAATGGGAAGATGAGGGAAGGGTGGAAATTGGAAACAAAGTGAATGAAGTTATCCAGTTCAGGACAGCAGGAAACAGCACCAATACAGTCATCAATGTACCGGAAAACGAGGTGAGGGAGGGGACTTGAGTAGGACTGGAACAAAGAATGTTCCACATTTCCCACGAAAAGGCAGGCATAGCTAGGACCCATCACTTTGGAGGAAGTGAGTGGAGTCAAAGAAAAAGTTGTTCAATGTGAGAACATGTTCAGCCAGGAGGAAGAGTCGTGGATGTAGGTGGGAAGAGATTGGACAAGGGGAGAAAAAAGTCAAAATAGGAAGGATCTACGAGGGCAGTCCTGTTTGTGGATCTTGGGAAGGAGGTAGAAGCAGGCTGTTTGGGGTTGGGGGACTATGAGTTTGACAGTTGTGGAGAGAAGATCTCCAGAGGAGATGAGGTCAGTGACAGTCTAATCATTAAGTTAACACATTTACTGAAACCTTGAGGATGTAACAGAATGGGTAGATAAGCATCTTTGAAGAAGCCTTTGATAAGGTCTCTCATACATGGCATATTGCTCTTGGGATAAAGCAGTAATACTTCAGAAATTTTAGCCATCAAGGGAAGGACTTCAAATTGAGCAGCTGCAGTCAGGGTGCCTAGAGATTGGATCCTCAATTGTTCATAACACTTAGAAGCAACCTTCAGAGGTAGCTTCCTGTAAATAAAATATGTAAACTTGAAATAATACCTAGCTAGAAAGAAGATATGTTGGGAAAAGGCATCTTCAGAGACTCATCTCGTTGGATAGTATTTATTGCCGAGAAGTGTAAATGAAGGCACAATGGTAACAAAAATAGGAAACTGTGCAAAATGTATTTTATACGGAGTAGAATTAATCACAAGAAAGGTCCAGGGATGGTGGTTAACCAAGGTTGAAAGGAATCAGTGTGGCAGTAGTTGCTCAAGCGAAAGAAATATTAGAATAAATCATTAGAACTAAAGATTACAGGTGCAGAGATGTCATTGACGCACACATTCCTGATGCCCAATTACAGCCATGCTGTCTCAGTGAATTCATTGATCTAAATTTAGAAGCAATTATTTGGTTTTAAAAATAACTATTTATATAGGACAAAAACATGAAAAAGGGAACGCATTTAGATTTACTGTTCATGTTGTCCAGGCTTCAACTGACAAAACTGAACTTCAAGTTTCTAAATTTGTTCCATTCCCCAGGTAGTTGCACATTCTTTTAAAAATAGTTCACAAACCTTGAAGCTACAATGAAACCAACTTGATCCTTAGAAACATTTTAATCATGTAGTTTGAAATTTGTGCGCCCAAATTAATCCAAAGTAGTGTTGTCAAAATGAAATTTGATTCAACTCTGACTGAAACGAGCTAAAAGATACAACTCATCATTTCCAACATATACCCATTGTTCCTAAAATGTAATTGCAGTGAATTTGGATTTAGCTTGAGCAGAACATTTCAAACTTATATTTCTGCAATTTTAAATTAAGCAGTTTTCTCTAAGCCAGCAGCCTGAAAGTGATTTGAAGTGTTAATTGGCTATTCAAAGGAGGGGGGAGATCATTGTGTACAATCTCAACTATTTCAGGGCATTGTACATGGAACACTGTTTGCAATGCCTGTCAGGCCAGTGTCATCCCATTTGTACAGCCAGGGATAAGCTACAGTTGACATTTGGGAGCCTCAGCATTGGTAGGCATTACCTCAGCATTGTAACAGTAATTGATAGTTCAATGGGCCAAACCGCCCCTAATGCATGCACACACACACTGTGCACTAGCAGGCAGCAAGAGAAAGTTACTTGCATTTTAAAAGTCTGAATCAGCTAGAAAAGTGAGCCTACGTTTAGAGATAGTAAACTTCTGTCTATTTTTCAGTGGAGGAATGTAGGCTATTGACTGTTCTTACTGTGAAATCTGTATACTGTTCATTCACTGATTTTATGCAAAATAAACCAGTTGTGGTTTGAAATTGTGCCTTGCCTTGATACAATGCTTTTCAGTGCACCTTCTGTAAAGAGACTGCACACGGTGACACGTCGAGATTTCATTAGCCAGTATCTGAAGAAGGATAAGAACCTTGTGATCTCCTATTGTTTAACTAGATATTGGGCAGCAAAACTGGTCCTGATAATAAAGATGTGAGGTCTGCTTACAGGAGTGACCAATGACCCTCAACCTAAGAAAATATCCAGCATAAAAGCCCAAAATTTGTGACAATATATTATTTCTGTACTTTTGTGATAAAAGGCTTCCTTTCAAACCACAACTGCAATCAACTATATTCAACGCCTTTACAAAGTGCAATGACTTGAGACTTACCTGTGAAACTGATGAATGGAATATTCTACCTTACTTGTTTATAACTCTATTCATTAGCATAGCTATATAGTTCAGTTTTACAGCACACATTCTGCATTTCCATAACAGTATCAGGTGCAAGTAAGAAAACTTTATAAAAGAAAAAGATCATAAAATGGGCCGTTTTTGCAGTATATTTAATTCAATCTTTTCACACTTGCTACTACTACAGGAGTGTCATTGAGTTTCCTTCAGTGCATTGTACATGATTGCAAAAGATACAGGACTGTAGTATCACCAAAGTGGTGTGCGACAATCAATACACTTCCATTTTTATTTTAAATACAATGAATAATGATGTTTTCTGGTTTAGTATCTCACCATTAAGATATCTCAGACTGGAAATTCTATAGTCAGTACTGTGTACTGCTCATTTCTCTCTCTAATACCCCAGCAACAAAATACACAAAGATTTTTTGAATTCAGATCTGTCCTGTTAAATTTCAATTAAACTTAAAAAACTCTTTGTACAAACAAAATCCTACACAAATAAGTGACAACTTATCTGACATGTGGAAGATTTCATAACTTAAGCTCATTTTGTAAGTTATGCCTTCCACTCAAACTAGAAAAAGCCATCTTTCACCTGTCATTGCTTGGGCTGCAAAATTTATTCTATGAAGTGTGAATGGTACTTTCATTGTCACAGGTCAATATTTAACTAAAAAGAGAAAAAAAAATGTGACATAACACTTAATGGACAGTAGTAGCTTGTGGTATTCCAGATTTATTGCAACACTCAAGAGCCACACACGCATAGAATAAACAGAATATCTCACCAGTGAGAGTGGGTTCAGGGTTTTTTTCACCAGTGTGAAAGCCCATGGCTTACTTTGTGCCAACAGCAGTCATGACCTATGGGACTTTTACACTCAAGAACCAAATCATCATGGTTTCACCATCATTAGAGAGATATTATCTATATTGTTCCCTTGAAAGTAATTCTTTTAAAATCACATCCTCTTTTTAAAGCTTGTACTTATGGAGACTTGCTTACTAAGCGGTTTCTGCAAGAAACTTGAAACAAATCAATTCATAAAATTCATTACATTTTCAGTTCATGATGAAACGTCAACTCAGCCATAATTAAGCCACAACAGATAATGTCACATACACTAATTGGAAGACTATGCTAAAAAAAAAAAAACAGCGTAAGGCACAACGCTTTGGAAACAAGGTGTCTTGAATGACATTACTCAATACAACAAGAACTCTTCAATTTGCTTACCAATTTTTGGGGGATTATTTCTTAATTGCCTGCAATTTTGAAAGAAATGTACTTAAAAGGAACTTCATACGACAAATTTCTCCTGAACAGACTTTTTTTTTAAAAAAAAGCAGCTTAAGTAATCGATTGAGCCAAAAGGTTACCCTGGCATTTTTTTGTTGCAACAGTTCAACAGGCTGAATCAACAGTCCAGCATCTCAGCCATTCTTGTCAACTGCATGAACAAGCCAAAAAAAAAAAAGCACTACACTGTGCCAGTTAGAAATAAATCTTTGTTCTGAGGCAGCATCAATCACTGAAGCAATACCTCTTTCAAGTACTGGTGTCAAAATAATACAAGATCCTTGCCAAAAAGTAATTTAAGTCAAAAGGCTTTAGATAAGATACAAAATGTAGTTGAAGATAAAAATTACTTTCACTCGTTTTCCTGTAACTTTAAAGTGCCCTTAATGTTACCATGCCAATGTGTACTTAGAGCACTCGTACAATATTATATCATACAGACACACAATGCTGAATAAAAGCAGCTGAGAGATTTACTGCATTTTACATTTTAATACGAAATCATTATGGCTAAACAACATTGGTCACAGCTACGGTTGTGAACGCTTATTACTTAAAACCATGTTGCTCTAGTCCAGTTGCACAGAATCTAAGGTGCTGGTGGAGTTGTCTCAACGCTGTCTCTTCTCCATAGCGGCTTGTAGTAGATCCATCCATCCCCCTACAAACAATAAGTCAAAGAAAAATTTAGATGTCTGTAGTAGGTTTAAATTTATAAATTAAGAATGAGGAGGAGAGAGAAATTTTGTGAAAGGTGAGAGACTAATAGATGTTGATAGTCAGTGGGATTTGGGGGTTCTTGTACACTAATCACAGAAATTTAAAATGCAGGTACAGCAAGCAATTAGGAAAGGAAATGGTATGTTACCCTTTATTGTAAGAGGGTTGGAGTAGAAGAGTAAGGAAGTCTTACTGCAATTATATAGAGCTTTGGTGAGACCACACTTGGAGTACGGTGTACAGTTTTGGTCTCCTTACCTAAGGAAGGACATACTTGCCTTAGAGGGGGTGCAACAAAGGTTCATTAGATTGATTCCTGGGATGAGAGGGCTGTCCTATGAGGAGAGATTGAGTAGAATGGGCCTATAATCTCTGGAGTTTAGAAGAATGAGAGGGGATCTCAGTGAAATGTATAAAATTCTCAGAGGGCTGAACAGGGTAGATGCTGAGAGGTTGTTTCCCCTGGCTGGAAAGTGAAGAACTAGGGGTAATAGTCTCAGGATAGGGGGTCAGTCATTTAGGACTGAGATGAGGAGATATTTCTTCACCCAGAGGGTTGTGAATTTCTGGAATTCTCTACCGCAGAAGGCTGTGGATGCTCAATTGAGGAGTATATTCAAGGCTGAGAACAATAGGTTTTTGGGCACTAAGGGAATCAAGGGATATGGGGATAGGGCAGGAAAGTAGAGTTGACAGTAGAAGTTCAGCCATGATCTTATTGAATGGGTCGTATGGGCCATATGGCCTATCCTGCTCCTATTTATGTTCTTAAAAAGTTGTTAAACATGTAATTACTCCCTGTGGAAAAGCATTCCAACATCTTTTAAGGGGAACACTAGATATAGAAGAGTTATGGAAAAGGACAAGGAACAATCCAGCGTAAAAATACTTAATTGGAGGAGGACTAATTTCAGTGAGTTGAAAAGGGATCCGTCCCAGGTGGATTGGAAAAAAAAAAATTGGTAGGCAAAACAGTAATTGAACAATGGGAGGCCTTCAAAGAGATGGTTCGTTTACAGAGAAGACACATTCCCATGAGGGGAAAAAGGAAGGACATCCAAAGCTAGAGCTGCCTGGATGACAAAAGATATAGAGATTAAAATGAAGCAGAAAAAGGAGGCTTATGACAAATGCAAGGTTCATAATACAGTAGAGAACCAAGCTGAGTATCAAGGAGAACGAAAAAAGGAAATAAGTGGGGCAAAGAGAGAGTATGAGGGGAATCAAAGGAATGAAAGGATATGGAGATGAGGTTGATGATCAGCCATGATCTTATTGAATGTCAGAGCAGGCTCGAGAGGTCACATGGCCTACTGCTGCTCCTAATGCTTATGTTCTTGAGAATAGATTAGTGGCCAACATAAAAGGGAACCCAAAAGTCTTTTATAAACACAAATAGTAAAAGGGCAGTCAAAGGAAGGGTGGGGCCGATTAGGGACCAAAAAGGTGATACTCTTGTGGAGTCAGGGGGCATGGCTGAGGTACTAAATGATTACTTTGCTTTACTAGTCTGTCTTTACTAGAGAAGAGGATGCTGCTAATATAGCAGTAAAGGAGGAGGCAGTAGCAATATTGGATAGGATAAAAATAGATAAAGAGGAGATACTTAAAAGGTTGGCAGTCCTCAAAGTAGAAAAGTCACCCGGTCAGGATGAAATGCATCCTAGGTTACTGAGGAAAGTAAGAGTGGAAATTGCGGAGGCTCTGGCCACAATCTTTCAATCCTCCTTGGAAATGGTGGTGGTGCCAGAGGACTGGAGGGTTGCACATGTTATACCCCTGTTCAAAAAAGGAGGGGATAAACCCGGCAAATACTGGCCAGTCTGCCTAACTTTGGGGAAACTTTTAGAGACAATGATCCGGGACAAAATTAATTGGCATTTGGAAAAGTACGGTTCAATAAAGAAAAGTCAGCACAGATTTGTTAAAGGCAAATCATGTTTGACTAACTTGATCGGGTTCTTTGATGGAGTAACGGAGAGGGTTGATGAGGGTAGTGCGGTGGATGTTGTGTATATGGACTTTCAAAAGGCGTTTGACAAAGTAATTATTATTTCAAAGTTTGCAGATGACGTGAAACTTGGAAATGTTTCTGCGAGGAGTCGGGACCGGAGGCGGCAGACCATAAATACAGCGGGAGCAGAGGCAGCGCGGAAATGTGAGGAGTCGTGACATGAGGCGGCAGACCATAAATACAGCGGGAGCAGAGGCAGCGTAGATCTGTGAGGAGTCGTGACATGAGGCGGCAGACCATAAATACAGCGGGAGCAGAGGCAGCGCGGACCTGCGAGGAGGCAGCAGTGCAAATCGAGCGAATTTTAAAACAACAAAAAAAGAAGTGACGTCACAAGACAGCAGGTAGGTGATTGGTTGGTGAGTATTAATGTTTTTTCTCTCTAAGCTAGGCAGTGGTTTAAACTAAGCGGGAAACTACAACGTACTTTATTAAATTAAACACTTAACTAGATAAACTAATTAATATAACTACATATAATCATTGAATAAAGATTTTAACTAATTAAATAAATAAAAGAAGGTTAGACTAAGATATGGCAGGGCAGGTTGTGTGTCTGGACTGCAGTATGTGGGAGTTTGTGGACAGCGAGACTGCCCCGAGCGAACACGTCTGCGGTAGATGTCTCCGTCTCAAATCTCTCCAGCTCAGAGTCATTGAGCTGGAGTGCGAGTTGGAGACACTAACACAAGAGGGGCAAGAGTATCTGGACAGTTTGCTCCAGACCTCGGTCACACCTCAGAGAGGTGCAGGATCAGAACAGGGTTGGTGTGATTGATGGTGTGTAGAGTAAAGGGAACCCAGGTAAGAAACAGAACAAGGATTCACAGAAACTGACCCTACCCAACAGGTACAATGTACTTGCTACCTGTAAGGATAAGGATCAAGACTGCTGGAAGGACAGCCAAAATGCAGACCATGGCACTTTGGAGCAGGAGGCTGTCCTAAGGGTGGAGGAGGACGAGGAGAGGAAGCGTAATGTGGTAGTTGATGGGGATTCTATAATTAGGGGGGACAGATAGCATCCTTTGTAAACAGGATCGAGAGTCCCACATGGCATGTTGCCTACCTGGTGCCAGGATAAGGGACATCTCGAACCGGCTTGAAAGGATACTGGAGGGGGAGGATCCAGTCGTTGTGGTCCATGTTGGGACCAACAACATAGGGAAGAGTAGGCAAGAGGTCCTGTTTGGGGAGTACCAGGAACTAGGAGCTAAATTAAAGAACAGGACCTCAAGGGTTATAATCTCTGGATTATTACCTGAGCCACGTGCAAATTGGCTTAGGGATAAGCTGATTAGGGAAGCAAACACGTGGCTAAAGGAGTGGTGTGGGAAAGAGGGGTTCCATTTCAAGGGGCACTGGCACCAGTATTGGGACAGGAAGGTACTGTACCATTGGGATAGGCTCCACCTGAACTGGTCTGGGACCAGAGTCCGAGCAGAAAGGATAAATAGGGCAGTCACAAGGATTTTAAACTAGTAAATGGGGGGGGGGCAGCGCTCATGTGGAAATTGTAGTAAAAATAGTTCAAAAACAAACGCAAGGGAAGAGAGTAGAGTAAGTCAGAAATTGTGCTTCAGGCACTACATGTAGAGGGAAAACTAAAAGATGTAAAGTGATTAAACCAGGAGCGCGAAATAAGAAAGTGAGAAAAACATTAGAGCTGAAGGACAGGCTAGGGTGTGTGGCCCAAATGAGCGTTCTTTATACAAACGCACTGAGTATAAGGAATAAATTGAATGAACTGCAGGCACGAATTCAAATTGGAGAGTATGACATGGTAGCCATTACTGAGACATGGCTGCAAGACGGTCAGGACTGGGAACTAAATATACCAGGTTATAAGGTCTACAGAAATGATAGGGAAAATGGCAGAGGGGGAGGAGTAGCCTTAGTGATTAAGGATGAAATCACTTCAATGATAAGAGAGGATATAACGAGAGGTAAGCAGGCAGTGGAAACTTTATGGGTAGAATTAAGAAATAGGAAAGATTTAAGACTGTAGTGAGAGTTGCGTATCGGTCCCCTGGTAGCAGCTGTGAAGTGCTAGATTGTATAAATGCAGAGATTAGACAAGTGTGTAACAAAGGCAGAGTGATTTTAATGGGGGATTTTACCTTTCAAATAGACTGGGATAAGCAGACTAGCACCTGTCATAAAGGTAGTGAATTTCTTGATAGTCCAGGATAGTTTTCTACAACAATATGTCCTAGAGGCAATGAGGGGGCATGCCATATTAGATTTAGTCATGAGTAATGAGCCAGATTTAGTTAACAGCCGAATTGTGTATGAACATTTATCCAATAGCGATCATAACATGATCGAGTTCAACGCAGCGTTTGAAAGGGAGAAACGCGAATCAGCTAGTAGATTCTAGATTTGGGTAAGGCCGACTTCAAAGGGATGAGGCAGAGACTGTCCACAGATCATCAGTGGGAGATGTTCAAAAAAGAATTTAAGGTGATACAGAACCAGTTTATACCCGAGGGGCAAGAGCTCTACTTGCCAAAAAAGAGAGCCATGGACGACTTGTGAAGGAATATACTGTATAACCTTTTTAGAAAACCATACTATATAGCCATTTTAGAAAAATACACTATCTTATGAAAGAATTCTGGCCTTGTTGAGATAAGACAGTGGTTCACCCTGAAGAGTACCTTATAAGGAACTCTACCTTATAAATTCTTTAAAACATGACAAACTGGGTTTGGAAATTTAGAAACCTAACTATGAAATAGCTATGAAAGAATTTTGGCTATTGAAACAGGACAAGTTGTTGACCCCGAATAAATAACCTTATTGAAACAGAAGAATGGGTGGCTCCGAGTGGCTGGCCTTTTGGGAACAGAACAATGGTCAACCCTGGATAAGTGATTTAAATGAAACCTCTTAAAGATGGCACATAAGATAAGGAACATCTGCCCTCGTAAAGATGACCATGAAATAAGAGACATCTGCCTTCACACCTATATGGTAAAAACTCCCAATAACTATTGCCGATGTAGCAGTAAGAATTGCAAGAGGTCAGCAGAAAGATGAATAGTGATAATTAACTTGGATCAGCAGAAACCTTATGGGATACAACTGAAAAAGGGTATAAATATTGAAGTCTCAAATGAGATTTCAGACTCGCTTTAATCGGGCAAAGCGATTCTCGACTAAAGGCGGCTCTGTGGTCTTTCACTCTTTGTACCTCAGGGATCGAAGGTAATTTGATATTGATGGATATCCTGTATAGAAAATTAAGAACTGTAATACTGCAGTGAAATTAAGATTTAAAAGTAAGATTCTGTTAAAAAGATCGTATTTTTTCTCTTCTTAGAACTGTTAACGTTGCGATTGACTTATTCACCAACTGTAAATTGCATGTCGGTTCTTTTAATAAATTTCTATATATTTTTAGAATTGTCTCACATAAGTCTTCTTTATCAATAACTCGCAAACTCAATCTCTGCACACTCTTTGGTGGAGAGGTACATTTCTGAAGGAGATCTCCGGACCCTCATAATATCCGGGACGTTGCAGTCTGACTAAACTTATTAAAAGTGCTATCTGGAGGACGGCAACATTCTCGGGTTGCTCCTTTCCTTTAGGGAGAGATAGCCCGGACCTTTAGACCCAGTTAAGCGTCTTTAGGATTCGGCTACCTCAAACTTTAGTTGAAAGTGAACATCTGAGAAATATGCCTGATCCGGGGTAGCCCCAAAGCGGCTAGGACTAGTAAATATCCTTTCAGACTAAAGAGGTAAGGGACAGCATAAAACTAAAAGAAAAAGCATGCAAAAATAGCACAGATCCTGGCGAATGGGAAAGATACAAAGAACAGCAAAGGGTCACAAAACAGACAGTAAGAGCTACAAAAAGGGAGTATGAAAGGAAACTGGCAAGGGATATCAAAATCAACAATTTTTTTTTTACAATTGTTCGGACAAAGAGGATTGTCAGGAGCAATGTAGGCCCCTTAAAAACTGAAAACGGTGATATCATCAATGATAAGGAAACGGCAGACATTTTGAATAATTACTTTGCGTCAGTATTTACAGTAGAGGAAGAGAATAGCATGCCAGAAATCCCAAGGACAGGGACTCAACAAAATTTTAATTTTTTTTTTAATTAGTTTATGGGATGTGGGCGTCACTGGCAAGACCAGGATTTATTGCCCATCCCTAATTGCCCTCGAGAAGGTGGTGGTGAGCCGCCTTCTTGAACCGCTGCAGTCCGTGTGGTGAAGGTACTCGCATAGTGTTGTTAGGTAAGGAGTTCCAGGATTTTGACCCAGCGATATAAGGATCGGCGATATACTTCTAAGTCAGGATGGTGTGTGACTTGGAGGGGAACGTGGAGGTGGTGGTGGTGTTCCCATGCGCCTGCTGTCCTTGTCCTTCTAGGTGGAAGAGGTCGCGGGTTTGGGAGGTGCTGCCGAAGAAGACTTGGCGAGTTGCTGCAGTGTATCTTGTAGATGGTACACACTGCAGCCATGGTACGCCGGTGGTGGAGGGAGTGAATGTTTAAGATGGTCGATGGGGTGCCAATCAAGCGGGCTGCTGTGTCCTGGATGGCGTTGAGCTTCTTGAGTGTTGTTGGAGCTGCACTCATCCAGGCAAGTGGAGAGTATTCCATCACACTCCTTACTTGTGCCTTGTAGATGTTGGAAAGGCTTTGGGGAGTCACGAGGTGAGATACTCGCCGCAGAATACCTAGCCTCTGACCTGCTCTTGTTACCACAGTATTTATGTGGCTGGTCCAGTTAAGTTTCTGGTCAATGGTGACCCCCCCAGGATGTTGATGGTGGGGGATTCGGCGATGGTTATGCCGTTGAATGTCAAGGGGAGGTGGTTATATTCTCGCTTGTTGGAGATAGTCATTGCCTGGCACTTCTGTGACGCGAATGTTACCTGCCACTTATCAGCCCAAGCCTGAACGTCGTCCAGGTCTTGTTGCATGCGGGCATGGACTGCTTCATTATCTGATGAGTTGTGAATGGCACTGAACACTGTGCAGTCATCAGCGAACATCCCCATTTCTGATCTTATGTTGGAGGGAACGTCATTGATGAAGCAGCTGAAGATGGTTGGGCCTAGGACACTGCCCTGAGGAACTCCTGCAGCGATGTCCTGGGGCTGTAATGATTGACCTTCAATCACCACAACCATCTTCCTTTGTGCTAGGTATGACTCCAGCCAGTGGAGCATTTTCCGCCTGATTCCCATTGGCTTCAGTTTGGTAGGGCTCCTTCATGCCACACTGGGTCAAATGCTGCCTTGATGTCAAGGGCAGTCACTCTCACCTCACCTCTGGAATTCAGCTCCTTTGTCCAGGTTTGGACCAAGGCTGTAATGAGGTCGGGAGCCGAGTGGTCTTGGCGGAACCCAAACTGGGCATCAGTGAGCAGGTTTTTGGTGAGTAAGTGCCGCTTGATAGCACTGTCGATGACACCTTGCATCATTTAAAATTAGTGCAAGTAAAATAACAATGATGAAGAAAATAATGGCGCTAAAGAGTGACAAATCCCCAGGACCAGATGGTTTCCATCCCAGGGTTTAAAGGAAGTAGGTGAGTACATTGCAGATGCCCTACCTATAACCTTCTCTCGATTCAGGAACCATTCCTTTAGACTGGAAAATTGCACGTCACTCCGTTATTTAAAAACGGTGAGCGGGAAACCAGGGAATTATAGACTAGTTAGCCTAACATCTGTTGTCGGGAAATTGCTAGAGTCTATAATTAAGGATAAGTGACTGAACACCTTGAAAATTTTCAGTTGATCAGAGAGCCAGCATGGATTTGTGAAAGGCAGGTTATGCCTGACAAACCTGATTGAATTTTTTGAAGAGGTGACTAAAGTAGTTGCCAGGGAAATGTCTATGGATGCTATTTATACAGACTTCCAGAAGGCATTTGATAAAGTCTCACATAAGAGACTGTTAACTAAGGTAGAAGCCCACGGAATTGAGGGCAAATTATTGACCTGGTTAGGAAATTGGCTGAGCGGCAGGAGTCAGGCAGTAGGGATAATGGGTAGGTATTCATATTGGCAGGAGGTGACTAGTTGTCTTGCAGGGATCTGTGTTGGGGCCTCAACTATTCACAGTATTTATTAGTGACTTAGATGATGGGATAGAAAGCCATATATCCAAATTTGATGATGACACAAAGATAGGTGGAATTGTAGGCAGTGTAGATGGAAGAATAAAATTACAAAGGGATATTGACAGATTAAGTAAATGGGCAAAACTGTGGCAAATGGATTTCAATGTAGGCAAATGTGAGGTCATCTACTTTGAACCTAAAAAGGATAGAACAGGGTACTTTCTAAATGGTGAAAAGCTAAAAAACAGTGGAGGTCCAGAGACTTGGGGGGTCCAGGTACATAGATCATTAAAATGTCATGAACAGGTACAGAAAATAATTAAAAAGGCTAATGGGATGCTGGCCTTTATATCTCGAGGACTAGAATACAAAAAGGGGTAGAAGTTAAGCTGCAGCTATACAAAACCCTGGTTAGACCACACCTGGAGTACTGCGAGCAGTTCTGGGCACCACACCTTAGGAAGGATATATTGGCTTTGGAGGGAGTGCAGCGTAGGTTTACGAGAATGATAACTGGACTTCAAGGGTTAAGTTACGAGGAGAGATTACACAAATTGGGGTTGTATTCCCAGAATTTAGAAGGTTAAGGGGTGATCTGATCTAAGTTTTCAAGATATTAAGAGGAACAGATAGGGTAGATAGAGAGACAGATAGAACTAGGGAGCATAGTCTAAATTAGAGCCAGACCTTTCAGGAGTGAAATTTGGAAACACTTCTACACACAAAGGGTGGTAGAAGTTTGGAACTCTCTTCCGCAAACAGCAATTGATGCTAGATCAATTGTTAATTTTAAATCTGAGATTGATAGCTTTCTGTTAACCAAAGGTATTAAGGGATATGGGCCAAAGGTGGGTATATGGAGTTAGGTCGCAGATCAGCCATGATCTCATTGAATGGCGGAACAGGCTCGAGGGGCTGAATGGCCTACTCCTGTTCCTATGTTCCTAATTAAGGAGGAGGGTCATAACAGACTTCAGGAGTACATCGACAGGCTGGTGAAATGGGCAGACATATGGGAGATGAAACTTAATGCAGTGAAGTGTGAAGTGATACATTTTGGTATGAAGAATGAGGAGAGGCAATATGAACTAAATGGTACAATTTTAAAGGGGGTGCAGGAACAGAGAGACCTGAGCATGTGTGCACATAAATCTTTGAAGGTGGCAGGACAAGTTGAGAAGCCGGTTAAAAAAAGCATATGGGATGCTTGGCTTTATTAATAGAGGTCATGATGTGGAGATGCCGGCGTTGGACTGGGGTGGACAAAAATGAGAAGTCGCACAACACCAGGTTATAGTCCAACAGATTTATTTAATTTTACAAGCTTTCGGAGCTGTCGCTCCTTCTTCAGGTAGGGTAGCTGCGAGAGAATCTCCCAGAATTCACAATATAAACACAGAAAAAATTTATTCAAATCTTTCCCTACATCAAAGACACACTTTGGATCCCCTGGGACACATCTCATTGTCTTGGCTGTGCTCTTTGATGTAGGGAAAGATTTGAATACATTTTTTCTGTGTTTATATTGTGAATTCTGGGAGATTCTCTCACAGCTACCCTACCTGAAGAAGGAGCGACAGCTCCGAAAGCTTGTAAAATTAAATAAATCTGTTGGACTATAGCCTGGTGTTGTGACTTCTCATTTTTATTAATAGAGGCAGAGTACAAAAGTAAGGAAGGTATGCAAAACCTTTATAAAACACTAGTTAGGCCCCAGCTGGAGTATTGTGTTTAATTCTGGGTACCACACTTTAGGAAGGATGTTAGCGCCTTAGAGAGGGTGCAGAAGAGATTTACTAGTATGGTACCAGGGATGAGGCACTTTAGTTTTGTGGAGAGACTGGAGAAGCTGGGGTTGTTCTCAGAGCAGAGAAGGTTAAGAGAAAATTTGATAGAGGTGTTATATCATGAATAGTTTGAGAGTAAATAAGAAGAAATTGTTTCCAGTGGCAGAAGGGTTGGTAACCAGAGGACACAGATTTACAATGATTGGCAAAAGAACCAGAGGCGACATGAGGAAACTTTTTTTTTAATAAACACAGCGAGTTGTGATCTGGAATGCACTGCCTAAAAAGGGTGGTGGAATCAGAATCAACAGTGACATTCAAGAGAATTGAATAAATACTTGAAGGGGAAAGAGGAGAGTGGGATTAATTGGATAGCTCTACTAAGAGCCGGCACCGGCACAATGGGCCGGATGGCCTCCTTCTGTGTTGTATCATTCTATGATTCTATAAACATTTGATGCGGAGATGCCGGTGTTGGACTGGGGTGGACAAAAGTGAGAAGTCGCACAACACCAGGTTATAGTCCAACAGTTTTATTTGAAATCACAAGCATTCGGAGCGGCTGCTCCTTCGTCACCTGACGAAGGAGCAGCAGCTCCGAAAGCTTGTGATTTCAAATAAAACTGTTGGACTATAACCTGGTGTTGTGCGACTTCTCACTTTTATAAACATTTGAAGCAGAGGAAGATACAGGGTTGGGGGAGAATGCAGGACATTGGGATTAGTTTTGGATTGGTCTAGCAAAGAGCTGACATAGATATAGATAATGGGCCGAGTTGCCTCCTTCAGTGCTGTAATTGTCCATATCATCTTGGTGGTACTACACTGGTGGCACAGATACTGGAAAATATAAATAATGTGCACACAACAGAGATATTCACCACCAGCCTGCAGTAGGCAACTGCAACACACTATAAAATAAAAATATTCTGAGAAAATATATTTATTGAGAGATAATTGGTAGCCAATTTAGAATTTTATCAGCCAGTTAAAATTCTGTAAGAGTTGCAGATTTCTGGAAATAATTCCCTTATCTGGTGTGGAACTCCCATAAAACACCAGAGATGGAAGCACTTATCAAAACAACAGTGCACTACCTTCCTGACCCTGAAAAATGCCAGTGACAAAACAGTGTCGAAATGATTCAAGAATCCCAAGTCCTACATCCTGCTGCAATGGTGTTAGTCATATTTAATTAAGTTTTTTCCATGAATTATAGGGATCCACGTTTAAAAGCCTACCTCTTGATGAAAATATTTTGTCTGCCATGGCGTCTCTGTCTCTGCACGATGTCGCGCTTCTGATCTCTGACGTTCCTCCAGTAAACTCTTATATTCAGTTGCCTTCTCTATGTTGCTTATCCTCAAAGCTTCAGTCACATGTTGCCACAAGCGTCTATCAGATATATGAATTAAACCATTAGATACATTATACAGAACTTTTAAAAAATTCATTCTTGGGATTTGGGCATCGCTGGCAAAGCCAGCATTTATTGCCCATCCCTAATTGCACCAGGGAAGGTGGTCGTGAGTCGTCTTCTTGAACTGCTGCAGTCCATGTGGTAAAGGTGATTCCCCCAATACTGTTAGGTAGGGAGTTCCAGAATTTTGACCCAGTGGCAATGAAGGAATGGTGATATATGTACAAGTCAGGATGGTGCGAGACTAGGAGTGGCTGTTTAAGCCAGTGGACAGGGTGCCAATCAAGTGAACTGCTTTGTCCTGGATAGTGTCAAACTTCTTGAATATTATTGGAGCTGCACCATCCAGGCAAGTGGAGAATATTCCATCACACTCCTAACTTTTGCCCTGTAGGTGGTAGAGGGGCTTTGTGGAGTCAGGAGGTGAACCACTCGCCACAGAATACCCAGCCTCTGACCTGCTCAAGTAGCCACGACATTTATGTGGCTGATCCAGTGGAACTTTGGATGAATGGTGACCCCCCCCCCCAGGATGTTGATGGGACTCAGCGATGGTACTGCCACTGAATGTCAAGGGGAGGTGGTTATGCTCTCTCTTGTTGGAGACGGTCATTACACTTGCGTGGCACGAATATTACTTGCCACTTACCAGCCCAAGCTTGGATGTTGTTCAGGCCTTGCTGCATGCTTCAGTATCCGAGGAATTGCAAATGGAACTGAATACTGTGCAATCATCAGCAAACAGCTCTACTTCTGACCTTATGATGGAGAGAAGGTCATTGGTGAAGCAGCTGAAGGTAGTTGGGTCTGGGACATTGCCCTAAGGAACTCCTGGGGCTGAGATGATTGGCCGTGAACAACCATAATCATCTTCCTTTGCGCCAGAAATAACTGAAGTCACTGGACAGTTTTTCCCTTGATCCCCATCGACTGCAGTTTGACTCGGGCTCCTTGGTGCCACACTCGGCCAAATGCTGCCTTGATGTCAAGGGCAGTCACTCTCACCTCACCTCTGGAATTCAGCTAGTGCCCATATTTGGATCAAGGCTGTAATGAGATCTGGAACAGAGTATCCTGGCAGAACCCAAACTGAGCATCAGTGAGCAGGTTATTGGTGAGTAAGTGCTGCTTGATAGCACCGTTGATGACTTCTTCCATCACTTTGCTATAATTGGAAGTAGGCTGATGGGTCAGCAATTGCTGGGTTGGATTTCTCCTGCTTTTTGTGGACAGGACATACTTGGACAAACACAGTTAATTGCTATTTGGGAGGCGAGAAGGGTGAAAATACTACTTAAATTTAATTTTCAGCAGCACTTCTGACAAAAAATGACCAAGACAAGTTGGCCTTGGCTCAGTGGTAGCACTCGCACCTCTGTAACAGAAGGTCATGGGTTCCTTTATCCCTTCCCCTCCAATTCAATTCACAGAGGGACTATCCCTCCTCTCCCAATCACTCCCTACCAGTTCAGAGGGATTTTACCTCCTTAATGATCTCACCACTGGTTGAGGCTGCTGGATGTACCTTACACTGCTGCTTCACTCCAGGAGTGTACTCTATGCTGCAGGCAGGAATTCCTTATCCATCATGAGAACAGGAATTCTCACTTACAATCTGCAGTATGGAGTTTGCCCCTGCAAACTACAAGGAGCAGGCCAGAAGCAATTTCCTGTACCCAAAGATAAAAAGTATGCAGATTTGTGTAAAGTAAGTAAGCCTGGTTCGACATCCGCCTAGGAGAGATCAATGCTGCTTTCTAAAATAGAAAAGATTCCATTTCCTACACTAATAGTGATTTAAAAAAAAATTAAAACACAAACTGGTAAGATAAGAGTATACAAAAAGAAAATACTGCAGATGCTGGAAATCTGAAATAAAAACAGAAAATGCTGGAGATACACAGCAGGTCAAGCAGCATCTGTGAAGAGAGAAACAGAGTTAACGTTTCAGGTCGATGACCTTTCGTCAGATAAGAATATATCAAGATAGATGCTACTAAGAGCAACAGCAGCCCAGTTTGGAAAAGTAAGGAGTTTGTGACAATCATGTCGTTGTGGAGTTCCCCCAGCATCTATAATGGTAGCTGCAATTCATAGAATAGTTACAGCAAAGGAGGCCAATCGGCCCGTCGGGCCCGTGCCAGCTCTCTGCAAGAGCACTTCAGCTTGCCCCACTCCCCCGTCCTTTCCCCGTAGCTCTGCAAATTTTTTTCCTTCAGGTACTCATCCAATTCCCTTTTGAAAGCCACGATTGAATCTGCCTCCATCACCCTCTCAGGCAGTGCTTTCCAGATCCTAACCACTCGCTGCGTTGGGTTCTTTTGCCAATCACCTTAAATCTGTATCCTCTGGTTCGCGACTCTTCCGCCAATGGGAACAGTTTCTCTCTATCTACTTTGTCTAGACACACCTTAACCAATCTCCTCTCAACCTTCTCTGCTCTAAGGAGAACAACCCCAGCTTCTCTAGGACTATCCACATAACTGATGTCCCTCATCCCTGGAATCATTCTCGTAAATCTTTTCTGCACCCTCTCTAAGGCCTTCACATCCTTCCTAAAGTGTGGTGCCCAGAATTGGACACAATACTCCAGTTGAGGCCGAACCAGTGTTTTATAAAGGTCATCATACCTTCCTTGCTTTTGTACTCTATGCCTCTATTTATGAAGTCCAGGATCCCATATGCTTTTTTAACCGCTTTCTCAACCTGCCCTGCCACCTTCAACGATCTGTGCACATATACCCCCAGGATGAGACCGGGAAATTAATGGTGGGAAACATGGAGATGGCAAAAATGCTGAACAAATATTTTGTTTCAGTCTTTACGGTAGAGGACACTAAGAATATCCCAACACTGGACAAACAGGGGGCTCTAGTGGGGGAGGAGCTAAATACGATTAAAATTACTAAGGAATTGGTACTCAGTAAAATAAAGGGACTCAAGGCGGATAAATCCCCTGGACCTGATGGCTTACATCCTAGGGTCTTGAGGGAAGTGGCAGTAGGAATTGTGGATGCTTTGGTAATAATTTTCCAAAACTCCCTGAACTCAGCAAAGGTCCCAGCAGATTGGAAAACTGCTAATGTAACACCCTTATTTAAAAAGGGTTGTAGGCAGAAGGCTGGAAAGGAAGACCAGTTAGCCTAACATCTGTGGTGGGTAAAATTTGAGTCTATTATTAAGGAGACAGTAACGGAACATTTAGATAAACATAATTTAATAGGACAAAGTCAGTATGGCTTTATGAAGGGGAAGTCATGTCTGACAAATTTGCTCGAGTTCTTTGAGGACATAACGTACAGGGTGGATAAAGGGGAACCAGTGGACGTAGTGTATTTAGACTTCCAGAAGGCATTCGACAAGGTGCCACATAAAAGATTATTACTCAAGATAAAAAATCACTGGATTGGGGGTAATATTCTGGCATGGGTGGAGGATTGGTTATCTAACAGGAAGCAGAGAGTTGGGATAAATGGTTCATTCTCGGACTGGCAACCAGTAGCCAGTGGTGTTCCGCAGGGGTCGGTGCTGGGTCCCCAACTCTTTACTATCGATATTAACGATTTGGAGGAGGGGACCGAGTGTAACATATCAAAGTTTGCAGATGATACAAAGATGGGAGGGAAAGTAGAGAGTGAGGAGGACATAAAAAAACCTACAAGGGGATATAGACAGGCTGGGTGAGTGGGCAGAGATTTGGCAGATGCAATACAATATTGGAAAATGTGAGGTTATGCACTTTGGCAGGAAAAATCAGAGAGCAAGTTATTATCTTAATGGCGAGAAACTGGAAAGTACTGCAGTACAAAGGGATCTGGGGGTCTTGGTGCAAGAAAATCAAAAAGTTAGTATGCAGGTGCAGCAGGTGATCAAGAAAGCCAATGGAATGTTGGCTTTTATTGCTAGGGGGATAGAATATAAAAACAGGGAGGTATTGCTGCAGTTTTATAGGGTATTGGTGAGACCGCACCTGGAGTACTGCATACAGTTTTGGTGTCCATACTTAAGAAAAGACATACTTGCTCTCGAGGCAGTACAAAGAAGGTTCACTCGGTTAATTCCGGGGATGAGGGGGTGGACATACGAGGAGAGGTTGAGTAGATTGGGACTCTACTCATTGGAGTTCAGAAGAATGAGAGGCGATCTTATTGAAACATATAAGATTGTGAAGGGGCTTGATCGGGTGGACGTGGTGAGGATGTTCCCAATGATGGGTGAAACTAGAACTAGGGGACATAATCTTAGAATAAGGGGCTCCTCTTTCAAAACTGAGATGAGGAGAAACTTTTTCACTCAGAGGGTAGTGGGTCTGTGGAATTTGCTACCCCAGGAAGCTGTGGAAGCTACTTCATTAAATAAATTTAAAACAGAAATAGACCGTTTCCGAGAAGTAAAGGGAATCAGGGGTTACGGGGAGCGGGCTGGAAATTGGATAGGAGTTTGAGTTCGGATTGGTCAAGGCCCTATGGGTGGCGGAGCGGGCCCAGGGGCCGAGTGGCCTGGTCCTGCTCCTGCTTCTTGTGTTCTTTAGAGTTGAGGTTGGATCAGATCAGCCATGATCTCATTGAATGGCGGAGCAGGCTCGAGGGGCCGATTGGTCTACTCCTGCTCCTATTTCTTATGTTCTTATGTTCTTATGCACCCGCTTTAGGATTGTACTCTTTAGTTTAGACTGCCTCTCCTTGTTCGTCCTACCAAAATGTATCAGTTTGCACGTTTCGGTGTTAAATTTCATCTGCCACGTGTCCACCCATTTCATCAGCCTGTCTATGTCTTCTTGAAGTTGTCACTATCCTCCTCACTGTTCACCATACTTTCAAGTTTTATGTCTGCTGCAAATTTTGAAATTGTGCCCTGTACACCCACATCCAAGTCATTAATATATATCAAGAAAAGCAGTGGTCCTAGTACGGACCCCTGGGGAACACGACTGTATTCCTTCCTCTAATCCGAAAAAACGTTCGACACTACTCTCTGTTTCCTGTCACTTAACCAATTTCATATCCATGCTGCCACTGTCCCTTTTATTCCATGGGCTTCAACTTTGCTGGCAAGCCTATTATGTGGCACTTTATCAAAGGCCTTTTGGAAGTCCATGTACACCACGTCAACCACATTGCCCTCATCAACCCTCTCTGTTACCTCACCAAAATACTCGATCAAGTTAGTTAAACATGATTTGCCTTGAACAAATCCATGCTGGCTTTTCTTAATTAATCCACACTTGTCCAAGTGACTGTTAACTTTGTCCCTGATCATTTTTAAAAGCTTCCCCACTGACGAGGTTAAACTGACTGGCCTGTAGTTGCTGGGTTTATCCTTACAACCTTTTTTGAACAAGGGTGTAACATTTGCAATTCACCAGTCCTCTGGCACCACCCTTGTATCTAAGGAGGATTAGAAGATTATGGCCAGTACCTCTGATTTCCTCCTCAACTTCCCTCAGCATCCTAGGAGGCACCCATCCGGTCCTGGTGAGTTATCAACTTTAAGTACAGGCAACCTTTCTAGTACCTCCTCTTATCAATTTTTATCTCATCCAGTATCTCCATTACCTGCTCTTTCACTATGACTTTGGCAGCATCTTCTTCCTTGGTGAAGACAGATGCCAAGTACTCATTTAGTACCTCAGCCATGCCCCCTGCCTAGGTCTCCTTTTTGGTCCCTAATCGCCCCCACCCCATCTCTTACTACCCGTTTATTATTTATATGCCGATAGAAGACTTTTGAGTTCCCTTTTGTGTTATCATTGGAATCACTGGAAAATGTGCTTTATTCCGACATGCTCCCTGTCACATTGGTTTCATTAATTGTTGTAAAGTGGAGGTGAATCATCCTAATTTTTCCCTCCTCAGCCTCAAGTTCCCATTGACAACTAAATATGAAGAATAGTTTTTAGCTTGCCTGGTACCAAAAAGAATGAAGACTCCTGGGGGAGAAAGTGCTTTATTTATTTTGGTGAAAATCCATTAAAAGTTTAACTCAAGAGTTGTCCAGTATGTTAGGCATTACTCACATGCAGCTAACTGTGAATCCAGATGTGGCTAATTGCATTTATTGATCAGTAAATTTAAAAAATGAGTAATAGACACTGTTGTTAAGCATGTGATCTCAATACTTGTATTCCTTTTAGTATGTTCTTTTGTAAAATGGTAAGACAAAAAGCAGGGTGTGCATTTTTTTTGACTGTTGCATTTGCTTTACTTCCTTGGTTACTGCTTATTGCTATCTGCTAAAATGGTGTGCAACACAGGTGAAAATGTGGGCTTCAGCACCATGGAAACATTTGCAACATTGTATGGAGCGGGGAGCTATCATTGTGGAATAGCCGGTCCAGGGCAGTCAAAAAAGCAAACTCAACCAACAATGAGCAGCTCCAACAAGGCAAGTTGTGGCAAAGGTAAAGTAGTATCTAACTACGTTGGAAAGCAGAGGCAGGTCTGGCATATCTCGTTGTATGAGTCTCCATTCTCAGCAATCACTCTAATGAAGTCAATGTACCGCTTGCAACTGCTGGACAAAATCTAGAAGCTGCACTAAGATGTGCTGTATCTGATCAATCCATGCCAGAATTCCAAACTTTGGTGAAGGAGAAAGACTGCAAAGTTTCACATTGAATGGTGATAGACGTACGTTAAGTAAATATACATGTGAATCATGTTGGCCTTTATTGCAAGGGGGTTGGAGTACAAGAGTAAGGAAGTCTTACTACAATTGTACAGGGCTTTGGTGAGACCACACCTGGAGAACTGTGCACAGTTTTGTTCTTATCTGAGAAAGGACATACATGCCTTAGAGGTGGTGCAACGTAGGTTTACTTGATTGATCCCCAGGATGAGAGGGTTGTCCTATGAGAGAAATCGAGTAGATTGGGCCTATACTCTCTGAAGTTTAGAAGACTGTGAGGTGATCTCATTGAAACATAAGATTCTGAGGGGGATTGACAGGGTAGATGCCGAGAAGTTGTTTCCCCTGGCTGGAGAGTCTAGAACTAGGGGGCATAGTCTCAGGATAAGGAGTCGGCCATTTAAGACTGAGATAAGGGGGAATTTCTTCACTCAGAGGGCTGTGAATCTTTGGAATTCTCTGCCCCAAAAGGCTGTGGATGCTGAGTCGTTGAATATATTCAAGGCTGAGAGATAGATAGATTTTTGGACTCTAGGGGAATCAAGGGATATGGGGATCGGGCAGGAAAGTGGAGTTGAGGCCGAAGATCAGCCATGATCTTATTGAATGGTGCAGCAGGCTCGATTCTTATATTCTTATGAAGTATATTTACCTGTATTGTGTGTAAGGTGTTTTCTACTAAAATTAGTGCATGTGGTAAAAACGGTGTCGCTGTTGCCACACATGTGGCTAGTCAGCAATATCTATTGGACAACACTAGTGTAGTACCAGAAATTGAGTGTCTACGTACTATGCTTAATACCACAACATTATTAATTTCCATACCTGGACTCAAAAGAGCCTTGTTTCTCAGTAGGTCGCACTCGCTTTTTGGTGACAGGTAGTTTAGTTACATCTATGACTCTGGTGTCTCCATTGTTGTAAGTGAATTCAAGCACACCATTCCATTCACCCTGCACTCTGCATATAACAGTGTTCGTTGAATTGTGTTTTACTTCAGCGGTCACTCTGGAGGGAGAAGTTACACATCATATAAAAATGTGTTAGGACATAATCATCAGAATTTAGAAAATTAAAAAGCAACTTCAGTTCCAATTTCTTCCTATGCCACGAATACTAAAAATCACAATATCTAGAGGCACGAATGAAACACACCACTGAACACCCATCTTCTTCAGTTGTTATAGGTAGCTCTATATAACTCCTGGTGAAAAGAGACACCCTCATCTCCAACATCAAATGGAAAGTGCTCATTAATTTTAGTCTCCGAAATTTAGACAGTCTGTGCCTGAGCATTGGCTGCTATCGCCTCCCCCACTCGTAACCTGCCCCAGCCCCTCAATCATGCTATCCACGATTCCCATGTCATTTTGCAGTTTCTTCCTCCCCCTGCCGCCTTCTCGCAGCTCATCTCTTTCAGGAGACCCACCTCCGGCTCTGTTGATCCTCTTCCTACCCAACTCCTGACCACTCTACCTTTTCAGGCTACATGTATGGTGACATAGTTAATAGTTCCCTTTGCCCACAAGCGGTCATTCTCCCTTTCAAAACCATCATCACCTCCTCCTCAAAATACCCACTCTCGAATCACTCATCCTCTCAAACTACTGCCCCATCACTAACCTCTTCATCTCAATAACTTGCATTTATACAGTGCCTTTAACGTAGTAAAACGTCCCAAAGCACTTCACAGGAGTGTTATCAGACAAAAATTGACAACAAGTCAAAGAACGAGACATTAGGACAGGTTACCAAACGCTTAGACAAAGAGGTAGGTTTTAAGCAGCTTCTTAAAGGAGAGAGGTGGAGAGGCAAATTGGTTTGGGGAGGAAATTCCGGAGCTTAGGGCCTAGATGGCTGAAGCACAGCCGGCAATAGTGGGCCGACGGAAGTGGGGGATGCACAAAAGGTCCTTATGCACGTCATTACATAGGATATACGGCACAGAAACACGCCATTCGGCCCAACCAGTCCATGCCGGCATTTATGCTCCACACGAGCCTCCTCCCGTCTTTCCTCCTCTAAATCTCTCAGCATAACCCTCTATTCCCTTCTCCTTCATATGCTTGTCTAGCCTCCCCTTAAATGCATCTATACTTTTCACTTCAACCACTCCTGAGGTAGCGAGTTCCACTTTCTCACCACTCTTTGGGTAAAGAAGTTTCTTCTGAATTCCCTATTGGATTTCTTGGTGACTATCTTATATTGATGGCCTCTAGTTATGCTCTTCCCCACAAGTGGAAACATTCTCCCTGTATCCACTCAATCAAAACCTTTCATAATTTTAAAGACCTCAATTAGGTCACCCCTCATCCTTCTTTCTTCAAGAGAAAAGAGACCCAGCCTGTTCATCCTTTCCTGATATATATACCCTCGCATTTCTGGTATCATCCTTGTAAATCTTCTCTGCACCCTCTCCAGTGTCTCTATATCCTTTTTATAATATGGTGACCAGAACTGTACGCAGTACTCCAAGTGTGGTCTAACCAAGGTTCGATACAGGTTTAGCATAACTTCCCTACTTTTCAATTCTATACCTCTAGAAATAAACCCGAGTGCTTGGTTTGCTTTTTTTATGGCCTTGCTAACCTGCGGCGCAACTTTTAATGATTTGTGTATTTGTACTCCGATCCCTTTGTTCCTCTACCCCACCTAGACTCGCACCCTCCAAGTAATGTGACCTCCCTATTCTTCCTACCAAAATGTAATACCTCACATTTATGTGTTGAACTTCATTTGCCAATTACAGTATATGCCCATTCTGCAAGTTTATTAATGTCCTCCTGTAATTTGTTGCAGTTCTCCTTCGTATTGACTATCCCCCCCAATTTGGTGTCATCCAAAAATGTAGAAATTGTGTTTTTGATTCCAAAGTCTAAATCGGTAATATAAATTGTGAACAACAGTGGTCCCAGCACTGATCCTTGTGGAACACCACTACCCACCTTCTACCACTGTGAATAGCTACCTTTTACCCCTACTCTCTGCTTTCTGTCTTGAAAATTTGCACCATTTTCTGTTTGCATTTTCAATGTTTATACTTCTCCAGGTTTTGTACAGTCTTTGTGCGGGAGAATTCTTACTTTATTTTCTTCTATTCTGTTCTTGAACTTTTAATTCACAAAACTGCAATGTGAACTTTAACTGGAGGAAAGCAAATCTAAAGAAAAATGATTAAAGTTATATATTCGGTGATGTAAGAAAACTACTAGGCACTTGGTCTAAGCGTTAAACAAAGTTTTAATCAACTGTTTTACAACATGGAGGTCTAGTTGTGTCCTTCACTAGTTCCTGTTAAGAATGTCCCGCGCAAGCTGAGCCCGTGCCAGAGTATTTATACTCTCCCTGGACAGCGCCACCAGCAGGCCGCCCAGTATTATTTCATAAGTCATTTCACATGAATGCCAAGATTCATGTAATTCGGTAAAGAGAGAGTGGGTTGGTATCTGTTGTAAGGGACAAATGTTCTTCAGCTCACATAAGCAACTCCTAGTCGGTGAGTCTTCGTCATGCCGTACAAAATTACATCCTTTGTCAGTCTGATAGCTACTGCTGATAGTGTTAGAGCATGTGAGGCAAAGTTTGATTGCAGCAGTCCTGTCTGTGTGAGAAGGGCTGAACAAACTTGGCAGCTAACATAAACAGGAACTCAAAAGTCTTTTATAAACACAAAGGGTTGGCCTCCCAGCTTGATGTCCATCCTCACCAATTGATTTTTTTGAGGAAGTAACTAAAGTAGTAGACAAGGGAATGTCTATGGATGTAGTTTATATGGACTTCCAGAATGCATTCAATAAGGTTCCACATAAGAGACTGTTAGCTAAGATTAAAGTTCATGGAATTGAAGGCAAATTATTGACCTGGCTAGGTGGTAGAAGAGAGCAAGGATAATGGGCCTATACTCAAATTGGAAGGATATGTGCTGCGGCCTCAACTCTTCACTATATTTATTATAGGCTTAGATAACATAATAGAGAACCATATATACAAGTTTGGAGGTCCAAAGAGATTTAGGGGTCCATGTACATAGATCACTAAAATGTAATGGTCAAGTACAAAAAAATATCAAAAATGCTAATGGAATGTTAGCCTTTATATCTAGAAGGCGAGAAAGGTTTGCTACAGCTATACAAAGTCATGTTAGACCACATCTGGAGTACTGTGTACAGTTCTGGGCACCACACCTTAGAGGGGATATATTGGCCTTGGAAGGAGAGCAGCACAGATTCACCAGAATGTTACCAGGGCGCCAAGGGTTAAATTAAAAAGGAGCGATTACATAAACTAGTCTTGTATTCCCTGGAATACAGAAAGTTAAGTGATTAGATTGAGGTTTTTAGGATTTTGAAAGGAATTGATAGGGCAGAGAGAGAAACTTTTTCTGCTGGTGGGGGAGTCTAGGACAAGGGGACATAACTTTAAAATCAGAGCCAGGCCATTCAGGAGAGAAGTTGAAAAACACTTCTTCACACAAACAATGGTAGAAGTGTGGAACTCTCCCACAAAAAGCAGTAGATGCTACCTCAATTAATAACTTAAGTCGGAGATCAACAGATTTTTGCTTGCCAAGGGTATTAAGGGATATGGAGCCAAGGCAGGTGGATGGAGTTAGGATACAGATCAGCCAAGATCTCAATGAATAGTGAAACAGGCTCGAGGGGCTGCTACTATGTTCCATGACTCCCTGTTTGAATTCTTTCAATTTGACTTCCATCCCGTTCATAGCACAAAGGTTGCTGTGGTCAAAGACACAAATTACATATTCAATGACTTGACCACAGTGCATTATACTTCCCTGTTCTCCACAACATTCATCACAGTTGACCATGCCATCCTCCTACACTGCCTTTACTCCACTGCCCAGCTCTTAGACTGTCCCTGAGGTTTCACTCCTATCTGTCCTAATACAGCCAGCGCACCTCCAGCACTGGCTACACAAAAACCGGTCATAAGAACATAAGAAATAGGAGCAGGAGTAGGCCAATTGGGCCTTCGAGCCTGCTCTGCCATTCAATAAGATCATGGCTGATCTTCTACCTCAACTCCATTTTCCCACCCGATCCCTATATTCCTTGATGCCCTTAGTATCCAAACATCCATCGATCTCTGTCATAAATATACTCAATGACTGAACATCCACAGCACTCTGGGGTACAGTTCCAAAGATTCACCACCCTCTGAGTGAAGAAATTTCTCCTCATCTCAGTCCTAAATGGCCAGCCCCTTATTCTGAGACTGACCCCTAAGTTTCTAAACTCCCCAGCCAGAGAAAACATCCTCCTAGTATCTACCCTGTCAAACCTCTTAAAATTTTTATATGTTTCAATGAGATCACCTCTCATTCTTCTAAACTCTAGGGAATGTTTGCCTAGTCTCAATCTCTCCTCGTAGGACAATCCTCTCATCCCAGGAATTAGTCTAGTGAACCTTTGTTGCACTCCCTCTAAGGCAAGTATATCCTTCCTTAGGTAAGCAGACCAAAACTGTACACAGTTCTCCAGGTGTGGTCTCACCAAGGCCCTATATAATTGCAGTAAGTTTTTTTGCTCATCTACTGCAATCCTATTGTAATAAAGGCTGACATACCATTTGCTTTCCTAATTGCTTGCTGTACCTGCATGACAACTTTCCGTGATTCGAGTACAAGGACACCCAGGTCCCTCTGAATACCAACTTTTCCCAGTCTCTCACCCATTCTATTTTTCCTACCAATGTGGATAATTTCACATTTCTCCATGTCATATTCCATCTGCCATGTTCTTGCCCACTCACTTAACCTGTCTATATCCCTTTGCGTCCTCCTCACAGCTTACTTTCCCACCTAGCTTTGTAACATCAGCAAACTTGGATAAATTGCACTCGGTCCCCTCATCGAAGTCATTGATACAGATTGTAAATAGCCGAGGCCCAAGCACTGATCCTTACAGTACCCCACTAGTTACAGCCTGTGAACCTGAAAATGACCTGTTTATTTCTACTCTCTTTTCTGGCCTTTAACCAATCCTCAATCCATGCTAATATATTAGCTCCAAGCCCATGAGCCCTAATTTTGTGTAATAACTTCTTGTGTGGCACCTTATCGAATGCTTTTTGAAAATCCAAACACACTACATCCACTGGTTCCCCCTTATCTATCCTGCTAGTTACAACCTCAAAAAGCTAACAGATTTGTCAAACACTATTTCCCTTTCATAAATCCATATTGACTGTGCCCAATCATATGATTTCTAAGTGCCCTGATACCACGTCCTAATAATAGATTCTCGAATTTTCCCTACTATTGATGTCAGGCTAACTGGCCTATAGTTCCCAGTTTTCTCTTTCCCTCCCTTCTTGAGTAGCGGGGCTAAGTTTTCTACCTTCCAGTCCTCAGGGACCATTCTAAAATCTAGGGCATTCTGGAAGATCAAAACCAATGAATCCACTATCTCTGTAGCCACCTCTTTTAAAACCCTAGGATATAGGCCATCAGGTCCATGGGATTGGTCGGCTTTTAGTCCCATTAATTTCTCCAGTATGGTTTCTTTACTAATACTAATTTCTTTTAGTTCCACATTCTCACTGGACCCTTGGTTCCCCACTATTTTTGGAATTTTTTTTAATGTCTTCTACCATGAAGACAGATACAAAGTATTTGTTTAATGTCTCTGCCATTTCCTTATTCCCCATCATTTCTCCTGAGTCTGCCTGCAAGGGAGTCACATTTACTTTTGCTAATCTCTTCCTTTTTGCATATCTATACAATCTGTTTTTATGTGTCTTGCTAGTTTAGTCCTATGAGGAACTCCGGTGATGACCCCAGTCATCAGAGTTAGAAAATGATCTACTCTTGCCCACCTCCTCTTCCTCATCTACACGATGCTTTCACTGACATTTTCTGAAGGGACAGGGTCAATTTCCATGTGTGCAACCCCTCTTCTCCCATCCGACCACTGGTGGCAGAGCCTTCAAGTACCTTGACTCTACTCTCTGGTTTTCTATACACCTCCTCCTCTCTACAACTCACTTTGGCTTTGTCTTATTAAAGCCCATCTCTTCGACCAAGCATTCTCATCACATAGAGTTTGGCATCCGTTCCATTTGTTTTTCCCTCTGTAAAACACCCTGGGATGTTTTTCTATGTTAAGGTTGCTATATAAATTCAAGCTGTTGTTGGTGCTGATACGTTTCAGCAATTTTAAACATATTACCCTGAAAATTCTACAGAACAGTTTTGAAGATTGAAAACAAAAGCATTTTATATTTATCATTTTGATCTTTCAGTCATAGTTTGAAAAGAATCTAAAATAGTTTTTGTATTGTATATTCCTACGCATTCACTAGCTTACAGAATACTTGGATTTTGCACTTCATTGTGCTTTCATCTGCTGTGCATTTTTCCTTTACAATCACATGAAAGCTTTAAAATACTGTAAATTTCTATTAAGTGTAAATGTTACCGTAAGATTATTGATGTACATAACTAGGGACAACTATACCTGTGAAGTTTGCCACCATAAAATGGCTTTGTGTGGAAAGTTATAGCTGCAGAGTAACCGGTCTTTGCACAGTTGACATTAACTTTTCCTCCGAGTTCTACCCAAGGAACAGTTAAAATGGAACGGGCATACGCACAAGGAAGGGTAAATGTGTACTCTTCTCCGTGCTCCAAGAGACACAGAAGACCTAAATGATAAAAGGGTATTCATTTACAACCTTTTCATTTGCATCATCTGAAAGGAACTGTTAAAACACTACATTTTGTTAGATGCAGAGCAGATATCATACAATTAAATTCAGTCAACGGTCTGCATCCTTAAATGCAAGCTCAAAACATTCTATTATTAGCAACTTGTTCATTATAAATTAACTTCTATTTTACCTTAAACTGAAAAGCAACCTACAAAAAGCATGTTGAGCATTTGGTCCAAATTGGTTTATATATATTAATCTAGAAAGAAAGGATAACTATTTAAATACTGTGTGTAGTTTTCAAAATATTATGTGCACGAATTTCCGTACATTGGGATTAATGACTCATTTTTCCCATACAGGACATCATGAGAATTCAAAACACGCATGTCATAACAATATCCGTTTCTTAATACAGTATTTGGAAAAAAAAAATCAGGATGTCATAAAAGTGGCTATTGGAAAACACAAGCATATTCCATTTAACTTCGTATCCAGAACCCGTATTTTAATTATTGAATAAACCAGTTCTCCGAATGGCTCCAAGGGACGGAGGGGGTTAATGCACTGTGTGGTGCACATTGAGTCATACAGGAAAGCCCCAGATTCATCCTCTGGTCTGTGCTGTTACCAGGTCTCAGTATTTTTTGGGGGGGTGAGGGGCGGCGGGTGTTGAGGCAAGATGCACTACAATAGCTGCAGCATTTCCAAACTGGTTGTGGGGATTGGAGGTGGAAGGAAAGTCAACCATGATTTGTACTCTTAATAACCCCTCATGAACAGTGTGAATGTTTGGACCTTGATTGAGGAAAGGCTCAAACTGAATTCTGATCTCACCACAGCACTCATGGCCTAGGCTCATACCTTAAATCAAGCACCGTACAGGGTTGCTTGCATTATTGGAACCAGTATGAGTCACTGCCTTGAGGAGAAAAAGAGGAGAAAATTCAAAATACAAGTTATTGGATAATGACTGAATTGAAGGGAAAGCAATTCCCTACCTTGAATGGTATTCTTCATTCTTCAAAAGGATGCATCCTCCACATACCGCAGGATCAGCCCAGGTTGTCAACAGGGAAAATCACAAGGGCCCTTTAAGATAGTTTTGACATCATGTGATCTTCCCTTCTTGCGCCATATAAAGGCACCTCCCTGGGCTACTTTGTAGCTCTTAACCAGAGGGAGCAGAACAAAGAAATTGTAAACACAAACAAACATTTAGCCGTACACATGGATCTTAATACCCTTCAAGGAGATGGGAATGGAGGATTTGAATCAGCAGATCCTTGATACGTGGAGGAAACTATACAAAGAATGAAAGATTACCTCACTGGTAGGTATTCATTCTAACATCCACCACGAACCATAGGAGCTTAACCTAGTAGTGCCACTTAGTGGGCAGGAGCTTTAGGTTCTGATTAAATATATGTAGTGATAACAGGTATTTCAAATTAAAAGATCATCTTTAACTCCAGGCTAAGTCCAGCCAACTTTGGTAAAAGGACTATTTTAAGATGCACTACTGCAGATGCTGTCTAAGGTGACTTTTTAAAATATAAATATAATTGGCTCAAAATGTAGCACAAGACATGGTGGAATTAGCATTTACTGGAAGGTTTCTTGCCTGAAACTGATAACAGGATAAAATTAATTCAATAGGTCACCTAGTTAATCTTTGCTTGGAGACAGCAGTTCCATGTGATACAAGAAGCCAGCTCTTCAAATTGACTTGGTTCTATCTACATGGAAAGACAAGGCCCATTTAGCATCCACATATTAAATCTACACTGAAGCCGATGTATGTGGAGGCAATTAGGAAGAACAGTCGTCATTTCCTGTAGAAGATTAAATTCTGATACCACGTGAGGAATGACTATATGGTCATCATGCCATACAAAATGAGGACAATCAACCGCCAGTGTCGGGACTTCAGTGACTTGGCTAGACATGACCAGTGTCATCAAGACCATTTCCATGTAAGAAATAATAAATTACAGCAAAGTTTTGAAAGATGCACACAAGTTTATGGAAAACTAAATACAAGGTTTAATGAGATGCTGAGAGCTGGGTTATATGACCACGTCCCTTTCATATATGAAAGGGCGTTCTCCAAGAGATCTACGCAGGAATCGCTGTAAAATATAGCAATAACAGCATTACTCATGCTAATAGAGATTGGCTTCAATATTATATTCTGCAGACACTGAGAATACGGAGAGCCAAAGTTGCAAAACTTCACAACATTTCTGCATCTGTGTGCCTTTAAATTTTCTTTTGAATGCCTGTGTTCTTCTCCTTTCTAAGTGGTTACCTTACCAATTATATTCTACAAAAACTGAAATACAGCTGCCATGACAGTTCCTCACCCAACCAAACCTTAGCTCCAACCTCCCTCTCGAAAAACAGTCCCAATGCCACAACTTTGGGCTTTGTTGTGGACACAGGTCTTGTAGCCCGTCAGCCCTAGCCTCAGGCCCGACAGCCTCCTGACTTCCTTCTAACTTCAGGCTCCTCTGTGGCACCAGAGCATAGCAAAACTGAGATATTTCCAAAAGCTGGGTTTTCCAAATCTCAGTAAGGAGTAAGCCCCTTTGCAGTTTCCCTGACTCACTTATCTGATGCAATGGTTCTTCACTGGGCTGTTAAGTAAAAGAAGTGGTGTCCCACCTGGGATGCTCATAGCAACGTAGAAATGGCATAAGTGCTGGATGGTTGGGGTGGCTTGTCAGGAGGTAGGGCTTTTTGAAACATCCTGCTTGAAGGATGTTGACAGAAGTAATTACTGAATTCCTGATACAGAAATTTCAAAAGAGTTACAGACCTTGCCAAGGTCTTCGGACATGACGACGTATACCCTATTGAGCAGTCATTAGCCTTGAAGTTCTGCTGATGGCATTTACAACACACCAGTAGAACCCCACTCATATAAAATATTGCTCTAAGCATGGTCTAGAGCTTCAGAGATGTATAACTACATAACTGAGCATTCCAGTAAATTACCTATTATAGGAAGTATAGCACACTCCTAAATCTAGGCTGTCTAAATCTAGGCTGTCCAATACAACCTACTACTGGGTTGAAATAATCTGCATGAATCACCTTATCCACCACCTTAAACATGCACTCCCTCCACCACCAGCACACTATGGCTGCAGTGTGTACCATCTACAAGATGCACTGCAGAAACTCGTCAAGGCTTCTTCGACAGCATCTCCCAAACCCGCGACCTCTACTACCTAGAAGAACAAGGGCAGCAGGCACATGGGAACACCACCACCTCCAAGTTCCCCACGATTCTGACTTGGAAATATATTGTCGTTCCTTCATCGTCGTTGGGTCAAAATCCTGGAACTCCCTACCTAATAGCACTGTGGGAGTACCTTCACCACAAGGCCTGCAGCGGTTCAAGGCGGCGGCTCACCACCACCTGCTCAAGGGCAATTAGAGATGGGCAATAAATGCTGGTCTTGCCAGCGACGCCCACATCCAGTGAATGAATATTAAAAAAAACTCCACCAAATGGAGAGAAGATTCCCTTGTAGGCACTTGGGTAGTACTGACTACTGTCAAGATTTATGATGTAATGTTTTCCTGACTGACCTGTTTGGACACCATCCACACCTTTGATTGCTGTGATTATCTCTCTGCCGAGGTGTGATAAAGGGCAGTTAGAAAGATTAACTGTAATGATCTGGCAGTGTTCTCTGACTATATATGCTGTGCCTATATGCATTTTTTCACTTCACCTGACGAAGGAGCAGCGCTCCGAAAGCTTGTGATTTCAAATAAAGCTGTTGGACTATAACCTGGTGTTGTGCGACTTCTCACAAGATTTATGATGACTTTGGTTGAAGAATCATAATAGTGAGTGTGGCAACAAAATACTATTGAGGATGATGTTCATAATACCTATAGTTGCACAAGCAGTAACATGGAATTTCTCTCCTTAGAGGGGTGCTTTGAGCAGCTTCGGTTGCACTCGACAGACTATAGCAGGGTTGCTTGCTAGTGTAATGTACACTATTTGAAGAGGCTTGAAAAATCCCTGTATATGCAGTCTATTTTGGACCTCACCTGCTTATTAAATCAGTTTCTGCTCCACTCCCCCTCTAGCAGTCTGCAACAAGAATGGGAGAGAAATGTCTCTGCAAAATTTGAAGTAAGGCATAACACCTGGAAACATTCCAGAGCCCCAATAGTCTGATTCCAGGGCATAATCATACCGATAACAGTGATAACAAGCAGATGAATTGCCAGTTTCATGAGAAGAGAAAGACTTGTGGAAAGAATCCCAGCAGCAAATCTAAACTAAAAGATGACTGAGGCTGGCATCATTCCTAAAGATACTTGCAAAAGAAGTCCTGATGGTAACTTGCAACAATTGAGAGAAGCAGGTGGCACTATCTCGAGATGGCAAATGTGAAAGACAGACGTGATCACACAATGCTGAAGCAACATGTGCAGGGAAGACAAACCTCTCAGGTATAAGCTTCTCAGTTGTATCACCGAGTCATTGCATTGACTGAGTCAGTACTCAGGGCTGGCTCTTTTGGTGAACCCTCTCCTGGGAGATCTTTGCACCTCTACAGTTTGTCACGCAGTACTGGCAGAGAGCTCCAGATACAACTGACAAACAGCCATGCTGTAGCAGGTTAAATGTCAACAAAGGCAAAATTCATGGACTTCAACAGTAACTGTGGAATTCACATCGTGCTCAAGTCTCAACAATGATTCTTGCTTGAAGAAATTACATCTTTTGTAAACTAAGTACTGTAGATGAAAGTGCAATGCTGGCTTGCTTTTTCAAGAAATTACTTGATATGAAAGCTCTGAATGCCACAATGATAGGAACAGTTTTGTTGGACAGCAGTTAATAGAACTGAACACCAGCTTAGGGAGGCTCATTTACATAGGACAGTCACATAGGCATGTACAAACATCAAACACATCTTAAAGAGACTGGGTCCTTATGATTTTTCTCAATGACAACTTGGCTGATCCTACAGAATGTGAAGGATGCTGGAATGAAGGATATGGAAATGAAAACTATGTGAATCTAATAAACTTGAAAATGCAATGCTCATATCAACTGAATCAAAATTATAACTCTAATCTAAACCTTAACATTTGTTTTAAGTAGATATATACTTCATGATGGAGATTCAGCTTGAAAACCTAAGCAGGCAAAATACCGTAGACCCTTCATTTGTTTTTGTTGAGAAAACACAACATAAAAGAAGCCAGTTTTAGATAAAGCAAAGCAAGTTACAAGGTAATCAAAAAATTCAACTGATACCACAAACCATAACAGCAAACTTCAAGTGGGTTAAGGCCAACTAAACCCTGAAATGAGACCATGACCTTCTAAGTCATTTCTTAAACGCATGAAACTTCTACTGGTTCATAGTTTTCATACAGAATTTGTAACGTTTGAAGAGGAGAGTTGTGTTATGCGACACAGGTTAATGGACATTGCCAACTTCCTGATATAAGAACAGACGACATAATGATTTGAGTGACAATATCTGCATTTCCTATGTCAGTACAGCATTAAATCACAAGCATACCATAGGTTTTGATTTATCAGAATATTGTAGTGTGAACTATTCATCAATTTGTAAAGTTCAAATGAATATCATTTTCCAGAGTTTTTATTGCTAGTTATCTATGCTGAACATGATGAATATTTCATTCAAAAAAAATTCATATTAAACTAAATCTATACAACTCATGAATCATATAATACCATACATCTCTTCTTTGGAAGTCAATTGTAAATCTGTGACTTGGGTAAAGTTAAAATTAACAATCTGAAGTTTGCCAGATTTCTCTCACATATAGCAGGTCTAGTTTAAAGCCTGTTTTTAATGTAGAGATAACTGTAGTGCTACAAATCAAGTTCCAACACTACTTCCTTGGGCATAAAATTAAAAAGAAGCCAAATGCTTTCAGCTGGGAAGCAATAGTCCCCATGGACTCTGAGGATTACTTCAACAAATAAAATATATACCTCTTTAGCCATGTTCACCAATGCCAACACCATTCCATAGAGAGGGCAGGTAGACTAATCTGCCCCTAGACCATTTAATAGGTCACAAAGGAAGTTACAGACAGCAGCTTGTAGAAAGAACCTGCCACTGCCCACCGGTTGATAACTCTCTCCCTTCCACAATTTGTTAATCATTTGTCTCTGTACTTTAAGGTCCTTCTGCACCACTGACAGAGAGGGGAGGGTTATTGGAAAGATCATGACCACTTACATTTTTTCCCTTATATTTCTCTGACGGAATCATAGGAGCCAATCTACATTATACGACTCCTTGAAGCAACACATTAAGTGTGCAGTTTACTGTGCCATCAGGTCTCATCATGCTGAGCTAACTTTAGCTTCTAATCAAATAATACATTGCACATATACTCCTTACAACTATTTTATTGGCATCAGCTCCTAATACCCACTCATGAACCTCAAAACTCAAACTTAACTCCTAAATATTTTTTTTAAACTCACAACCCAGTGCTGTAAATTTGCTGTTTCATAATTGGACCCAAATAGTCAGGCTTTATTTCAACCCAGTGCATATTAACGTTAATAAGATAACAGACACATTTGCAACATATCACCAACTTCTCACATTCTTCGAGACAGAAGGAATTGCATCCTTACCTTCTCCAATCATTACAACTCCAATAGACATGCCCATGAACTTGCTTTTCGTCCATACATGAGTGTTTGCACACATGTTTTTCTCTTCACACTCTACATAAAATCCTGAAACAGGTGGGTGATGGGATACCTGCTCTGCCACAAATCTTAAATGATAGTCTGACTGGCCTCTTTCCTCTGTCCCATCAGAACACTCTGTCTTCTGCAGACAACTCTGTGATGAGGTATTGCATGATTTACTGTTTAGTGTGTTTTTTGGTACATTCCATGAACAGTGAAATGTTTCACCAATAATTGGATTGTATGGTTTCTTAGCAATGGCTCCTTTGCGGCCTTCATGGAATGAGGTGAGGTAATACTCAACAAAGCGGATCATCCTCTCTTCAGGGGTAGAACCATCTGTGATAGCAATGAAGAGGTCTGGATGGGACATAAAATCTGCATACATCTCCAGTAAAGAACGTTTTTCCAGTATGAAGGTTGGAAGAACCACCTATGGTAGATACAGAAAAGCAAACTTTTAAATGCACCCTTAATGTCCCCATACCTGGTGAAATTTTACAAAATGGTTTTCAGCAAATAAGGACTCTTTACAAGATAATTATGGATTAGGAAAGTCATTTGGCCCATCTTGACTTCATATTCTGGAGTGTCTTTACTAGTTACACAAAGTCACATTACATAGCCCCTCATAAAATCACACAACTCAGGAGGCCATTCAGCCCATCATGCGTGTACCGTCACTTTGAAAGAGCTATCCAATTAGTCCACAGCCCTGCTCTTTTTTACTTTTTCCAAGTATATATCCAATTCCCTTTTGAAAGTTGCTATTGAATCTGCTTCCACCACCCTTTCAGGCAATGCATTCCAGATCATAACAACTTGCTGCGTAAAAAAATAATCTCCCATCTGCTTCTTTTGCAAATTATCTTAAATCTGTGTCCTCGGGTTATCGAGCCTCTTGCCAGTGGAAACAATTTCTCCTCATTTCCTCTATCAAGAACCATTACATAGCCCTTAACTGTTAAGAATGGAACCTAGCACAACAGGCCTTACCATCACTTACACCACCACTGGAAATCTCATACAACAATTAATTCTTTAAAAGGAGAAATATCATCAGGTTTTTTGTAATAAAATATTAAAAAGAACTGCAATCAAACAAAAATGTTTTTAGTTAATATTTTAAAACATTTAACTATTTTGGACTTTGGAACGCATGCCCATATGTACAAGCACGTTTGAAAATAATTGTGGTTTCTTTTTGTAGGGAATTTTGTTGAGATTACTTTAGCCTAAAGCTTGTACTACTGTAAAAGTAAGACAGTGTAAAATATTCAATGTATTAAAATAGCCATGTAACTGTTATATTTTGCAGTCAGAAGAGCTTTAGCATTGTTCAAATGTGCAACATTAAATCCAGTATATGTTTTACTTAAAAGCAACTTGTTTTATATATGCATTCTTCCTCCCTTTTCCATTCCAAATCAATTCATTGATGGCAAAGTTCTCAATAAAGATGTGTTTTCCCCTCTCAAAGTAAATTGGCCAACAGAAACTGGAAATCATAGAATCATAGAAGATAGGAGCAGGAGTAGGCCATTCGGCCCCTCTAGCCTGCTCTGCCATTCAATGCGATCATGGCTGATCATCCAAATTCAGTACCCTGTCCCTGCTTTCTCCCCATATCCCTTAATCCCTTTAGCCTTAAGAAATATATCCAACTCCTTCTTGAATCTATTTAATGAATTGGCCTCTACTGCCTTCTGTGGCAGAGAATTCCACAGGTTCACCACTCTCTGGGTGAAGAAATTCCTCCTCATTTCTGTCCTAAATGGCTTACCCCTTATCCTTAGACTGTGACCCCTGGTTCTGGACTCCCCGACCATCGGGAACATCCTTCCTGCATCTAGTTTGTCCTGTCCTGTCAGAATTTTATAAGTTTCAATGAGATCCCCTCTCATTCTTCATTTAGCATGCCTGAATTCCTAAGCCAAGGATGTCGTACCAGCTTGCAAGCCTCAACCAACAGATCATTAGCTTCTCCACTTGCGTGGAGTTTGAGGTTCAAAGTATTGCTTTCTCCTGTGGTATAGTGGTTAGTGTGTGAACAGTATAATGTAACTCACTGTTAGAGATAGGTCACATAGACCAGTATAATCAACAGTTTGCAGCCCGAACTTGAATGTCTAACAGTTTGAACTCTGTTTGGAGCTACCTGGTTGAGAAGCTTTCTCAACTTACAACTGAATCTGGTTAAGAAATTACAGGTTCAGCTACAAGCCTGTATAATTTTGTGCACATCTTGTAGGAACAGGTGGATCAGCTTTCTATTAGGAACCTTGAATTACTTAATCTTCTCAACAGTGATAGCCATTCTGCATCAGAATGCAGCAAAAATGAGGCAGACCCCTTGTCCTGCAAGGAACATTGAGGTTACTATATAGCAAAGTGTTTGAGTGAAACTTAATCTGGACTGGAAGGGAGAAGGAAATAGGCTGGAACCTCCAAGGACAAATGGAAGCACACAATCTTAGTTTTAATCACAATACTTCATCCACTTGGTCTCTTACAACTTGTAAAAGTTGGGTGATCCAGGCAGTTGTCATATGTCTAAGCCTTAATGGTACAACACAACGGTTACACTTGAGAACCAATCACCGCATGACCAGCCAGTCCGGCCGGACAGATGTGACGCAACACTCTATGTTTATAGTTTCGGAAGGGAAGTAACAAGAAAATTTAGCTTAAAGTGCAGATTATAATTAAGGAGCTTGTTGCTGGGGGAATGTGATTGGGTGGAGACATTTGTATGTAATGAATTGCGTAACCGACCCTATAATGTATAAAAGAAGTTCCAATACCACTGTAACGACGAGAAGTTGATCACTAGACTGCGGGGTCTATGGCTCTTCTCCCAGAGCGCTCTGTTAAATAAACTGTGATCTTCTGCTTTGAGACAGACTCGAGTGAATTCATTTTTCACCAACAATTGGCGTAGTCGGCAGGATGCTCCGGAACTGAAAGACCGCCCGCACCGGTGAACCCGGACGAGAAGTCAATTTTGACCGTCCAGAAATTGAGTCACCTGGAAAGGCGGAGTGACAGTGCCGTAGCATCAAGAATCAAGTGAAGTCTGAGAGAGGTAGGAGAACACAGTTGTGAGAGTGTGGATCGCAAGTACTAAAGGGAGCACTGTGCAGCGATAAATGTCGCGAAGGAATGAGTGAGTGACGGAACGACACGGAGGGTGCCTGTCTCAAACACCTAGCCTGAGCCTGAACTAAGAGGACGTAGTCCCACATGACGGCCAGGATCAAGTAGGCGTAGAGGCTCCAAAGCACCCTGGGATCGTGAAGGCAGCAAATATATATGTGTGTTGTGACTGATTAACCGCTTGAAGGTGGAGGAACTCAGCATTTGGTAAGACTGTAAGTTGGACTACAAATGGCGTCGGGGAAAGAAATAGAATGGGGACCAATGGGGTCCCTTACTAGGTTCTATGCAGACGACCGGAAGGGTTTAGTTGATAAGATGACGAAGGAGGGGTGGGACCCGCTCCAGAATCCGAAAGCACAAAGAGAGTGGTGGGAGGGTCAAAAACAGAAAAAGACAAAAAAGGCAGGGGTGATACTAGTAAACCAATTAGTCGCATTAACTAACAAGGTGCAGCGACTCCACACTAGACTTGCAAGTAAAAATAAAAGAATTCTTGAATTAGAACAAGAGTTACAATATGTAGATGATCTTTTGATAGCATCAGAAGACAGCAGAGGGCATGCCGCCGCCCTGGTGGTGGTTCTGCAAGCCCTAGAAACAGGAGGGTTCAAAGTAAACCCGAAAAAGGCACAACTTGGGCAGACTACGGTCACATATTTGGGACAACAATTGTCCCAGGGGGTAAGGACCATGCCACAAGACCGACGGAAGGCGATCCAAGAGATGCCAAGACCCGTCTCGGTAAGGTGAGGTCAGAAAAGTGTTAGGACTCTTTAATTACAGTCGGAGTTATATACCAAATTTTGCCATAATAGCAGCGGATAGAGGCCCTCTTGGAAGTTGCAAAGGCTCCAACACTAGCAGCAGTAATAAAAATAAAGGCGCACCACAAAATACAAAATCAGGAACAAAGAGGGAACCATGCTGCTGATTTAGCAGCACAGCAAGCTCTTGAACAAGAAGTGGTTGAAGAAAACGTAGCCAGTGCACAGGTGGAAGAAATAGATATTAGGAAATTACACAAAGAGACCCAAGAAGGGGAGAAACAGGAATGGTACCGCACAGGAGGTAGACCAGACAAGGAAGCTATATGGCGGAAAAACGGGAAGGTGATAGCCCCCGCATGTATCAGACAAATGCTCTTAGAACTACACCATGGAGACGCCCATACAGGAAGGGGGCCGATGATTGACCTAATAAGTAAAGAATGGTGGTGGCCTGGGTTAGGAAGAGATGTGGCAAAACATTGCCAACGGTGTATCGCGTGTGCCCAGCACAACCCGTTAAGATACGGATGGCCCACCAACCACGGCCAAGGGGCCCATGGGAAAATATACAAATAGACTTCACCGGACCCCTCCCCACGTCAAGGGGTAAGAGGTATTGCCTGGTAATAATAGACCAGTTTACTAGGTAGGTCGAGGCATTCCCAACCCGGAACTGTACTGTCACCACCGTGGCACGAATAATGGCAGAGGAAATAATTCCCAGGTGGGGAATACCGATCCAAATTGACTCAGATCAGGGAACTCACTTTACGGGAACAGTAGTAAAGAATGTATGCAAGTGGATGGGCATAAAGCAGAAATTCCACATTCCGTACCATCCCCAAAGTTCTGGAATGGTGGAACGAATGAACCGAACCTTGAAAACAGCCTTAGCCAAGGCTTTAGGGGAAAAACATCAACAGTGGGTAGATGTGTTACCAGCAGTCTTAATGAAACTAAGAGCCACCCCAAACCGAACAACGGGCTCATCACCATATGAGCTAATGACGGGGAGGGCAATGCAACTCCCCCATGGCATAATAACTGGAGGAGAGGATGTGGGTCCTCTAAAGGATAAGCTCCGAAGGTATGTCCTCGAATTAAGCAGTTAATTAAAGGAAATGAGGCAGCAAACGCGGGACAGACAGGAAGAAAAGGATAAGGATTTAGAATTGACCGCATTCCCATATATCCCTCCAGCCGGGACTAAGGTAAGGGTTTTCCCCAAAATGGTCAGGACCATTTCAGATTCTAATTAGTGGAGATATGTGTGCTTGCATTGATATGAAGGGCATGGGACGATGGAAGCACTGGACATAGCTAAAAGTCTATGACCCTTCGCCAGCTTAAAAATGGCTACACCAGAGCAAGTACCTTTTGTGGGGAGTGAAGAATACGCTAGACAATACAAAGAATGGGAGTGGGTGCTGGTACGAACGTTGGTATGGACAATATGCATTGTCATAATGGGATACACCATGGGATGTATCGTGAAGCATGTATGGGAACAGTCCCATCGACTCCAACCGGTCGAGCAGGAGGAGGGAATCCAAATGATTATTATCGAGGAACTAGCCTAATGACAGTATTCTATTCACCCCCACAGGAAAATAGAATCTACAAGCAACAAAGCGGTTCGGTTGGCGATATAGCCTTTGGGACATTATTAACATAAAGTGATAAGATGAACGTGTTACGCCATATCGGGCCAAAAATTCGGCCCTTCCCGGGTGAGTACGCACTGTGTACTCACCCGTAAGGCGTCCTGAAGTGCCGGTTTCCTGCATGCACTGCGCATGCGCGGGAAACCGGAACTTCCGGTCTGGCGAAGGGGGCGGTTCATAGGTGAACCGCGTGCGCGGACGCAGCAAACTTAGGGTTTTTTTCAGGTTTCTCCGGGAGGGTAAGTATTGAAGAAATAACAACAGAAAACGCTGGAAAAACTCAGCAGGCCAGGCAGCATCCAGGCCTGCTGAGTTTTTCCAGCGTTTTCTGTTGTTATTTCGGATTTCCAGCATCTGCAGTATTTTGCTATCGTAAGTATTGAAGAACCTGCGCTTTTAAAAAGGAGGCGCAGGACCCGTTTTCAACAAGGTAAGTGGTTAATTAATTATAATTAAAAAAAAATTTCAACAGGTTTATCTTTTTTAGATACTTTAAAGAAAGGCAAGTTTATTGTTAGAACTGTTAAAAAGTATTTTAATTTTTTCAAAAATTTTAATTTTTGTTTAAAGTAGTTAATTTATTTAACTTAGTTATTTTATAAGTGTAATTTTTTTTATTTTTTTTTAAATTTATTTTAAGTTTAGCTGTTCTTTTGGGGCCGATTTCAATTCATAGATTTGACAGGTCTTCCTATCAAATCTATGAATGAAAGATGGTCTGCTGCCATTGGCTCTCCATGGCCCACGTGATCCCAGGGGACGCATAGCACTAACTGCGCCCCTGGGACACGCAAGCACTGTGTGCCGGCACTTGAAGCAGGCCCAGGAGCTGAAGTTCCCGTGGGCCCAGAGGTCAACGGCAGGTGCAGTAGGTAAGTGCGCGCGCGATCCTTACCTCCTGCGGCAAGCCGGAGAGGCGAATTTCAGGGCCATCATGTGTAGTTTGCTAGTTTGTATAATCATAATATGTAGCCTCGGGAGGACTCAGGCTAGAGTACCCCCACGGGCCAAAAGAGCGTTACGGTGAACACCTTTTTATATATGTCATACACATATGTCAAGAGAGTTGATGTTGCCAGCTGTTGGGTCTGCGTCCATGTCCCCACGTACTCGGAGGAAGGAGTCCCCCTACAACCAATCCCACTTAGTGATGATGAGACGGTCAGTTGGATGTTTGGAGTTAGAGCAGGATGCACAAGTGTGGGCTGTTATGAAGCCAAGACAGACGGCAGAACTATAGCAAAGCTCCAACGTCATGGGTACAACCCAGAATATTGTAGTGGGTGGACACGGTCAACATATAACGATTCCTATCTACCACCGTTCCTGAGAACGAGGAGCAAGAAGGGACAAAGGGAGGGACTATGTCTCGTAAAGAGGGGACAACCGACAGATCCTATTGTGGGCTACAGTAACTGCACATATAACATTGCCTTGCCTGGTGAAACGGGTAGTGTGAAACTCCCGTCACTAAACGAAAGCGGTGACTTTTCAGTAAAATGGGACCCCCCGCGGTAAATAAGTATACCCCCTACAACGGGACTCATTTCGTGTGCGGTCATAGGGCCTATCCCTGGTTGCCCCGAGAATGGAGTGGGTAAATTGGCAAGGGAATCCATTAACCTGGCCTTGGTCTTGGAGCAGGTGGCCAACGATACAACTGAAGCCCTAGTTAAGGTTAATGCAGAGATGGTAGCCCTCTGCACAGTAGCTCTACAAAATCGGATGGCCCTTGACTACGTGTTGGCGGAAAAAGGGGGAACCTGTGCCCTAATAGGTACAGAATGTTGCACCTACATACCAGATAACTCGGAAGCAATAACTAACTTGGCAGAACACATACAGGAAGAAGTAAAGAAATTAAAACAACCTCCGGCATCCACCCTTTGGGGCTGGGCAACTGGATGGTTGGGATCACTCGGGACATCAGTAGTACAAGGATTGATTTTGTTCTTTGTTATAATATTAGTGATGTATGGTCTGGCCCTATTGTTAAAATGTTGTTGCACTCAAATGTCACGGCCTGCTGTAAGTGTCATGATAGTTAATCAAGTGACACCCGGAGAGAGAGATGTGTGGATATGAGTCCCTATACAAGGATGCCACAGTCTGACTAACAGACTCTGAGCCCCTGGAATGTAAACATACAGATCAGGAATACTAAAAAGTACTGCCAAAGGCTGTATCAAAGATCTACTTACATTACCAGAAATCCGTATGATGCTGGCTCCCTGTCACAAAAGGAGTTTTGATCAGGGACCAACAGGAGGGACTGTTAGGGTGAAAATTATAGGGCTTAAAGCAGCAACGTAAAGAGTTAAAGAATGTGCTGTAAAAGGTGAACTCGTAATACAGAATGGTTTCACTGACACAGTGCGAGGAGTAATGTCTGTGGTCAACATGCGTACGTGTGAGGCAACTTGAGGCCCACCAAGGACTACAATAATAGCACAACGGTTACACTTGAGAACCAATCACCGCATGACCAGCCAGTCCGGCCGGACAAATGTGACGCAACACTCTATGTTTATAGTTTCGGAAGGGAAGTAACAAGAAAATTTAGCTTAAAGTGCAGATTATAATTAAGGAGCTTGTTGCTGGGGGAATGTGATTGGGTGGAGACATTTGTATGTAATGAATTGCGTAACCGACCCTATAATGTATAAAAGAAGTTCCAATACCACTGTAACGACGAGAAGTTGATCACTAGACTGCGGGGTCTATGGCTCTTCCTCCCAGAGCGCTCTGTTAAATAAACTGTGATCTTCTGCTTTGACACAGACTCGAGTGAATTCATTTTTCACCAACAATCTTAAAACATAGGACGAGGATATCATCGAAGATATCGGCTGCCACCATGTACTTCTAAACAAGTTACCATCATATGATCTCCCACCAAAGCTATGTTCATGGTTATCTAGCTTCATCTCAAATCACTCCATCTGCATTGCCTTTGAAGGCCATCCTCTGACTCCTTAATTTAAAATTGAGAGGTCGCACAACACCAGGTTATAGTCCAACAGTTTTATTTGAAATCACAAGCTTTCGGAGCTATCGATTGCTCCTTCCTCAGGTGAAGTAAATTAGATACAGAATCGCCAAAGCATATATAGATAGAGAACAAAGCATGTGTACCTTACAATTGCAGACCACTAAATTAAATCATCCTGACTATCTGCCGAGGTGTGATAAAGTTAATTAAGTCAGCCAGGAAGGTACCACATCAAAGACATAGCAAGATACAACTGAGACAATGAGGTGTAGTCGCAGGGGTTCTAACGTGTCAAAAGCTGCCGTCTGTATGTAAAACGAAAAGCTTTAAAATTTATACTTTTTTACTGGGAAAATTTTTACTTTTTTACTGGGAATCACATCTGTGAACAAGCTAACGACGACTCGAGTCCGGATCACGTCATGTATCGTGACATAAACCCAAGATCCCGATTGAGACCGTCTTCATGAGTGCGGAACTTGGCTATCAGTTTCTGCTCGATGATTTTGCGTTGTCGTGTGTTTCTAAGGTTGCCTTGGAGAACGCTTACCCGCAGATCCGAGGCTGAATGTCCTTGACTGCTGAAGTGTTCCCCGACTGGGAGGTAACAATCCTGCCTGGCGATTGTTGCACGGTGCTCGTTCATACGTTGTCTCAGTGTCTGCATGGTCTCGCCGATGTACCATGCCGCGGTGCATTCTTTCCTGCAACGTATGAGGTAGACAACGTTGGCCGAGTCACATGAGTATGTACCATGTACCTGGTGGGTAGTGTCCTCACGTGTGATGGTGGTATCTGTGTTGATGATCTGGCATGTCTTGCAGAGTTTGCCATGGCAGGGTTGTGTGGTGTCGTGGTCGCTGTTATCCTGAAAGCTGGGTAATTTGCTGCGAACGATGGTACTTCTGAGGTTAGGCGGCTGTTTGAAGGCAAGTAGTGGAGGCGTGGGGATGGCCTTAGCGAGGTGTTTGTCGTCATCGATGACATGTTGAAGGCTGCGAAGAACATGGTGTAGTTTCTCCGCTCCGGGGAAGTACTGGACGACGTAGGGTACCCTGTTGGTTGTGTCCCGTGTTTGCCTTCTGAGGAGGTCTATGCGATTTTTCGCTGTGGCCCATCGGAACTGTCGATCGATGAGTCGAGCGTCATATCCCGTTCTTACGAGGGCGTTTTTCAGCGTCCGTAGCTGTCCATCGCGTTCCTCCTCGTCTGAGCAGATCCTGTGTATTCGCAGGGCTTGTCCATAGGGGATGGCTTCTTTAACATGGTTAGGGTTATGTCTTTGATGTGGTACCTTCCTGGCTGACTTAATTAACTTTATCACACCTCGGCAGATAGTCAGGATGATTTAATTTAGTGGTCTGCAATTGTAAGGTACACATGCTTTGTTTTCTATCTATATATGCTTTGGCGATTCTGTATCTAATTTACTTCACCTGAGGAAGGAGCAATCGATAGCTCCGAAAGCTTGTGATTTCAAATAAAACTGTTGGACTATAACCTGGTGTTGTGCGACCTCTCAATTTTGTCCACCCCAGTCCAACACCGGCATCTCCGCATCATGGTCCTTAATTTAACTCAGAGGTTTGTTTCTCATACTTTGTTGCTTCATAAATCATTTAGTCATCATCCAACCCTATTAACTCTTAATGAAGATTCCTCACTACACTGAACTTCTTTTAGATTGTACAGCTTCAATGGACACAATTTCCATTCCTCTTGAAATGCAATGGCTGAATCCCTTCCATGTCCTTCAATAGACCAATGAAAATTCCGTTTCTTTTGATTCTTCAGACGGAGCTTTTAATGTCTTTCATACGTTTAACTGACAGCTGCCACCTTAGTTTTAAAAGTTCCACCCTTTACCCTTTTTCACTTTGTATCATTATTTTAGTTGACATTGTTTCTGACCTTAATTGGGATCTCTCACTGCCAAAACTATTGCTAAGAAGCTTGGCGCCTCTTGTACCATACATTCCTTTTCACCCCAACAGCTCTTAAGACTGTAATATTGTTTTCTGCACCTGGGTTGGTTAACTCCTCTGAACCAGGTACAAGAAAAAGCTTGTCCGATTGGCAATCTCTCTTACCTCCAGCCCCAATTGCAATCAATCTTTTTCTCTCTTCCACCCTCTTTGTAACTTTAAGCAGTACTATAATGGTCAGTACCCCTCAATTTTTTTTTCCAGTTCCAAGCTACTAAATACACCATCCTATGTGCTCTCGCCTTTCTACATCTACCCTGTGTTGAAATAAAAGTCATCACACCATCTCCTATTCTGACCGTAAAACTGTAGAACTCCTCTCATCCCTTAGTCTTTCCTTGCTCCTACAATCTTCAGGTTTTTGAAATTCAAGCTTTGGCTCATCTAGTCATTATGTACTGATTTACCAATTCTTCTCTTCCAATCTTTTCAACCTTGCTGGTGCACAATAGTTTATTCACCTTCGTTTCCTAATTTTTTTTTTTTTTTAAAGCCTCTAATCTAGAACTTGTAAATAAACTACATGTTTGCAGAAAGCCTTTTAGTGCAGTTGAGCTTCGTGGATCAGGGCCCAGAATCATTGGTACTGCTTAAGAAGCTTGACCTTAAAGGAGTTTGGACATTGAAGAGAAAGCAAGCAAGAAAGAAAAAACTACCGTATGGATTACTAAATTGAACAGTAGCTAAATTAATTCATAGGTAAATAACCCAGGATGGCTCAGTAATTTTGTCCCTTAAATAGGAAGTACAACAGTTGTGTTGTCAGGCTCAGTAAGCTCCCCAAAGCAGTACCCTAGATTAATGCTCTATGGCTATTATTACTCAGTTCCCATCAGGTTCTTTAACTCGTCTTGTGATCAGATCACATTACACACTCAGTTGGAGGGTGGGGGAAGTAGGGTGGAAACAAACCTTTTCTTCCTTCTCACAGGGAACCAGAACAAGAAAGAAAATACAGATGAGAATGTTGTACCTTTCATTTTTTTTTTTTAAATGTAATCATAAGAACATTTAAAACAAGTTAGCCGAAAGGTATTAAAACAATCACTCCTAAAAGTCAACTATACTTCAAACAATCTTTACAGCAGCAAGATCATGCACTTGAAATATTACAAATTGTCATGCTTACCGTACTGCTAATTTTTATACTATGTACTTACTCGTGTCAAATCCATACCGAGCTTCAGCTGAGACAGCAAGTGCAATATAACACTGCGCTGTTCTTCTACAACTGCAAGATCATCTTCCTCCTTGTTCTCAAAGGTATCTTCTGTCTCATCATCGGGATTTATTTCCTCAGGCTCCTAAAACAAAATGATATTGGTAAACATGATTACCAGGGTTATCTTTTTTATTGAGTTGATTCTAAACATATCCTGAGGAGTCTCTTATAGAGTGTTCATATACCAGTTTGAATAAGTTATCAAAAGGAACCAGTGTTTGAGCTTCACTATCTTGAATTACAGGCCCTGGGAGTCAGGTCCAATTATAGGACTTCATCTAGTAATGTACAACAAAACTGTAATAACAATTTGCATTTATAGTTCCCAGTATGCATAGCAGACTTCATTGCAAGATCAAGGCCACAAAGCAGTGTGATGGAGTTAGATTTTTTTTTTTGTCCCAATACTGTTCTTCATCTGAAGCTGGTGGCTGCCTCCTGGTACATCATATGTTAGTGGTCATTATTGATATACAAACCTGAAGAGTGGGCAATCAATCGTCTAATTTACTAAAGCAGCCATCATACACAACTTTGAACCAGACATCTACAAACATGCATTTCAAGCAGAGAATTGTTAGAGATCAGAAATGAAAACCCTGGCTAATTTTTTTTCCCACTCCCTGGCTTGACCTGCCCGAGATCGGCTCACTTAACACAGACCAGAGACTGGATCTGGGACCTTTCCAGTCTGTATGGCTCAGAGCCATACTACCTGTTGCATTTACTTATTGAACCATTTGGGAGCCCAAACATTACTTTTAGCAAGAAATACCAAGGTTACAGTTCCTGCAGTAAGTGTCACTATAATACAGGAATAAAGTATTTGTGATAAAATGGGAAATGCCAATGCACTTGATAGTTGTAAAGATCATTGAAAAGTGGATACCAGAATCTTTTGAGGTGGCTTAAAAAGTGTTAGATAGTAACTTACATGGCAATAATAACAGTTGAAATAATTCTGTCACATGTCTCATCTGTCATTTTAAGAGGTGGACAACTACTGACCATTTACTGAGTATGAAGAGGAAATACAAAAGCTGCAAATATACAGCAAGTTCATTAGCATTTGAAGGACAGGAGGAACAAACCTGCATTTATATAGCACCTTTCACATCCTCAGGGCTACCCAAAGCGTGACACAGCCAAACAATTGCTAAACAAAACAACTTATATTTATGTAGCACCTTTAACATAGTAAAACGTCCCAAGGCACTTCACAGGAGTGTAATCGGACAAAAAATTGACACCGAACCACATAAGAAATTAGGGCAGATGACCAAAAGCTTGGTCAAAGAGGTAGGTTTTAAGGAGTACCTTAAAGGAGGAAAGCGAGGCAGAGAGGTTTAGGGAGGGAGTTCCAGAGCTTGGGGCCTAGGCAGCTGAAGGCACGGCCACCGATGGTTGAGCAATTATAATCAGGGATGCTCAAGAGGCCAGAATTTGAGGAGTTCAGATATCTCGGGGGGTTGTGGGGCTGAAGGAGATTTCAGAAATAGGGAGGGGGTGAGGCCATGAAGGGATTTGAAAACAAGAATGAGAATTTTGAAATCAAGGCGTTGCTTAACCGGGAGCCAATGTAGGTTAACGAGCACAGGGGTGATGGGTGAACGGGACTTGGTCCGAGTTAGGACACGGGCAGCCGAGTTTTCGATGACCGCAATTTTACATAGGGTAGAATGTGGGAGGCCAGCCAGGAGAGCGTTGGAAAAAGTCAAGTCTAGAGGTAACAAAGGCATGGATGAAGGTTTCAGCAGATGAGCTGAGGCTGGGGCAGAGACGGGCAATGTTACAGAGATGGAAATAGGCGGTCTTAGTTATGCCACAGATATGTGGTTGGAAGCTCATTTCGGGGTCAAATATGACACCAAGGTTGCAAACAGTCTGGTTCAGCCTCAGACAGATGTTAGGGAATGGAGTTTGTGAAGACAATGGCGTCGGTCTTCCCAATGTTTAATTGGAGAAAATTTCTTCTCATCCAGTACTGGATATCAGACAAGCAGTGTGTCAATTTAGAGATGGTGGAGGGGTCGAGAGAAGTGGTGCTGAGGTAGAGCTGGGTGTCGTCAGCATACATGTGGAAACTGACGCAGTGCTTTCGGATGATGTTGCCAAGGGGCAGCATATAGATGAGAAATAGGAGGGGGGCCAAGAATAGATCCTTGGGGGATCCCCAGGAGGTAACGATGCGGGAGCGGGAAGAGAAGCCATTGCAGGTGACTTTCTGGCTACGATTAGATAGAGAAGAATGGAACCAGGTGAGTACAGTCCCACCCAGCTAGATGATGGTGGAGAGGCTTTGGAGGAGGATGGAGCTGGTCAACGATGTCAAAGGCTGCAGACAGGTCGAGAAGGACGAGGAGGAATAGTTTACCTTTGTCACAGTCACAAAGGATGTCATTTGTGACTTTGATGAGAGCCGTTTTGGTACTGTGGCAGGGGCGGAAACCGGATTGGAGGGATTCAAACATGGAGTTGTGGGAAAGATGGGCACGGATTTGGGAGGTGACAACACGTTCAAGGACTTGAGAGGAAAGGGAGGTTGGAGATGGGGCGGTAGTTTGTAAGGACGGAGGGGTCAAGGGTTGGTTTTTTGAGGAGAGGGGTGATGACGGCAGATTTGAGGGAGAGGGGGACAGTACCTGTGGAGAGAGAACCGTTAACAATGTCAGCTAGCATGGGAGCCAGAAAAGGAAGTTGGGTGGTCAGCAGTTTAGTGGGAATAGGGTCGAGGGAGCAGGAAGTGGGTCTCATGGGCAGGATGAGCGTGGAGGCACAAAAATTTTGGGTCAGTATCCCGCATCAGAAACAATGAGCTAACTTTTTTCCCCAGATACTGAGAGACCAACTGTGTGTTTTCTGTTTCTATTTCAGATTTTCAGCATTCACAAAACTTTTCTTTTACCGTTGAATGCATGAACAGACAGTGGGGAAGTGGATAGTGTCAGTACATTCAAGAGCTGGATAGTTTTTTGGTGGTGAAAAAAGCAACTTTGGGACTGGCTAGATGGACTGCAATGGTATTTCCTGATCTGTTCATTCTTAAGTTCTTGGATAGAATTGTTCTAAGAATTGATTTGAGATGTTAGAGCTATAAAAAAAAGCAATTATTCAAATTTTCCCAAATGCATCTTCCTGTTTAGCAATAACAAATTGTATAAAATATCAACATTGAGCATAGATAGGATTAGAAGACAAAGGACAAATTTATCTAGGTTAGCCAAGTGTAACAGTGATTCATAATTGTTAGAGAATATAATCTTTAAATTTTTAGTTCACTTGTCTTTCATTTAACATGGAGTTTACACAGTTAAAAAAAACAGGTTATAATTGAACCAGATCAAAGAAATCCAACACACAATATTTTGTGGAACATAGCCAGCAAACCCTGCCCACTTCCACACTTATATTGGGAAGGTGCTGCAACATAAATTTGAAAACAAAATATTGTTACAGCTTTAAATTTTAAGCAAACTGTTTACGAATGCTGTTTCTCTCCAAGTCTTGGGATCACAATTAAACCAGCTAGAACAGCTCAGATTACATACTGGACAAGCAACTTTTGGGTGTATATTTAAAATAGTTACTGTAGGCATTTACATGCCTTGTTGAGGTTTTATTCCTCATGAGGGCACAGCAAGATGTTTCAGTGTGTGAGTCACCATGACTCAAATTTATGTACACTTTTGGAATAGGCGCAGTGATGTATGAAAGTGATATCAGTACAGGCAAGCATGCAACAGATTTTATTTTGACAATTTTTACAGATTGATAAAAAACATAAGCATACATATGAAAACTATTTAGAAAAAAATATACTGATAAACCTATCTGGCAGCTCAAATCAAGCTTAAGCAACTGAAATTGCACAACAAGTCAAATGCCTGTAGCAATGGAGATAACTAAACTTTAACAGGGCAGGTAGATAGATGCTGACTTGCGTATACAATATGCAATTTCTACAAAAAATTTGGTTCACATCGATTTTGCAGGAAATATTACACTCTCAAATTACTGTGGCTTCCCACTCACCCACTATACACAGCAATAAATAATCTGTAGGTTAGAGGTAATCAAAGAAATAGGGCATGAGCAGGTCATTTGCATGCCATGAACATCATTACTCAGCCACGGGGAAGAAAAACAGGAACTTGAGCTTGTAAGCCAAAGTAGATAGTCATGGGGGAGGAACAGAAACCTGATCCAAATCCCCAGCAAAATTAAAAGTTTACAAAATAAAAAAGAGCAGCAAGATTGATACTGGGAAGCATCCGGGAAGGCGCCGAACACCTCGAGTCTCTTCGCCGGGAGCAAGCGGAAGCCAAGCGCAAGGAGCGCACGTCAACCCAAGCACCCCACCCACCCGCCCCTTCAACCACTGTCTGCCCCACTTGTGACAGAGACTGTAGGTCCCGCATTGGACTCATCAGTCACCTGCGAACTCATTTTTAATGTGGAAGCAAGTCATCCTCGGTTCCGAGGGACTGCCTAAGAAGGGATTTTTTTTTTTTTTTTTTTTTTTAAAGAACACCTGTACATGTTTTAAATTAGCTTTATATAAAAAAAAACACTGGAAATATGAAGTGGCTGAAATAGAGCGCTGGGGGGAGGTGGGGAGTAGAAAAAAGGAGGGCTTAGAACAAAGCTTCAGCAAAAGACACAACCTTTGTGAATCGATCCTTAAAACACTATGTGCTTTCGAGTGTGAACCAGTAAATATATCAAGATATTTCTAAATCGCAACAAAACCTGATCCAGATCAGCATAGGTAACAAACTAGGTATACATTTATATAAAAACAGAAAATGCTGGAAATACTCAGCAGGTCAGGCAGCATCTGCGGAAAGAGAAACAGAGTTAACATTTCAGGTCGATGACTCTTCTGACGAAGGGTCACCGACCTGAAACGTTAACTCTGTTTCTCTCTCCACAGATGCTGCCTGACCTGCTGAGTATTTCCAGCATTTTCTGTTTTTATTTAAGAATTCCAGCATCCGTAGTATTTTGCTTTTGTATAGGTATACATTATCAGGGTTCAACTTAAATCCAAAAGCCAGCAAAATAAGTTAAAGCAAAACCAAACCAAAATTTCAAATCGAAAATTAAAATCAAGCTCACTACCCAAATTAATCTAAGCTAATTAGCTACCACACCCAGTTGTCCTAAAACCTCATGTTGATGGATCATTTAAAAGTGCTGTGTCGGAATACTGACATCAAATAAATAGTGCAGAGTATCATATTGCAGCAGAGTCAGTGACCATGAATGTATCTACTACATAAGTGCTTGTAGCAACCTGTCTTGGTGCAATATTTGTTGACACTTTGCTCCTTTTCCTGAACCATAATTTTTTTTTTTTAAATACTACATTTTCCCTCCTTACTGTTTATGTATGCTATAAATAAGACAGTTTACAAGTAAATAGTAAATGGACAATAAACCATCTGAAAACTTTAGCCATCATCATAACAGAGGAAACATTTTAACAACTTTCACAAAATGTATTTTGATAGGTGAAGGAAGGGAATTGGAAGGTTAAATACAACCGGCCTTGTTAAATTTCCTACAACTGATCATTTCTGATATGTTACAAAACAGCTTAATTGGAGCAATATACCAGGGAAGTACACAAAAATAGTTTTAGCAAGTACGACCCCAGTATCACCCAAAAGAACGAGATGAGGGATATATAATATATACAAAATAAAGAATACCAGATTAACGCAATACTTGGCAAATAAGTTTGGGAGTACTGGAGCGAGCATCCAGCTTTGTGGAAGTGAGTAGGGGATAAAGGTAATGAGCACAATTATCCAGTTATGCAAAACATCTGTGTCTGAAAAAGTTAAAGATTAAAATGCAGTAAGTTTAAACTTAATTTCTTAGCTAATCAGCTGAGATGTCAGTAAATCTCTCAACAATGTTATGCCTTTCATGGAGTATTCCATTAATTTTGATTGCCTATGACAAACTAAACTCAAACTGCAGAATAGGTAATATTCCTTAATCAAATTATAAGAGGTTTAATAAAAAAAATACCACAACTTTCTAACATGTCAATGCTCCAATAAAAATCCTGTAAATGAGAATAATCTGTCATGGTTCACAATACTGCTCTTTACTTCTGGAAGCTGAGTTTCTAAGTCTCTTTGAATAGGTGACAAGGGAAAGAAAGCCATCCAGTACTTTTCATGAGTTTAAATTTTTTTTAAAGTGCAATGCTGAACAAATTTGGTTTACAAATAGAGATCTTGAGTCAATACCCAAGTTCCTGTATTTGCAATCAACAGAAACTAACAGCTTTTTTTTTCCAAATTGAGAAACCAAGATAGAAGAGTAAAAGAGGAAATAGGGTAAGTCAAGTACCACCGATTAGGTGATGCTAAGCACGAGTTTAACCACTTGAAGATTACAGGAGGAAGGGAAGAGGTGGGGGAGGCAAGGAGATCCACAGTTTTAGTGTACTGGAAAAGAAGTGAGAGTAAAAGACTATGCAATGACTACTGATTTCAACACAATAAGAATGTAGGGAGGAGCAAGACTAGCACATTTGAAAAGTAGAAGAACAAGGCAGGAAAGTTAGAGGAACACTGAACATAGTAGCATCTTGCGGGGCACAACAATAAAGTAGCACAATGCTTTTGTATGTTAGCTGGCACAACAGGATACAGCTCAAGGAGCTCAAATAGATAGCCTGGTGATTCCTGAGAATACAGACCTTAGAAAAATTGTAATGAAGTACCAGTGGACAAGTTACAGCTTTCTTATTGCCTAATGCATTCTCCTGTAACCCTGGCTCAGCAACATTCAATTGGTCACTCCACTTCTCCTCAAAATGATGAAAAAGTATGCAAGGGCATTTCTGTAAGGAGAGATGGGATTTCAAAATTTATAATCTTTATTGCGGTTTTAATTCACATACAAAACTACCATCCTATTTAGTCTTAGATAGGGTGAAGATGAAAAATGCAACAAATATAGCATTAGCCCTTCCTTTACAGTATTTAAATAAGATGTGAATAATTTGGCAAAAAAACTGGATTGCTTGGAGTTGTGACACTTATACTCTTCCTGAATTAAATGTAAGCTGACAAACAGATGCTTTGCCGTTCTATAATATTTCTTAAATAGTCACTTGGCTTCTAAACTCATCCTAGTGCAGTTCTTCTTCGCCCCCAGGGCAAAACAATAGCCATTCATTAAAGAAAACCGCACCCAACAACCATCCTAAGACATGTAGTGTCCAAAACAAAATCAAAATGTAAATTATCGAACCATTTGCAAGACACAGGCATTGGTATATTCCAAATCTGCTTGAAAGACTGACAGCATTTTCTTACATTGAGTGGTATTTGTTTATTTCAATATTTTAAAGCCACATTGACATAATGAGAAGAGATTTTGAAAAAGTTGGCACCCAGAATGATTACTTTCTGAATTACCTTACCCGTGTCATTTGGCAGGGTTCGGAAACAGGCTGTTCCCCACTAGCAGCTTTTGACTGATCGTTCTCAGTTGACGACTGATGTGCACTTCCATTCTTAAGACGGTCTGATAGTGATAATTTGGGTTCCAACCATTCAATAGTTGTCCCTGAAACAAATGGTAGATTAGCTTCGAATTTTTTCATAATCACACCTGGCAGGAGATTACTGCCATTGAAACTAGTTTCATTTCTTAGTCACAAAATGAAACATACAAAGGAAAAGGCTATGATAGAATCATGAGGCAACGCCTATTGTCGTCACTAAAGGTATCAGGATTCTGACTGGTGCATTCATTTTAGTCATGCCTATCAAACCGACTGAAACATGATAGTGGCAAGCAGATCTTGAAAATCATCCGAGACTGGAAAGTAAAGCAGTGATACATAAAACCCTTTAAGAACCAGTCCAAAAAAGGAACAAATAAAAATTTGATATGGTACAAGTTAAAACATTCTAAAATGCAGAACAAAAAGAAATAAAAAATTGGGAGAAGGGAGGAGTCATAGCAAAATTTCCTTTTTATTACAGCATATTGTTAATCAATAATTAATATTCTTCAGTCATTGACAGAAGTTGAGCTTTACAATTTGTAACACTGGCAAAACAGTCCAGTTAATGTTTCATGGATCTCAGGTTGCTTCACCCTTACCAGAGTGGACTTGTTTTCTAATAAATTATTAAAATTCATCAGTTTCAAAGGCACATCAAAATTACAAGGTTTCAAAAAGTTTTCTAGCCTAGGTCAACACGTAACCAATCTGTACAATAATTCAGAACTTCTGAATTGCTTTTTGAAAAATTCGTCAGCAATGTCTTTAGATCCTCTCCTCTATAGGTGCACTGTTCCGAGAGAACTGGCAGATGACTTACGTCTGGACTTCTGACACTTGAGCTCAAGTAACATTATAAAGATGGCGAACATCCTCTCTAATTTTCCATCCTCATGGGGAAGCACTTCTCTGCCTACGTTTAGTGACAGGGGTTGGGGGCAGGGGGGCGGTCTCCTCTTAGCCTTCTCTGCTCTCAGCTTTTCCAGTCTCTCCACATAACTTAAATCTCTCATCCCTGGTACCATTCCAGTTAATCTCTTCTGCACCCTCTCAAAGCCCTTGACATCCTTCCTAAAGTGTGTTATCCAGAATTGAACAATATTCCAGCTGAGGCCTAACCAGTGATTTATAAACATTTAGCATAACTTCCTTGCTTTTGTACTCTATTCCTCCATTAATAAAGCCAAGGATCCCAATTTTAATTTTTTTATTTTTTAAAAACAGCTTTCTCAACTTGTCCTGCCACCTTCAAATATTTGTGTACATACACCCCCAGGTGTCTCTGTTGCTGCACCCCCTTTAAAATTGTACCATTTAGTTTTATTGCCTCTCATTCTTCCTACCAAAGTGCATCACTTCACACTTCTCTGCGTTAAATTTTGTCTGCCCATTTCACCAGTCAGTCGATGTACTCCTGAAGTCTGTACTATCCGCCTCATTGTTTACTACATTTCCGAGTTTCGTATCATCTGCAAACTTTGAAATTATGCCCTGTACATCCAAGACCAGGTCATTAATATATGAGAAAAACAGCAGTGGTCCTAATACTGACAAATGGGGAAAACCACTGTATACTTCCCTTCAGTCTGAAAAACAACCATTTACCACTACTCTCTGCTTGCTGCCCCTTAGCCAATTTTGTATCCATGCTGCCACTGTCCCTTTAATTCTATGGGCTTCAAGTTTGCTAACCAGTCTATTATGTGGTACTTTGTCAAACGCCTTTTGGAAGTCCATATACATAACATCCACCGCACTACCCTCATCAACCCTCTCCTTTACTTCATAAAAGAACTCGATCAAGTTAGTCAAATATGATTTGCCTTTAAAACATCCGTTCTGACTTTTATTTATTAGCCCATATTTTTCTAAATGCTAATTAATTTTGTCCCGGATCACTGCCTCAAAGTTTCCCCAGCACAGACGTTCAGCTGACTGGCCTGTAGTTGCTGGGTTTATCTCTCGCCCCCTTTTTTAAACAGGGGTATATCATTTGCAACCCTCCAGTCCTCTGGCACCACCCCCATATCCAAGGAGGATTGGAAGATTGTGGCCAGAGCCACCACAATTTCCACCTCAGTAACCTAGGATACATCCCATCCAGACTGGGTAACTTTTCTACTTTGAGGACTGGCAACCTTTTAAATACCTCCTCTTAATCTATTTTTATCCTATCCAATATTGCTACTGCCTCCTCCTTTACTGCTCCATTGGCAGCATCCTCTTCTCTATTGAAGGCAGATGCAAAGTACTCATTTAGTACGTCAGCCATGTCATCTGCCTCCACAAAAATCTCTCTTTTTGGTCCATAATCAGCCCCACCCTTCCTTTGACTCCCCTTTTACTATTTATGTTTTTATAAAAGATTTTTGGGTTCTCTTTTAGGTTAGCCGCTAATCTATTCTCGTACTCTCTCTTATTCCCTTTTTTAGATCTCCTCTGTACTTTCTACATTCAGCTTGGTTCTCTGCTGTATTATGAACCTTACAATAGCCAGTTAATCATTTTTTGACGCTGTTGGTTGAAGGATAAATGTTGGCCAGGACACAGAGAACTCTTTTTCAAATAGGGACATGGAGTCTTTAATTTCACCTGAATAGACAGAAGGCCTTGGTTTAACATCTCATCCGAAAGTGGGCACTCCCTCAGTGCTGCACTGAAGTGTCAGGCTAGATTGTATACTCAAATCCAGGCTTAAACCCACAACCTTTTGACTCAAGAGGCAAGACTGCTACCACCTGATCCAAGCCGACTTGTATAGGGGAACAGTAAGTGTCACCCCTAACACTCCAAGTTGTACAGTTTCAGGAACATATTCTAAGAGCAGTGCAAGGGGGCAGCCACAGTTATACTGCTTGCTTGCATCACTTAAAAGCAGAGATCTGCATATTTGCATTCAAATGCAACCATGTCACCAGCCTCTGGCTGCCTGTGAAAATTCTAAATTTTATCCAATTTGGTGATAGATTTTTCTCTCCCCTGAATATGCAATGAACATGTTAAAACATTTCTACCTCTTTCACATGACGAACCTGCAGAAAAGGAACTTCTCTGGTAGGCTGCCTGCTGAAGCTGGAGAATATGGAAGCAATCATTCAAACAGTTCATTGTTGCCATTGTGGTGGCTTTGAGCATAAGCAGATCTTGGTCCAGTGCTGATATTTGTTCTCCAAAGGGAGGAAGTCCTTCAATGGTTCGCACCAGCTCCTTGTGTTGCCCTTCAGCCTGGTTCATCATCTGCTCAAAGTAAAATGTTGTTGAATAGTACAATGCTTTGTGTGTTTTTTTTGGTCAAAATGAAGAATAAACATTTCCTCTATAATTACAGCCAAAGCCTTCAAATGAAACAGGACCAACATGAGGATTTCAATACAGAAATCAAGAGAAAATATTGTTCAGTACAACATGTGTGAGACATGCGTCTCTGTTGCTCATTCTAATCCAATATCCTGCACCTTGTCCAGATCGGTAGAATCACTGGACATGGCTTACCCTTGAGGGAAGTAAATTGAAAACTAATCTGCAGAAACAATATTTCAGTGAGCGAGTGGCCAATCTATGGAACATGCTCCCTAGAGACGGTGGAAGCAGTTAGTATTGATTCATTCAAATGAAAATTAAAGAGATTTATTTCAGAAACTAACATTTTGGGATACAGTACATGGGCAATTTGAGACATGACGCGTGGTAAGTATAGCATGCTTGGGAAGAACAGGTGATTTTGGACCTATTGTTTCCAAAAATCTCCACCACTGGTGTTTTCCTCGCACCATTGCTGGGTCTGCTGTAGACTAATTGATAGAGATTGATTGCTATGATTAGTCAGCAACCCCATCATCATATGCGACTACCAGGATGGTAGAAGATAAACTAGATAGACCTTGGTCTTTTTTCATCTAACCCTTCCTATGTCCCTAAAATGTAAACTGCAGGTGCTTTTTTTCATCCGTTTGCATGGCTGTTCAAGTTTAAGGTTTTGTCTTACAATAAATGGGATGATGAAAAAAGATTTTCTTTTGAGAGTTTGCCTTTGAGTCCGGTGACTGAAGGGAGATTTAGTCTTTAAGCATGTTTGCAGAGTCAAATACTCAATACTGAAACACAGTTCAACTTGGGTTGATGAACAATTTCTTGCTGAAAACTCTGGTAGGACTTAGAGAATTGGATAAATACTCGAAGGAAAAACATTACACAGAGATATGGGGAAAGAGTAGGGGAGTGGGACTTGAACGTCAGCCGTGACTCAGTGGATAACACTCTCGCCTCAGAGTCAGAAGATTGCGAGTTCAATCTCACTCTAGAAACTTGAGCACAAAAATTAAGGCTGACACTCCAGTGCAGTACTAAGGGAGCCTTCTGGACTCATTGAGCTCAACAATTTCAGATCATAACCTCTGCCCCCATTTTTTTCCAGACAGCAGCTGTTGATGATTCTACTATTCCCATTTACACCTCTTCTAGACCCGTCTTTTGTTTCTTTAGTTATAGTGTCAGCCATGGCTCAAGTTGGTAGCAACCTCGCCTCTGAGTCAGAAGGTTGTAGGTTCAAGTCCCACACCAGAGACTTGAGCACAAAAATCTAGGTTGACATTTCAGTGCAGTAACTGAGGGAGTGCTGCATTGTCGGAGGTGCCGCCTTTCAGACGTAAAAAGATCCCACAGCACTATTTCGAAGAAGTGCAGGGGAGTTATCCCCGGTGTCCTGGCCAATATTTATCCCTCAATTAACATAATTAAAAACATTATCACATTGCTGTTTGTGGGAGCTTGCTGTGTGCAAATTGGCAGCTGTGTTTCCTACATTACAACAGTGACTACACTTCAAAGGTTGGCTGAAATGGGACATCCTGAGGTTGTGAAAGGCACTATATAAATGCAAGTCTTTCTTCTTCTTTCTAATTGGATACCTCTACCAAAAAGCCGGCATAGGCACGATGGGCCGAATGTATCTCCACGATTCGATTACTCTGAAATTTCAATTCTTACTAAACCTACAGATTAAAGTCGAGTAATCTTTTGTTCCTTTTTCAGTCTTGGACAAAGCTCTATTCAATTAAAAAAAAAAATATTCACCAATCTTTTCATAAAACATTATGTTCCCATTTACTGAAAATGATTCCAGCTGTTCATTTTGTAACTATAAAAAGGTATTTATTCCCTGAATTACACAGCAAAGCTCAAGCTTCCCCACACCACCACCCCCTTTTTCAAAGTATCTTTCATAACTAGGACAACATGGTACAGTAAATTCTGAGGCAGGTGACTGGAACGTTGGACGAGTAAAACTAAAAAGGCTACGAGAACTTGTCCAGTTAGCAAATGCTGAAGCCTTGAAAATATGCAGGATTAAATTTTAAAACAGTCAGCGAATTTCTAGAAAAACAAAATACACAAACACGACAGAGCAAATATATAATACCAACCCCTCGAACATCCACCAAGTGGTCTGGCTGCAGGGCGTGGGATCGCTTTGACAGCCCCAGTCCCTTGTGATGAGTCACACCAAAGAAAGCAGCAGCATTCTGGCTTGTTCTTCTCTGCAAACCTGGAGAACTGCTTCCCTGAGAAGCCAGGGAAAAACTTCGAGATTTCAAGGGTGGATTATTCTATAAATTAGGATTAAAATAAGACATTAATATTTATCTATTAAAAAAGTTTGGGTTTGGTAGAGGGGCTAATTTCACTCTAAAGACCTACCAGGGCAAAAAGGGCTACTAAAAAAAAAAAAGTATTATCTGTATTTGCTTCATAAAGAACCATGGACCAAGCAGCACAAGATTTAACTTTGAAGCCCTGTAGGCATATTTGTAGCAAAGTTACGAACAGTTGAAATTTACTAATTTGTCGTAATATTTGTAAACTATAGTGGAGAATGGTTATAAAAATTATGCAATTGACATTACTATAAATGTACTCAACTTATTTCATTAAAAAGAAAATAAATTTACTGTGCACCATACAAGGTTAATTCATATAGAAAGTACAGAAAAACAAAATTCTGGGTTCAACACAAGCTCATCTCACCTTCCCAATAGCTTCTGTATGGTGTTGAGTACAGATCTGAAGTCTACTAACCCAGTGTTGACGTTCTTTTGCATCAGTGGCTGGAAAATAAATTCAGGTTTACTTAAGCAGAGTAATTAAAACTAATAATTTCTCCAAAACCATTTCCAGTTACCTGACAAAATAATCCATAGATCATGGCAATTATGGATGAACATTATAACTGAAATTGTGTTCTGCATCTGAAACTAAATTAGGGAAAGCAATCGAGAAGATGCAGCTCAAGATTGGAAGAAAGCATCTTACGTTCTCAGGATGCTCTAAAACAGTTCACAACCAATTACTTTTGAAGTACAGTCACTGTTGTCATGTAGGCAAACATGGCAGCGAATTTGCACACAGCAAGGTCTCATAAGCAGCAAATGAGCCTAATGACCAATTTTTATTTTGATGGTATTGGTTAGAGAGGAACGTTGCCCAAGACACTAGAAGAACTCCCTCCCCTCTACAAACTGTGCCTTTTATATCCACCAGAACAGGCAGATAACTTCCGGTTTTCCTCGGTATTGCACTGCAGCATCAGCCTAGATTGTGTGTTTAATGCCTGGAGTGGGGCTTGAACATACGAATTAGGAGCAAGAGTAGGCCATTCGAGCCTGCTCCGCCATTCAATAAGATCATGGCTGATCCAATTACTCCACATTCCCGCCTACCCCCGATAACCTTTCACCCCCTTGCTTACCAAGAATCTATCTACCTCTGCCGTAAAAATATTCAAAGACTCTGCTTCCACTGCCCTCTGAGGAAGAGAGTTCCAAAGACTCACGACCCTCTGTGAAAACATTTCTCCTCATCTCTGTCTTAAATGGGCGACCGCTTATTTTTAAACAGTGACCCCTAGTTCTAGATTCTCCCACAAGAGGAAACATCCTCTCCACATCCACCCTGTCCAGACCCCTCAGGATCTTATATGTTTCAATCAAGTCACCTCTTACTCTTCTAAACTCCAGCAGATACAAGCCTAGTCTGTCCAACCTTTCCTCATAAGACAACCCACCAGGTATTAGTCTAGTAAACCGTCTCTGAACGCATTTACATCCTTCCTTAAATAAGGAGACCAATACTTTACACAGTACTCCAGATGTGGTCTCACCAATGCCCTGTATAACTGAAGCATAACCTCCCTACTTTTGTATTCAATTCCCCTCTCAATAAACGATAACATTCTATTAGCTTTCCTAATTACTTGCTGTACCTGCATAGTAACCTTTTGCAATTCATGCACTGGGACACCCAGATCCCTCTGCATCTCAGAGCTCTGCAATCTCTCACCATTTAGATAATATGCTTCTTTTTTATTCTTCCTGCCAAAATGGACAACTTCACATTTTCCCACATTATACTCCATTTGCCAGATCTTTGCCCACTCACTTAACCTATCTATATCCCTTTGTAGCCTCCTTGTGTCCTCTTCACAATTTACTTTCCTACCTATCTTTGTGTCATCAGCAAATTTAGCAACCATACCTTCGGTCCCTTCATCCAAGTCATTTATAGAAATTGTAAAAAGTTGAGGTCCCAGCACTGATCCCTGTGGCACATAATCTTCTGACTGGGAGGCATGCGTGCTTTCACCTGAGTCAAGCTAACACGCACAAAGATAACTTATGCAATAAGGAAGGCAAATATATAATAGATAAATGTAAAGTATTGCATGCAAAAATTGTCCTAAGGATACAATACTTGGGGCGGTGGGGCGGGAGGCGTGACCCAGTCCAGGATTCTCACTCCTCTGCTGAGGAACAGCCAACAATTCACTCCAATGTACAATGCCACCCAAATACGTTAGTCTCATCAGCACAAATCAATATGCAAACGAACTGCCATCCTCAGTACTGTACCTCTTAGTTTATACTGTTCTCCAATGGCTGCATTGACTGTAAACGTGTGAGAGTCTTCATCACTTGGCGAGATGACAGCCCCTGCGAGCTGCAAAGTGCCTCTTGGCTTCTGACTTCTGGACTGCTCATTGACAAAATATTCTAGTAATCCAGCTTCATTATTTAAAACAAAGAATCTGGTGGAGCAGAGAAAAAGGAATGACTATAAAGAATGAAAATAATGGCAGTTTTCTTGCTGCTATATGAAGACCACATGCGGTAGAGGGAGGATGGAACTTGTATTTATATAGTGTCTGACCTGTCCTCAGCACATCCCAGGCACTGACAACTAACAAATTACTTTTACTTTACAGACAAGCTCAATAGTCAACTTGTGCACAGCAAGATTCCACAAGTAGGAAAATGAGCTGTATAGCCAGTTAATTTGTTTTAGGTTGACACTGGAAGAGCTCTTCTTCAAACAATCAATCTTTTACATCCAGCTGAACCAATATACAGGGTGACACTTTAACATCTCATCCAAAAGACAGCAACTATGACAATGCAGAACTCACTTAGTACAGCACTGATTGTCAGCCTAGATTATGTGCTTAAATCCTGGAGGGGGCATTGAACTCACAACCAAGACGCAAGAGCAAGCTGACACTATTGGATGCAATTTTAAGGGACGAATTAAAAATTAGACAATATTAAAAGTATTGGATTAAGTGTGATTTTTCCTGTAGTGTACTGGGATAAACACACTAAATAAGTCAAGTGACAGTACTAAAGCTTAATTAGTTTAGGATGAACTAAATAAATTGAGTAGAGCAGCCATGCCAACCATTTCTGTAATTAGATATTCCAACATATTGGAATATTCAAATATTTGGATACATGAAATCTTAAAATAGTGCTTTCTGGGCTAAATGTGCATCCAGCATTGCTCATGATGTTATGAACAGTGCAACGCCTCGATTTCAAAATTCTCATCCTTGTTTCCAAATCCCTCCGTGGCCTCGCCACTCCCTATCTCTAATCTCCTTCAGCCCCACAACCCCCCGCGATATCTGCGCTCCTCTAATTCTGCCCTCTTGAGCATCCCTGATTATAAATCGCTCAACCATTGGTGGTCGTGCCTTCTGTTGCCTAGGCCCTAAGCTCTGGAATTTCCTGTCTAAACCTCTCTGCCTCGCTTTCCTCCTTTAAGACTCTCCTTAAAACCTACCTCTGACCAAGCTTTTAATCACCTGCCCTCATTTATCCTTATGTGGATCGGTGTCAAATTTATGGTCTTAAAATACTCCTGTGCAGCACCTTGGGACGTTTTACTACGTTAAAGGTGCTATATAAATACAAGTTGTTGTTGTAGTAGTTCAAAGCTACTCCTTTCAAACATATAGACTGTATATCAAAACTCCAATCAATAACATTGACAATACCTTATAAATACTCATTTTTAAAATTCATTTACAGGACATGGACATCGCTGGAAAGGCCAGCATTTATTGCCCATCCCTAATTTCCCTCGAGAAGGTGGTGGTGAGCCGCCTTCTTGAACCGCTGCAGTCCCGTGGCGAAGTTACTCCCACAGTGCTGACTTTGTCGTAGCGGTTTGGTACAACTGAGTGGCTTGCTAGGCCATTTCAGAGGGCAGTTTAGAGTCAACCACATTGCTGTGGGTCTGGAGTCACATATAGGCCAGACCAGGTAAGGACGGCAAGTTTCCTTCCCTAAAAGGACATTTGTGAACCAGATGGGTTTTTACGACAATCTGGTAGTTTTATGGTCACCATTACTGAAGCTAGATTTTAATTCCAGATTTTATTTTTTAATTAACTGAATTTAAATCCCCCAGCTGCTGGATTATTACTCCAGGCCACTGGATTACTAGTCCAGTAACATAACCGCTATGCATTTATGTATGTATATGTATCATATACAAACACATATTTTAAAATTTGGCATAAGGCACAAACTTTCTGTCTACAAACCATACTTCCTGCTGTGAGGATATTTGGTCATGCTTCTCTATCAAAATTTACTATTGTTAATTACTACATCAACATTTCCTGTTCCATTTTGCTATCTTGAACACCATGATGTAGTTGCAGGCTCTGGCCACTAGTTAGCTCAGTGGAGAAAATTTCTGAAGTCTCTCTCTATACACATATAAATTCACACATAACTACTTCCATCTCCGTAGCACCTCAGCCCATCTATGGCTGAAACCCTCATCCCTGCCTCTGTCATCTCCAGACACTCATATGCTAGTGCGCTTCTGTGTGACCTGCCATCCTCCACCCTCTGAAACATCAGCTCATCCAAAATTCTGCTGTCTGTATCCGATTCCACTCCAAGTCCAGCTCACTCATCATCTCTATCCTTGCTGACCTACATTCGCCCCCGGTCTTTCAACACCTCAAAAATTTAAAATTCTTATCTTTATGTTGAAATCCCTTCATGGCCTTGCTCCTCCGCATCTCTGGAACCTTTGCCAGCCCTGCAACCCTCTCGAATACTGTTCTAGTAAACTGAGCCACGTTTTGCACACTAGATCTCTTCTCTTCTCTTCTCTTCGCCCCCCCCCCACCCCATCTTCCCTTCCGCGTGCTCCCCACCCACCACCCCATCTTAACTCTTTGGAAGCACTTTACTAGCCAACACTGGAATATGTATGAATAAGAATGAGTTACTACATAATTGTCTCAACTGATGTAACCACAATTCAAAATAGTGACTGTACTTTCATGACCAAAGCCACAGTTGCAATGCAGCAAATGCTGTAACCTTACATTAAGTGCGCAAGTTCATCAAGTTGAAAAAGCAAAGCATTTTTTTTAATTTAAAAGAAAAAACACAAAACTGTATCTGAGGGTACATTAATACTGAAACTGTAAAGCAGTACAAAGCAGTCCTGCTTTGCACCACTAGTTATAGTGTAAATACAATCTGAATCTGGAGTGAAGGCTCATCTTGAGTCTCATCAAATGCCATGATTTTATCACTGCATTTCAATTGACACTACACAAGTTTAGCATCGGTGTGAAGCCGAAACGGCTTTGTGCCAACACTAAATTTGTATGTAAAAGCACCCTAAATCATGAGCTTAATTGAAGAACCAAGCAGCCGTTTGACAATTTTTGTTTAATGAACTCACCGATATTGCCAGCCAGTGACAAGATTAGTATATTTCATCAAGTATCCATATACATTCTCCATGTGATCACTGTAGGAGAGAGAATAAAGTTCAGTGGCACATAAATCTATACAACCAAAGAAACTAATACAACATCGGACTACACATTTCACTTTACAAAATCTGAAAATGATTAGTCACTCAAAATAGCAAAGCAATGGGATAACCATACCATTTTGCTCTCTGCACATTAGAACATTTTAAATAGTGATTAACCCCAGGAATTTGTGATGTGGTCTGCCATTGATATGGACAGGGGAACAGATGGAATACCAAAATTTATTGTGGGAGACTGGAGAAGGACATAAGACAGGTTAGGAGAGTGGGTGGGCATTTTGGGAAAAGAATAGAAAAGAGAAATATACTTCAAATGATAAAAGTAATGTGTAGAGTTTTGGGCACCCCATTATAGAAAGGTTATTGGAGCCATGAAAAAGCTACAGTGCTGATTCACCAGGATGATACCAAGGATGAGAGGATATAGTTATGAGATACTTGAAAAAAATTAAGGCTGTACTCAATGGGAAAAAAAAATTAAAGGCTAGTCTAATGGAAGTATTGAAAATTTTAAAAAGGTTGAAGAGGGCAAATAGTAAAAAGGTTATTTTTTTTAAATTAGTGAATCTGAAATAAGAGGGCATAAGTTTAAGATTAGTACTAGAAGCATAAAGGAGGAGGTTCGAAGTTTTTATATAATGAGAATATGGAGCACATTACTATAAGTCGCTATTGAAATTTGTTTTGATTAATCGAGTGTCTGACACACAAAGAAACCCATTATAATTAAGTCTCCGAAACAAGCTACTGCAGCTTTTTCATGGCTCCAATAACCTCTATTGCCCAAAACTCTACACATTAATTTTATCATTTGAAGTATATTTCTATTTTCTATTCTTTTCCCAAATTTATGTAATTAATTTCTGTATGTACATTATGGAGTGCACACTTTCCCAATTAGGACACATCTCATTTATCCAAGTCCAGAGAGCTTAGGCATAGGTTGGCAACAGCTAAGGCTTAGGGAGCTCCAAGTGTAGTCTGGGTACTGTGACTGAAGCAAAGTCAATCATGATGTTTAGAAGGGAATTAAGCATAATATTAAAATGGTACAGGAAAACAACATGGAATGGGATTAGAATAGATCATTCCAGTGTGGAGCTAGCAATTGATGGGGCAAATGGCCCTATTCTGTGGTAAAGTTGCCATGATTTTATTACTGCATTTCAAAATTAAAACCTACACACCTGAAGTAACAAAACCCATGTATAATCCTACCCCAGTCCAGCAGTTCACTACAATTTGGGAAATTAACAAAACTTAAGGTAGATAATCGCAGTATAGTCTTCTTGGTTCTTTATCCGTCTTTCGGATGAGATGTTAAACCGAGGTCCTGTCTGCTCTCAGGTGGACGTAAAAGATCCCATGGCACGATTTCGAAGAGGAGCTGGGGAGTTATCCCTGGTGTCCTGACCAATATTTATCCCTCAATCAACATCACTATAAAAACACATTATCTGGTCATTATCATACTGCTGTTTGTGGGAGCTTGCGGTGTGCAAATTGGCTGCCACGTTTCCTCCATTACAACAGTGAATACACTTCAATAAGTACTTAATTGGTTGTAAAGCACTTTGGGATATCCTGAGGTAATGAAAGCTGCTATATAAATGGAAGTATCTTTTCTCTTTTATTTAAAGTTGATGTTCCACATACAGCAGATAAAATGCATCTTAAAATGGAGGAGGGAAGAGAAGAATTACAGGGCAACTAACTTGACGCTTGACTCGCAGTAGTAAAGGCCAGGAAGCAACTCTCAGTTCCTGCACTGCACAAGTGCCACAATTACAGAGCAATCTTCAATTCTCTTTTAGAGGATACTTGGAAGAATGACACTTTTACCTCAGTTTAATGAGGCAGCATGCGACTCTTGAATGTGGCTCAGGACTCACTACTTGCAAATACAGATTATAAGTGGAGCAAAGCCATCCTATGCTTGAAGATAACTTTTGCAGCACTTCAGTCTTTCTCACTATCCCTTCCTGGAGAGGTCGAGGAAAGCTTCACATCTACTTCAAATTCTGCCTAGTGGGAAAACAAAGGCACAGCACAGATCATTGACCCTAATAGTTGGAATAGTCCCTTAAGATTACCAGAATTTGAAGCCTGATGTGGACATAGACCATTACAGACCAGCTTCAATTTAACTAAAACACTTCATACAATGACGATGCACTGGTATTAGAGTTATACCAATGATGCTGAAGAAACATCCCAAAATGTTGTGGTTACTAGCAGAACCAACAACTGCCTTAGGAGATAGTGGAAAAAGGACAGATACTTTTCCTACATTTCATCAATATTGAAACATTGCTTCCACTGAGGGAAGTAAAACTGATGAGTGGCCTGTGTTTGCACTACTTATGCATTGCTATAATGGGAAAATTATTGATGGTGATAATAGGTTCAATCCCTCGTCTATGCTGATCTCTGCAAGGCAGCAGTAGAGGTGCTTTAAATTGCTGCAGCACTCCTGCATTAAGGAAAGCAACAATTGGCCAGCGTTTTCAGAGTCCGATTGTTATCGATGTGCCAAATTGGTTAAGCAGTAACACTCGTGCCTTTGAATCAGTTGTGGGCTCAAACCCATTACGAACTTGGAACACGTAATCTGGGCTGACACTTCAATGCAGTACAGAGGGAGCGCTGAATTGACTGAGGTGCTGTTTTTTGGAGGAGACATCAAACTTAGACCTTATCTGCCTGTTCAGGTGGCTAGAAAAGATTCCATGGCATTGTTCAATGAAGAGCAGGGAAGTTCTCCTGGTATCCTGACCAAGATTTATCCCTCAACCATAACCACCAAAATGTATTGGGGTGGAAATTGTGGTCGGAAGCTTGCCGCGGGCAAATGCCACCGAACCACAAGAAAACTCTGCACCTACCTGCTTGCTCCGGACCTTTGAACACTTGCACTCCTGGGCCTGCAGGCGTATGCCTGGGTAAAAGCCCTGCTTTTACCAGGTGTAAGGGTTTGGCGGGTATTCGCTGGGCAGCAGTTGGGCAAATAGCCCAACTGCGTCAGCGAATGTCAATTTCCTGTGGATGCGGTGGATCTGTCAAGGAGAAACTTGACATCGCAAATTTCGGGTTTCCGTGTATGCGGAAACTCGGAACTTGCGGGGCACTTACGACGGCGTGCATAGGCCCCATAAAATCTGGGCCATCGTCTGGTTATTTATTTCATTTGCTGTTTGCAGGACCTTGCTGTGCACATAATCGGCTGCCACATTTGCTTGCAAAACCAGTGTCTGCACTTCAAAAAGTAATTAATTGGCCATGAAGCTCTTTGGGGTTGTCTTGAAGCTGTGAAAAGCACTATATAAACACAAGCTTTTTTTAATCTCTCTATGCAGTGACCTCTGCTGGATATCAGGTAAGGACAGCATCAGGCTCAGCTTTAATATTCTCCATGGGTGATTATCCTTTGATTCACTGTCAAGACACACACACACACACAACTTGAGTGAAGTACAAAAAAATGACGTGCAGCTGTGAAACTGCACCCCGGCAAGGGAATCAATCAATCTTGTTACATCCCGCCAATCATTCCTCCCCTCCTCCCTTTCCCTGCCTCTGTACTTGCTTAAAACCTGCTATATCTCTACCTTTTACCAGTTCTGATGAAAGGTTATCGACCTGAAACGTATTTTGTTTTTGAATTCTTGTCTAATTCCCTGATTTAGCACACGTTATCAGCCTGTTCCCAAATCTATAGTTTAGAATAAGGTATACATTTTATCCACCCTTTTGGTTCGTGCCTTTTTTCTTTTTTATCCTCTCTCTCCCCCTACAGCAGCTGTCTCTCATTCCGCCAGCATTTCACACTTCACCTTTTGTTTCTTAACTTGTCCCATTACCATCTAGTCTTGCCTTGAGCATCTCTTAATGTCTCTACTTACCATAGTTATTCCTCCCCCCAGCATTTTTATCTGTTTATTTCCTGCTCTTTTCTCAGTTCTGACGAAGGGTTTCGACCTGAAATGTTAACTCTGTTTCTCTCTCCACGGATGTTGCCTGGCCTGCTGAGTTTTTCCAGCGTTTTCTGTTGTTGTTTCAATTTTCCAGCATCCGCAGTATTTTGCTATCTTATTATTTATTGGTTTGGAAAATCAAAGAATGACAAACCCTAAACTTGAAACCACATTAAAGTGGGTAATTACAAGCTTTGAGACCCCTACCTGCTGAGACGGTTTTCAAATCCATCCACGGCCTCGCCCCTCCCTATTTCTGTAATCTGCTCCAGCCCCACAACCCTCCAATTGTGCTCCTCCAATTCTGGCCTCTTGAGCATCCCCGATTTTAACTGCTCCACCATTGGCGGCCATGCCTTCAGCTGCCAAGGCCCTAAAGCTCTGGAATTCCCTCCCTAAACCTCTCTTTCCTCCTTAAAACCTCTCTCTTTCTGCCCCAAAATCTCTTTATGTGGCTCGGTGTCAAATTTTGTTTGATAACGCTCCTGTGAAGCACCTTGGGACTTTTTAACTAAGTTAAAGGTGCTATATAAATACAAGTTGTTATTGCTGTCAGATTGACTTGGGGTTGGCACATCCAAGCTGCACTGTTGGCTTTGCATTGTTCTTTGGAGCTTACTGGCATGAATGCTGGTTACATTTTAATGTTAGCAGGTGGCCAACTATCCAGTGGAAAGCCAAAGTGGTGCGAGTCTACCTGCTTGAGGTGCTCTTACTTGCCTAAACTTGATTTGGAAAACTCCACATCTGAATTACATCTTCATTCTCTCCCCATGCCACCAGTTAAAAAATGAGAGAGAGAGTATAAGAGTGTCCACATTTTTTTCTGGGCCCGTAATAATTCAGAAGAACCAGAAAGGTCCATTGCAAAAAAGAAAGAAAGAAAAATCTAAACACTATTTTCTAGTTTGACAGCACTTTTTCCATTTCTGCTGATGCAGTGAAACAATCTGCTGGTTATCACTTCCCTCATTATATAATGAGGATGGTGTTAAAGGATTTACAAAATAAAGTAAACATGGAAGAGGATTAATGCTCCAACATGCATTTATTGCCTACACAAAAGGTATTTCTGATGACAAAAATGTGATTTCACAGATTCAATTTTAGCTTCACAATTATTTAAGTTGTAACTGTATGACCAACAGTTAATGTTATATTGTACAGTGTTTCTGCTGCTATTTTGGGTTTGTACTGCATGTGATGGCAAATGAGAATTACAGCAGGAAACTATTACTCACAGGACTTGAAAAGGGATCAAGAGTTTAAAACACAGTTGAATGCTGTAGATCAATCCTCTAACCAGAGGGCCAATTGTTTATGAAAATCTATCTATATAACATTGTTTGTAGTGAACTTTCTCATTGGTTAAAGTATGCGTAATCTTAGTTTTTTTTACAATTTTTATTTCCACTAGGGTTTTATCACCAATCACATTGACTATTAAAACAACTCAAGATTTTTTTGCAATCAATAGCATTGTAATAGTGACACTTTAAAATAAAAGTACTATAAAGAAAATTCTGGCTCCTGGGCAAGCCTCGAATTCAGAAAGTGATAGAGAGGCATACCCCTTGACTTAGGAGCAGACCAGATTTCAGGTATGAACATATTAAATTTAAAGAGGCCTGGTCCCAATTTATGAGCAAGTCAAATCAGAGGTGTCAGCTTAGGTCTACTCAATTCAATTTTCTTTTCAAATTAAGTTTTGTCTGTGAATAATTTCAGAGAAGGTGAACTATTATAACATTTAAAAAATGAACTGTAAATGTCGGTTTAGTCACTAGCACCCATTTCTAATTAGCTGCTACTTAGGAGCAAATCACATGCAAGATTAAAAGTCCGTTCCCTAGCCACTGATTCCATCCCCCTCCGTGGCCACCGTCTCCGGCTGAACCAGACTGTTGGCAACCTGGGCATCCTATTTGACTCTGAGTTGAGCTTCTGACCCCATCACCTCCCTCATCAAAACTGCCTACTGCCACCTCCGTAATATTGCCCGTTTCCTCCCATCTATTGCTGCAATCCCATCTGCTGCTGGGTCCAAGCTCTGGAATTCCCCCCCCTAAACCTCTCCACCTCCTTTAAGATCCTCCTCAAAGCCTACCTTTTTGACAAAGCTTTTGGTCACCTGTCATAATGTCTCCTCCTTTGGCTCAGTGTCAATTTTTCTCTGTTTACAAATCTGTGAAGCACCATGGGACCTTTTACTACGTTAAAGGCACTATATAAATGCACTTTGTTGTTATTGTTATGCAACATGTCATCATAATTTAACCCTTTAAGCCCCAGTATCATTCTAGCTGCACCTCCTCCAAATCATTAACATATATGGTGAAAAGCTGAGGCCCCAGGACAGATCACTGGGGTACACCACTTTCACATCCGGTCAATGAGAGAATATTACCTTTTATCCCTACTCTAGTCTCCTACCTCCCAAACAATTACCAACCATAAGGTTAACTTCAATTTTGTGCACTTCCGTTTTTGCTAATAACCTTGTGTGGATCATTGCCTTCTATCCATATAGACAACATCCATAGACACTCCCCTATCCACCACACCAGGTGACCGCCTCAAAAAATTCAACTAGATTAGTCAGACATGACCTACCCTTCATAAATACATGCTAATTCCCTTTGATCAGCTTACACTTGTCCAAGAGTTCAGTCACTCTGTCCCTGATAATAGATTTCAATAACTTCCTCACAGCTGATGTTAAATGGACAGGTCTGTAGTTATCTGGTTTCTCCGTCCCTCCTTTAATAATGGTGTGGCATTTGCAATTTTCTAATCCAGCCAATTACAGGCGTTCCAGGGTCATGTGGTTCTAGATTGCTTCCAAGGCCAGTTTCCAGTGAAATAAGGTCCTCGGTGTCAACCGTGGCTCAGTGGGTAGCACTCTTGTTTCTGAGTCAGAAGGTTATGGGTTCAAGTCCCACTCCAGGGACTTCAGCACAAAAAATAAATCTACACTGACACTCCAGTGTAGTACTGAGGGAGTGCTGCACTGTAGAAGGTGCCATCTTTTGAGGGAGAGAAAAACAGGGAACTTACAGGCCAGTTAGCCTAACATCAGTCGTTGGGAAAATGCTGGAATCCATTGTTAAGGAAGTGGTATCAAGTCACTTAGAAAATCATAACATGATTAGGCAGAGTCAACATGAAAGGGAAATCGTGTTTGACAAATTTATTAGAGTTTTTAGAGGATGTAACTAGCAGGGTAGATAAAGGGATGTAGTATATTTGGATTTCCAAAAGGCATTTGATAAGGTGCCACATAAAAGGTTATTACACAAGATTAGGGCTCAAGGGGTTGAGGGTAATATAGTAGCATGGATAGAGGATTGGTTAACGGACAGAAAACAGAGAGTAGGGATAAACGGATCTTTTTCAGGTTGGCAGGCTGTAACTAGTAGGGTGCCGCAAGGATCAGTGTTGGGGCCTCAGCTATTTACAATCTATATTAATGACCTAGATGAAGGGACCGAGTGTAATGTATCCAAGTTTGCTGGGTGGGACAGTAAGCTGTGAGGATAACACAAAGAGTCTGCAAAGGGATATAGATAGACTAAGTGAGTGGGCAGTAAGGTGAAAGATGGAGTATAACAGAGAAATGTGAGGTTATTCACTTTGGTAGGAAGAATAGAAAAACAGAATATTTTTTTAAATGGTGAGAAACTTTCAAATGTTGGTGTTGAGAGATTTGGGTGTCCTCGTGCAAGAACCACAGAAAGCTAGCATGCAGGTACAGCAAGCAATAAGGATGGCAAATGGCATGTTGGCCTTTATTGCAATGGGGTTGGAGTATAAGAGTAAGGAAGTCTTGCTACAATTGTACAAGGCCTTGGTGAGACCACACCTGGAGTTTTGGTCTCCTTATCTAAGGAAGGATATACTTGCGGTGCAACAAAGGTTCACTAGATTGATTTCTGGGATGAGAGGGCTGTCCTATGATGAGAGATTGTGTAGAATGGGCCTATACTCTCTGGAGTTTAGAAGAATGAGAAGTGATCTCATTGAAACATACAAGATTCTGAAGGGGATTGACAGGGTAGATGCTGAGAGGTTGTTTCCCCTGGCTGGAGTGTCTAGAACTAGGGGGCATAGTCTCAGGATAAGGGGTAGGCCAGTTAAGACTGAGATGAGGAGGAATTTCTTACTCAGAGGGTTGTGAATCTTTGGAATTCACTGCCCGAGAGGGCTGTGAATGCTGAATCTTTGAGTATATTCAAGGCTGAGATAGATAAATTTTTGGACTGTAGGGGAATCAAGGGATATGGAGATCGGGCAGGAAAGTGGAGTTGAGTTCGATGATCAGCCACGATCTTATTGAATGGCAGAGCAGGCTCGAGGGGCCGTATGGCCTATTCCTGCTCTTACTTATGTTCTTATCACAAAATGGCTCATCAGAGATGGGCAACTCTCCCTGTATGTTGAGAAAGCGGATGCTCATATTTTCACCATAAAACAGGGAAGTATTTCTTCATGACTTTTTTGTGTGAACTTTTATTCATCAGTATGAAGCTTGTTAGTGCTGGGGAATGGAATGTTTCCAATTTCAAGCCACCCACTGTCACGATTAAGCACCCGCAGTCAGGTATAACACAGTTCGATGCAGAATAAAGTTTCCTCTATGCCCACTAAGGTACCTTGTGCACATTTTTACAAGTGCATCCTCTACTACCTAGTGACATTCTTCTGCTTCCCATAACACCAACATGGTTTGATTACCTAGAGGTCGCACAACACCAGGTTATAGTCCAACAGTTTTATTTGAAATCACAAGCTTTCGGAGCTGTCGATTGCCCCTTCCTCAGGTGAAGTAAATAGATACAGAATCGCCAAAGCATATATAGATAGAGAACAAAGCATGTGTACCTTACAATTGCAGACCACTAAATTAAATCATCCTGACTATCTGCCGAGGTGTGATAAAGTTAATCAGGTCAGCCAGGAAGGTACCACATCAAAGACATAGTAAGATACAACTGAGACAATGAGGTGTAGTCGCAGGGGTTCTAACGTGTCAAAAGCTGCCGTCTGTATGTAAAACGAAAAGCTTTAAAATTTTTACTTTTTTACTGGGAAAATTTTTACTTTTTTACTGGGAATCACATCTGTGAACAAGCCAACGACGACTCGAGTCCGGATCACGTCTCCGGACTCGAGTCGTCGTTGGCTTGTTCACAGATGTGATTCCCAGTAAAAAAGTAAAAATTTTCCCAGTAAAAAAGTAAAAATTTTAAAGCTTTTCGTTTTACATACAGACGGCAGCTTTTGACACGTTAGAACCCCTGCGACTACACCTCATTGTCTCAGTTGTATCTTACTATGTCTTTGATGTGGTACCTTCCTGGCTGACCTGATTAACTTTATCATACCTCGGCAGATAGTCAGGATGATTTAATTTAGTGGTCTGCAATTGTAAGGTACACATGCTTTGTTCTCTATCTATATATGCTTTGGCGATTCTGTATCTATTTACTTCACCTGAGGAAGGGGCAATCGATAGCTCCGAAAGCTTGTGATTTCAAATAAAACTGTTGGACTATAAGCTGGTGTTGTGCGACCTCTCAATTTTGTCCACCCCAGTCCAACACCGGCATCTCCGCATCTTGATTACCTAGGTCAGGGATGTCCAACTTTTTGGAACCTGGAGACAAGTACTCGTGTCAAGACCAGTCAGATGTCCACATGATTATGCAGAAATGTGAGCATCGATATGTGGAAAATTCAAATACACAAAACCTGAGACCTTATACAAAATAGCAAGACTGATCATACACAAAAATGTAGCACTAACCACACACAAAAATCCATATATACACAAAATAAAATCAGACCCCATACACTAAAAATGCACCATCATGTACACACACAGCTAGACTGACCAACACAAAAATGAGCCCCCTCTCCCCCATACACAAAATAAGATCAACCATCCACAAAAAATTCAAAGGTTCCCACGTCCCTCACTCACCACCCCCACCTCCTTCTCCTGAAGCTTGAAAACTGGTTTAACGTATTAGGGTCTCATCTGCAACTTAGCCATTGTTAAAATCAGCTTTGTGTATTTTGCATTCCTGACCTTAATGTGCTATCCCAGAGCAATTGGATTAAGATTTCTGTTTAGAATTCTGCTTCTGACCGTGGTTGTGCCAGCAAAGAAAACCCTCAAATGGAGGCCCGATGCTTCTCCACATGGATATGTAAAGGGAAATAAATGGAGGCAGTGGGCAAGTCACTCCAGGCTGATCGTGTGCATCCCTAGCAGCCAACTCATATCATTGACAGAGATCTGCAGTACATCACTTGCTTACATAAGAAATAGGAGCAGGAGTAGGCCACTTGTAACCTCGAGCCTGCTCTGCCATTCAAGATGATCATGTCGGATCTGATATTGGCCTCAACTCCACATAACCCTCGACTCCCCTATAGTTCAAAAATCTGTCTATCTCCACCTTAAATGTATTCAATGACCCAGCCTCCACAGCTCTCTGGGGTAGAGAATTCCAAAGATTCACGACCCTCAGAGAAGAAATTCCTCCTCATCGTGTTAAATGGGCGACCTCTTATTCTTAAACTATGCCCCCTAGTTGTAGATTCCCCCATGAGGGGAAACATCCTCTCTGCATCTACCCTGTCAAGCCCCCTCAGAATCTTGTGTGTTTCAATAAGATCACCTCTTATTCTTCTAAACTCCAATGAGTATAGGCCCAACCTGCTCAACTTTTCCTCATAAGACAACCCCTTCATCTCAGGAATTAACCTAGTGAACCTTTTCTGAACTGCCTCCAATGCAAGTATATCCCTCTTTAAATAAGGAGACCAAAATTGTACGCAGTACTCCAGGTGTGGTCTCACCAACACCCTATACAGCTGTAGCAAGACTTCCCTACTTTTATACTCCATCCCCCTTGCAATAAAAGCCAACATTCCATTTGCCTTCCTAATTACTTGCTGTACCTGCATGCTAACTTGTGTTTCATGTACAAGGACCCCCAGATCCCTCTGTACCGCAACATTTTGTAGTCTCTCAATTTAAATAATAATTTGCTTTTTTATTCTTTGCCCACTCACTTAACCTATCTATATCCCTTTGCAGATTATGTGTGTCCTCCTCACAACTTGCTTTCCCACCTATCTTTGTACCATCAGCAAATTTGGCTACATTACACTCGGTCCCTTCATCCAAGTCATTAATATAGATTGTAAATAGTTGAGGCCCCAGCACTGATCCCAGCGGCACCCCACTAGTTACAGTTTGCCAACCTGAAAATGACCCATTTATCCCGACTCTCTGCTTTCTGTTAGTTAGCCAATCCTCTAACCATGCTAATATATTACCCCCAACGCAGTGAGCTCTTATCTTGTGCTTGTCCTCCAAATTAGGAGACTTAGAGCAAGAGAAAATATTTTATTAAAAAAAACAATTTTCAAGTTGTGCAGCTAGAGCAATAAGATTTTAAAAATCGACTCCATAAATTTTAAGGCTTATAATGCAAAGTAATACGGTCTGAGAATGGCCAAAAGCAAATATTGCCGTAGCTGCTACATTAGGTTGTGCACTTTTTTTTTTTAAGATGCAGCAAGGTAGCTGAACAGTTCATAGGATTACATAGGATATACAGGACAGAAACAGGCCATTCGGCCCAACCAGTCCGTGCCAGCGTTTATGCTCCACTCGAGCCTCCTCCTGTCTTTTCTCATCTAACTCATCAGCATAACCCTCTATTCCCTTAAGAACACAAGAAATAGGAGCAGGAATAGGCCACTTGGCCCCTCGAGCCTGCTCCGCCATTCAATAAGATCATGGCTGATCTTGGGCTCAAAGCCACTTCCCAGCCCGCTCCCCATAACCCTTCACTCCCTTGTCTTGTAAAAATCTGTCTATCTCCACCTTAAATGTATTTAATGACCCAGCCTCCACGGCTCTCTGCGGCAGAGAATTCCACAGATTTACGACCCTCAGGAGAAATTCCTCCTCATCTCAGTTCTAAAAGGGCGACTCTTTATTCTGAAACTATGCCCCAGAGTTCTATATTTCCCCACGAGGGGAAACATCCTCTCTGCATCTACCTTGTCGAGCCCCCTCAGTATCTTATATGTTTCAATAAGATCATCTCTCATTCTTCTAAATTGCAATGAGTATAGGCCCAACCTGCTCAACCTTTCCTCATAAGTCAACCCCCTCATCTCTGGAATTAACCTAGTGACTCATCTCTGAACTGCCTCCAATGCAAGTATATCCTTCCTTAAATAAGGAGACCAAAACTGTACGCAGTACTCAAGGTGTGGTCTCACCAATACCCTGTACAGTTGTAGCAGGACTTCCTTGTTTTTATACGCCAACCCCCTTGAAATAAAGGCCAACATTCCATTTGCCTTTTTGATTACTTGCTGTACCTGCATGCTAACTTTTTGTGTTTCATGCACAAGGACCCCCAGGTCCCTCTGAACTGTAGCATTTTGTAATCTCTCTCCATTTAAATAATAATTTGCTTTTCTATTTTTCCTGCCAAAGTGTATAACCTCGCACTTTCCCACATTATACTCCATCTGCCAAATGTTTGCCCACTTACTTAGCCTGTCTATATCCCTTTGCAGGTTCTTTGAGTCCTCTGCACAACTTGCTTTCCCACCCATCTTTATATCATCCGCAAACTTGGCTACATTACACTCAGTCCCTTCATCCAAGTCATTAATGTAGATTGTAAATAGTTGAGGCCCTAGCACCGATCCCTGTGGCACCCCACTAGTTACCGTTTGCCAACCGGAAAATGACCCATTTATCCCGACTCTCTGCTTTCTCCCTCATATGCTTATCTAACCGCCCCTTAAATGCATCTATACTATTTGCCTCAACCACTCTCTGTGGTAGCGAGTTCCACATTCTCACCACTCTCTGGGTAAAGAAGTTTCTTCTGAATTCCCCATTTGTTCAGGGAACATGATATATTTTACTGCTAAATAAGCAATACGAGCAAAAGCTATTTTGGCAAATGCTCTTTTTGAAGTTAAATGTAAATCAAGGTTACTTCCTCTTCGAAAATAAAGTCTTAAGATCTCCAAGCAGTCTTGTTAATTTTTGATGAGACTTTCCAAGATGCCCTTGCACAAACTGACAGCCAGCAATTAGTAGCAATTGAAACGCCTACCCAAGAATAAATAATTAAGGTAACTGGCTATCACTTTGGGAAAAAAGCATGGGGCGGGGCAAGCAGTCCTCATTAATGATTTAAAACAATAACTTACATTTAAATAGCACCTTTAGTGTAGAAAAACTAAACTTCTCAAGGTGTTTCACAGAGGCATAAGGAAAAACAGACGCCGATCAAAGCAGAGACTGGGAGGGCTGACCAAAAGCTCAGTCAAACAGTTGGCTTTTAAGCCAGAATCTTAGAGGAGAAAGGGAAAGTGGAGAGGTTTAGGGAGGGAATTCCAGGACAATGGGTCCTGGGCAGCTGAAGGCGCAGCCACCGATGGTGGGCCGAAGAGAAGAGGTCAGTATAAAAGGATTGGAGTGTTCAGGGGGTTGTGGGTTTGAAGAGGTTACAGAGATTGAGAGCCGTGAGGCCATGGAGGGACTTAAAATACAAATTTTAAATTTGAGGCATGGAAGTCTGAGTGCAATGTAGGCCAGCAACTGGGACTTAAGAACATAAAAACATAAGAAATAGGAACAGGAATTGGCCACTTGGCCCCTCGAGCCTGCTCCGCCATTCAATAAGATCATGGCTTATCTTGGGCTCAAAGCCACATCCCCGCCCACTCCCCATAACCCTTCACTCCCTTATCTTGCAAAAATCTGTCTATCTCCATCTTAAATGTATTTAATGACCCAGCCTCCACAGCTCTCTGGGGCAAAGAATTCCACAGATTTACGACCCTCAGAGGAGAAATTCCTCCTCATCTCAGTTCTAAAAGGGCGACCCTTTATTATGTTGTTCTGTTATTCTGTTGCAGGCTAGGATACAGGCAGCAGAGTTTGAGGAGAGGAAGCCAATAGAGGGTCAAGAGTGGAAGGCCAGCCAGAAGAGCACTGGAATAGTCGAGTCTGGAAGTGATAAAGACATGTATGAGGATTTCAGCAACAGATGGACTAAGGTCATGGTGGAAGCAGGAGATGTTACAAAAGGTTTTTAAAAATTCGAAGCGAGTGTCGCTGGCAAGGCCAGCATTTATTGCCCAGCCATAGCTGCCCTGGGAAGGTGGTGGTGGGCCTTCTTCTGTTTGGTACAACTAAGTGGCTTGCTGGGCCATTTCAACGACTGGAGTCACATAATCCAGATCAGGTAAAGACAACAAGTTTCCTTTCATAAACAACATTAGTGAAGCAGTTGGGTTTTTACAACAATCCAACAGCTTCATGGCACTTTTACTGAGCCCAGCATTTTATTTCTAGATTTTTTATACTTAGAATTCAAATTTTCAAACTGCCATGGTGGGATTTGGACTCTGAATTATTAGTCCAAGCCTCTGGATTACATAGTAACATAACCACTACATTACCTTACGAGGTGGAAGTAGGCGGTGATGGGAGGGGATATGGAATCGCAGCTCAGAATCAAACAGTATCCTGACGTTGCGAATGTTGTGGTTCAACCTGAGACTGTGGGCAAGGTAGGGGGAGGAGTCTGTGACAAGAGCAAGAAATTTGTGGTGGGGCCAAAGAAAATGGCTTCAGTCTTCCCAGCGTTTAGCTGGAGGAAATTCAGGCTCGTTCAAGATCGGATCGCAGACAAGCAGTCTGGCAACACAGACAGTGGAGGGGTTGGGACAAGTAGTGGAGGTAGAGTTAGGAGTCATCAGAGGACATGTGAAGGCTGATCCCATGTAGGTGGTATTGTTGCCAAGAGGTAGCACGCAGATGAGGACGATGATGGGACCACGGGTGGAACCTTGGCTGGGGGGGGGCGGGGGGAGAAGAGGAGGTGCCTCCAGAACGGGGTGGGGGTAGGAAGGGAAGCCACTGGTAGTGATGTTCTGGCTACGATCAGATAGGTGGAATCAAGTGAGGGCAGTTAACAGAAAAGACACATTGGAGGAGGATGGTGTGGTAAACCGTGTTTGAAGGCTACAGAAAGGACAAGTGCATGAAATAGAACTCCCAATTTCCCTTCTAGCACAGTTTGTTTACACATCATATTACCAAATGGTGATTTAGTCTATCTGAAATAAATATATATGCTGAACTAAAACAGATAGAGCTGCTCTTGTCAGCCACCTAGTAAACATAGTTGGCTAGATTTTGCTGTGAAAATAACGGTGAGGCTATCAGCATTCATCATTATTCATTTGCAAATCGGACAGCAATGCCCAGCGAGTGCAGGTAAACGCGAAAACCTGGGAGTTGCTGTCCGAGATGCGCTGCTCCTTTGTAAGCTGCGCCAAACAGCATCTCGCCGTCTGGCTCCCCATTCAAATATATTGAAGGACGTGAAGTTCCTGTACTGACATCATTAATACAGACTAAACTCGCCACAAAAAGTTAGGGCTTGTCCATTCCAGTCTATCCTTCAACGTTCCCTCTAAACTGCGCGACTGCGCAGTTCTCCGCCGGTCCTGCGCAGCACGGAACCGGCTTTTTCAATGTTAAATTTTGTTTGCGCGAAACTATGAATGGGCCGCGCAGCCCCTTAAAAGGGCCATGCACCCAAAAGAAAAATTAGGGGGAACATTAGTACCCTTTTAACAGCGTGGTAAGTCTTAATTACTGTGAAACCACCTCTCTGGCACTGAATATTAACTTTTACAAGTGTAGAGTCTCAATCTTTCAGCTTTTAATTATTGTGGAGATTTTTTAAAAATTAAATACTTTTGCTTGCCCTGCAGAGGGTGCCACGCCGTTTGGATGTCCCGCTGACAGCAACTTGCTGTGCAAAGTACCAGGGAAAGTCTATGGGCAAGTGTAAGTCTAATGAACGGAGCAGCAATATCCAGCCCAGTATATTTGTTGAATAAATTTACCGTCAAGACCATGTGCAGCACAAATGCAGCATTTGCTGCAGGTAAGGATTTATCACCATCACAGAATAGGAAAAAAAAGTCATTTAAGAATCTCTCAATTCTTGCTTCTGACCATTACTTCACAATTGTCCATACATTTAGGTAATTACATGGCTTATGCCCATATATGCCAAGAGTGAATCAAAGATGGAAAAATATTTTTAATTATGTAAACAATATTCCATCTAGTAGAATGTGCTGGCATAGATTATGTATAGCCCACAATGCCACAGTATTAGTATGAGCTGAGTGGTTATAATTCATACATGCAAAATCATTTTGTTCGTTATTTATTTATATAAAATCCATTAATAATCAGAATACAGGCAAATTAACTCAGAACATCATTGTTTATCTGTTGGGCACAGGATTCAAGAACTAAGGAACACAATTTAAAATTAACGGTATCAAAGGAAAATAAGAAATGACGGCAACATTTTTTAGTAAGAATGTGATAGAATTATGGAACAGATTAGTAGCAGGGATGATAGAATAGAAAACCATGGCAGATTTTAAAGGAGTGGTGTCAGCTCTGGTTCAGTGGTTAGCACTCTCGCCTCTGAGTCAGAAGGTTGTGGGTTCAAGTCCCACTCCAGGGACTTGAGCACAAAAATCTAGTCTGACGCTCCAGTGCAGCACTGTCGGAGGTGCCATCGTTCAGATGAGTAAACCGAGGCCCCATCTGCTGTCTAAGGTGGATGTAAAAGATCTCATTCCACTATTTCCAAGAAGAGCAGGGGAGTTATCCCCTGTGTCCTGGCCAATACAAAAACAGATTATCTGGTCATTATCACATTACTGTTTGTGGGAGCTTGCTGTGCGCAAATTGGCTGCTGCGTTTCCTACAATACAACAGTGACTCCACTTCAAAAGCGCTTTGGGACGTCCGGAGGTTGTGAAAGGCGCTACATAAATGCAAGTCTTTTGTTTCTTTTTGAATTCCTGTTAGTGCTATTAGTTCTATCATCACCGTAAGGAGCCTGATGGAAGGTTTGGAAAGTTAGGCTTAAATGGATCAATAGTCTTCACCTGCTCAAAGCATTATGTATGCATGTTAGTTACAGAGTACCCTTACAACTGGATTGTTTATAAGATATGTCAAAGCATATTATTTACTGCAAAACTGGAGTTTCTACAACAGTGAGTAAATTAACCAGAGCACGATAGAAAATTATTCCAAAAGTAGAAGCATATTGCTACAATTTGTATGCATGCTTCAGCTGAAGCTGTTAAAAAAAATAACTTCGCAAAACTTTTGGTCAGTTACATAATACTCAATTCAACAGAACGGTGGAACAATATTTGGCTGTTCCAGCACCTGGGAGTAACTTCTGCCATAAAATGCAGACTCCCAAAGCATTACAATTGCTTTCCACTGACTAATACAAGGAGAAAATACAAATATTAAAAATATTCTCATCAATAAATGCTCAACAAACCCACTTATTTCAATAATATGGCCAATACTATCAAAAGAAATAACTTGCATTTATGTAGCGCCTTTCACGGCCCAAAACGCTTTACAGCCGATGAAGCGTAGTCACTGCTGTAATGCAGGGAAACACGGCAGCGAATTTATGCACAGCACAGTCCCAGAAACAATGAGATAATGATTAGATAATTTGTTTTAGTGATGGTGGTTGAGGGATAAATATTGGCCAGGCCTTTGAGAGAACTCCCCTGCTCTTCTTCGAATAGTGCCATGGGATCTTTTACATCCATCCAAGAGGGCAGACGTTTAATGTCTTATCCGAAAGATGGCAGGCATCTCTGACAGTGCAGCACTCCTTCAGTGCTGCACTGAAGTGTCAGCTTAGATTATGTGCTTGAATCTCTGGAGTGGGACTTGAACCCACAACCTTCTGACTAAAGAGAGAGCCACTACTGACACCGTAGCTATGGCCACATAACTCGCGAGTGCTGTTGGTATGAACAAGTTATATTAACTGACGTGGTCATGAAAGGTGCTATATAAAAGCAATTTTTTTTTCTTTTTATAGCCACTCAGTGGCCTATTTTCTGTAAACCACTGGCTCATATTGATACTTCTATGAAGGAAACAATGCTTGGTACATTAAAAATAAACATACAGATAAAACAAAAAAAAATCTGTTCCAGGATGCTCACTGCATGTTTCAAAGATTGGTCCAAATATGCATTTGAAGCCTTTACAAAAAAAAATCAGCAAATCAACCACAGAACATTAGTGTAATGAGAACTATTTTCAGTTCACCCCAAACTACTCCAAGCCCTTTGAATGCATAATTGTATATCCTGTACTGCCCTCAGTATATTCTTAGTTCTGACGAAGAGTCAGAGTCATAACGGCACAGAAGGAGGCCATTCAGCCCATCGAGTCCGTGCCGGCTCCCTGTAGAGCAATCCAGTCATTCCCATTCCCCTGCTCTATCCCCGTAGCCCTGCAAGTTTATTTCCCTCAAGTGCCTATCCAATCTCCCCTTGAAAAGATTGAGTGTCTCCGCTTCCACCACTTCCGTCGGCAGCGCGTTCCAGGTCATCACCACTCGCTGCGTAATAAAGTTTTTCCTCACATTGCCCAAAACCTTAAATCTGTGTCGCCTAGTCCTTGTACCATCAACTAGTGGGAACAGCCTTTCCCCGTCTAGCCTATCCAAGCCCATCATAATCTTGTACACCTCTATCAAATCTCTCCTCAACCTCCTTTGCTATAATGAAAACAAATCCAGCTTCTCCAACCTATCCTTGTAGCCAAGATCCCCCATCCCCTGAACCATTCTGGTAAATCTCCTCTGTACCCTCTCAAGGGCCTTCACATCCTTCCTAAAAAGTCTCCCCCCAAAGCTTCTAGTTGTATTTTGTCACATTAGTTATCGATGAATCTGCTGTCCTTTCCACCATTTTTTGTTTTTATTTCAGATTTTCATCATGTGTAGTTTTTTCTGTTTATCTGTATATCCCCCAAGCACAATATAGCAATTACATTTTGGTAGCTTTCAAAGTGGCTGTATGACCAATTATTAAAACATTTAACTCCATTTTAGAGTGTTTGATTTTTATGCCAAAATGCTGACACAAACTATTTTAATTCCCACTATTTGATTGACATGTCAGATTGACTCAGTCAGCGGCTCTCTCACTTCTGAGGCAGAGGACTGTGGGTTTCCAGCTCCACTGCTGGTTTGAGCATGTAATCTCGGCTAAACTCCTGTTACTCTCGCAAGCCCTTGAACATGTTGCTACCTCCAAAATCCATGCCCATCTTTCCCACAACTCCAAGTCTAAATCTCTCCAATCAGGTTTCCATCCCTCTCACAGCACCAGACGGCCCTAACCAAAGTCACAACTGACATCCCTTGTGACTGTGACGCATTATCCCTCCTTGAATTCTGCAGCCTTTGATATGGTCGATCACAGCATCCTCCTCCAATACCTCTCCTCCGCTGTCCAGCTCAGTGGATTGCCTTTGCTAAGTTCTACTCTTCCCACTCCCACACCGTTATCTCCGTACCACAAGAATCTACACTCTTCTTCATCTACATGCTGTCCCCAGCAACGCCATAACAGACATGGGGTCAGCTTCCACATGCACTCCCCACCTACATAACTTTGCCCACCTCCACCACTGCCTCAGCCCATCTGCTGCTGAAACCTTCATGCATGCCTTCGTCATCTCCAGACTCAGCAATTCCGATGCTCTCCTGGCCGATCTCCAATCCTCCACAAACTTCAGCTCATCCAAAACTCTGAATCGCGTATCCTATCCAAACACCAAGACTCACTCACCCAATACTCGCTGACCTACATTGACTCCCAGTACCCCAATACCTCAAAATTAAAATTCTCATCCTTGTTTAAATCCCATCATGATCTCCTCCCTCTGTCCACTCCCACACCCTCCCTCCGTCCACTCCCCCACACCCTCCCCCCGTCCACTGCCACACACCCTCCCTCTGTCCACTCCCCCACACCCTCCCCCCGTCCACTCCCCCACACCCTCCCCCCGTCCCCTCCCCCACACCCCCTCCCCCACACCCCCTCCCCCACACCCCCCTTCCGTCCCCTCCCCCACACCCCCCTTCCGTCCCCTCCCCCACACCCCCCTTCCGTCCCCTCCCCCACACCCCCCTTCAGTCCCCTCCCCCACACCCCCTCCCCCACACCCCCCTTCCGTCCCCTCCCCCACACCCCCCTCCGTCCCCTCCCCCACACCCCCCCTCCGTCCCCTCCCCCACACCCCCCCTCCGTCCCCTCCCCCACACCCCCCCTCCGTCCCCTCCCCCACACCCCCCCTCCGTCCCCTCCCCCACACCCCCCCTCCGTCCACTCCCCCACACCCCCCTCCGTCCACTCCCCCACACCCTCCCTCCGTCCACTCCCCCACACCCTCCCTCCGTCCACTCCCCCACACCCTCCCTCCGTCCACTCCCCCACACCCTCCCTCCGTCCACTCCCCCACACCCTCCCTCCGTCCACTCCCCCACACCCTCCCTCCGTCCACTCCCCCACACCCTCCCTCCGTCCACTCCCCCACACCCTCCCTCCGTCCACTCCCCCACACCCTCCCTCCGTCCACTCCCCCACACCCTCCCTCCGTCCACTCCCCCACACCCTCCCTCCGTCCACTCCCCCACACCCTCCCTCCGTCCACTCCCCCACACCCTCCCTCCGTCCACTCCCCCACACCCTCCCTCCGTCCACTCCCCCACACCCTCCCTCCGTCCACTCCCCCACACCCTCCCTCCGTCCACTCCCCCACACCCTCCCTCCGTCCACTCCCCCACACCCTCCCTCTGTCCACTCCCCCACACCCTCCCTCTGTCCACTCCCACACCCCCCTTCATGAACACTCTGTTCCTCTAACTCTGGTCTTTTGTGGTTGCCCCAACATGCTATCAACCACCTATGCCCCAGGCTCTGGAATTCCCTTCCACCTCATCACAGCCAGCTCCTTCTGACTCTCCTTAAATTTCCCTATGTTACAACAGGCACTATATTTCAAAAAGTACTTAATTGGCTGTGACGCTCAGAGGTTGTGAAAGACACTATGCAAATGAAAGTTCGTTCTTTCTTTAAAACCCACCTCTTTGACCAAGCTTTTGGTCACCACTCCTAATATCTCTATCTTTGGCTTGGCGCCCAGTAATTTCTGATTACACCTCTGTGAAGCACCTAGGGATGTTTTTCTATGTCGAAGGCAATGTTCACTGTAATTTTGGAGAGGACGAAGGCATGGATGAAGGTTTTTGGGGGCATGCGACCCCTTTGCACATGCGCAGTTATTCCAATTGAAAAGCCGGCAAGCAGCCTGCGCGGGAGCTCCAGACCGCTGCGCAGCCACGTAGCTTAAAGGGAACATTGGTTGAAGGCCCTATATAAATGTAAGTTGTTGTTGATACTCCAATGCAGTACTGAGGGAATGCTGCACTGTCAGTAATGCCACCTTTGAGAAAACAATATCCGTTTAGGAGGATGCAAAAGATTCCATAGCACTATCTGAAGAAAAGCATGAAGTCTTCCAGTGTCTTGGCTAACGTTCTTCCCTCAACTAACTAACTACCAAAAACAGATGATCTGCTCATTCATTCGTTTTTTGGTTTCGGAACCTTGCTGTGCACAAATTGGCTGCTGTGTTTGCAGCACAAGAACAGCGACTATAGTTTAAAAGGCCGTGAAACACTTTGGGACATTCTGAATACACTATATAAATGAAAGTTCTTTATTTATTTCTCTTATTTAGCAAAGATCTACATAAATTTAGAGGATATTTTGATACAAAGTCTTAACTCCATTATTGGGTAGTGTAAGTAGCTTGTTAACCAGCTAATGAAAATGTCATTGTTTGGAGCTGAACCATCTATAGTGTTTAACATAAATTACTACATGGACAATTTTCCACAGCCACGTACCCCTGAAGAAAGATGAAAGCTACCTCAGCATAGCTGGACTAAGGAGATGAAGGGGGAAAAAAAAAGAGCTTGAGTTCCTATTCTTGATCATTATTGAGTGACCCTGATGGAAAGTGCATACGTATGACATCAGACAAGGACAAGAGCTAACTCAGCTGCTGGGCTCCCAATGGTTGAAAAGCCTGCCAACACTTGCTGTCTCGGCTCAACATGAAGAATAGCCAGTTCAAGTTAAAAATCTACAGGGGAGATAATGGGAAAAAATTGAGAAAAAAAAACTCCCTCATACAATGGTGGGAAGCAATTAAAAATTAAAAAGGTATTTAAGATTCATTCTCTCCATCATGGATAGGTTAAAAATTATTCCAACAGATACTTAAGATTAATTGTGGGAATAATTTTTATCCTATCCATGAGGAAGATCTCTACAAAACTTATTCATGACTTCATCAATCCCAAGTTACTTGGCATTTCTCACTGGTAGGATAAAATAGAGATCATTCTCCGTGTAGCCTCTTTCTTTCAAGGCAAGTCCCAAACTAAATGATTACCTGCAAACTAATCTATAGATAAATAACAATCTTTTTATTAAAAGATATGCATTTCTCCCAAATATTTATTGAACTTATTAAAATTTGCAAGAAGCATGTAGCATCATTTAAAGTAATACACTATTGGACATTAGAGTTTTAATTAGGGCCCCATTAACCATCAGCATTACCAAGGGAGTTTACTCTATATAACTTTTTAAAAATCACAGCTTTTCCCTCTGCAATAACATTAGAAATGTATTTTTAAAAAATATTCCAAGTTGTTCAGGATGCGGTAGCAAGTAGGATGACATGGAGAGAGCTTCAAAATTCTGCAGGGGTCAGGAAAGGTAAGCGAGTGAAAACTAGTTCTTCCCCAGCACCAAAAACCTTTAAATTCAAAAATTAAGGAGCTTCATGAGCATAAGTGTGTTTTTCTCCTTCCTTCTGTTGAAGCCACTCTATAGTACAACAGCACAGAGTGCAAAGTTGTAATCACTAGCACGCACATTACATAATCACAAACGTCTCCTTGAATCTACTGATGTAAAGCTAGTTTCAACTTGTACAAAAAACACACACTGCTCAAATCAGTATTACAAAACACAGAAAAGGGAAGTTCCTTTGCCAAATTTTTAAAACTCGCAATCAGATCATATGATAGTTTCGACGAAAGATGAGTGATTACTTGGTTTATGGCACTAAACATGTATTTATGGAAAAATAATTTTAAATAATGGCATCGCTCAGTGTCTCATGCTTCCAACTTCTTAATTTGACATCACTGTGGCAGAGATCTGAAACCGATGCCACTCAGGATGGGCATCCTGTCGCAAATTCGCTTTTTCAAATTTAAAATACAAATGTGTGATGTTGTACTTCTTACACGGTTAATTTGACCTGTTGAATTTCATGAGCTTAGAAAGGGCGCCCTTTTTGCTGCGATTGATAGATAAATCGTAAATGAGTCAATGGCAGTACAAAGGGCAGACCTTTCCATGCCGGTGAATTTCAAAGAGCTAAAATCAACTGAGGAAGAAATAAAAGCAGCCAGCATCATGGAGCATCAGGAAAGAGAAGCCAGGACAGCAAAGCCTGCAAAGGGAGGCAGTAAACGTTGCAGGAGCCAAGAGAGCAGGTCAGGAGCAACAAAGATCACAGAAGAGTGGTGCAATTATACAGTTAATTATTAGCCAGATTTGGATTTACCTTTTAAAATATGATAGCAAGAGTTCCTACAATCTTGACAAATGGAGCTGTTTGCTTTAGCGTTTCATCATCTAGTTAACATGATCCTAAATTTTTCTTTACATTTTCCTTCCTTTTTTTTTGTAATTTCAGAACTTGCTCTTACAGGTTGGAGGGAGGTGAGGATCAAGGCAAGAATGTTTGAGTATGGAATTAGTCAAATTACATGGTGCCGAGTGGGAGCAGCCAGAATTGTCTGAGGAGAGCAGATACACAGCGCCAGAGTGAACCACAGACACAAATAGAAGTGGTAGGAGAGGGGGAGAATATGCACAAATCAGCTACAGATAAACAAAACAGACAGAGACAGACAAAGACAGAGAGAATCAAAAACACAAGTGGGGACACAATGTTATTTTTGCCATTTACAAACGTATTTGCAATCAAGTTACACACAAAGGTGGGCTTACTGTAATGAATCCAAGTTTGCAGACGATACAAAGCTAGGTAGGAAAGTAAGCTAGAGGAGGATGCAAAGAGGCTGCAAAGGGATATAGAATGGTTAAGTGAGTGGGCAAGAACATGGCAGATGGAGTATAATGTGGGGAAATGTGAAGTTATCCACTTTGGTAGGAAAAATAGAAAAGCAGAATTTCTTTGTAAAAGGCAAGAGGCTAGCAAATGTTGGTATTCAGAGAGATTTGGGGGTCCTTGTACATGAATCACTGAGAGTTAACGTGCAGGTACAGCAAGCAATTTGGAAAGCAAATTGTATGTTAGCCTTTCGTGCAAGGGGGTTGGAGTATAGAGTAAGGAACTCTTGCTGCAATTGTATAGGGCTTTGGTGAGACCACACCTGGCGTACTGTGAACAGTTTTGGTCTCCTTACCTAAGGAAGGATATACTTACTTTAGAGGCACTGCAATGAAGGTTCACTAGATTTATTCCTGGGCTGAGATGGTTGTCCTATGAGGAGAGATTGAGTAGAATGGGCCTATATTCCCTAGAGTTTAGACCAATGAGAGGTGATCTCATTGAAATGTATAAAATTCTTAAGAGGTTTGACAAAGTGGATGCCAAGAAGCTGTTTCCACAGGCTGGAGAGTCTAGAACTAGGGGTCATAGACTCAGGATAAGCGGTCAGCCATTTAGGACTGAGAGGAGGAGAAATTTCTTCACTCAAAGGGTTGTGAACCTTTGGAATTCTCTACCCCAGAAGTCTGTGGATGCTCAGTCATTGAGTATATTCAAGACTGAGATCAATAGATTTTTGGAAACTAAGGGAATCAAGGAATATGGGAACAGGACAGGAAAGTGGAGTTGAGAAAATCAGCCACGATCTTACTAAATGGCGGAGCAGGCTCGAGTGGCCATACAGCCTACTCCTGCTCCTATTTCTTATGTTAATATATGAAAATAGAATAATTTTGCTCCAGAGTTTCTGGATTAGCTTCAACAAATTTAAGTTTAGAAAGAAATGAAAATGAAATAAATTGGGCACGTCAGCACTCTCACCTCTGAAATGGAATGCGAGCACGTAATCTTGATTGACACTTCAGTGCAGTGTTGAGGGATTGCTGCACTGTCAGTGTCATTTTTCAGATGACATTAAGCTGAAGCCCCATTTGCCTGTTCAAGTGGACATAAAAGATCTCACGGCACTATTCACATTAGAGTGCTCCCTATGTCTTGGCCAACATTTACCTCTCAACCAACACTATCAAAACAACTTAACTGATCATTTAGTTCTGTGGTTTGTGGGACCTTGCTGTGGGCAAATTGGCTGCCGTGTTTGTTGACGGAACATCAGTAATTACACTTCAAAAGTACTTCTTGGTTATAAAGCATTTAGGACATCCCGAGGACATGAAATGTGCTATATCAATGCAAATTCATTCTTTCACCCTTGACACGTGCTAGAGCATGTGTAGCCAAGGCCCTTGAAATCAATAAAAAGAGATGCCTTGGACAGAAAGACAAAAGAGCATTGGGGTTGGATTATGAATAACTCTTTTAGAAGTTCATTTACTGGAAAATACTAGAGCTCTATGCCTAGCTTCAAGACATTTGCACTCAGGCTTTCTCATAGCAGAGTTAATTTTGACCAACATTCACCATCTAAGAAAGATCCCTTTGCACCATAAGGCAGGCTAACAAAGGAAAAGCTTTTGTGGCCTGAATTGTAGAATCAGAAGAGAAATTAGGGTATTATCCTGACAATGTCATGTTCTGCAGCTTCAATGCTGTGAAAAAATAAAATTCCTTTCGCAAAATGGAAACACAATACCAGACAGATCACACATTTGTGTGATCACATCTTTATTGTAACAAGACATAAAGATATGATTTTTTTCAAACCTGCATATTCCTAGAAATACATTTCAAATGAATATTCCCGATTTTGTTCCAGTAAATTCAAACACTCCAAATTAAATAACAGCATTCCATTAAAAAGACCAGAGGTGGAAAAACTATAGATACAATATCACTTGCCCTGTTTATGGCAAAATATAGTCTCATATTGGTTTCACTACCAATTGTAATAGAACTGTATCCACCAGTGCTTCAATGGGTCCAATATAGCTCAAAATGCTATCCAGACAACACCTTCCCTTCATGATCTTAAATAGATCCCACCACCAAAAAGTGGCACAACTGTAACCAAAACAGGCTTGTTATACAGCTCAAAATAAATGGTCTTTCCAGACAGAGCAAGTTTCTGTCAATGACTGAAGCGACAGTGACACTCGATTCATGCAGACAATGAAAATTTCACATCCCCGTTACATCTTACTGATTTCTATGGTGCGGTCGATTTTCTCCATCACGATCACACACCCAGTACATTGATGGGATCACACACCCAGTACATTGATGGGCTCACACACCCAGTACATTGATGGGATCACACACCCAGTACATTGATGGGCTCACACGCCCAGTACATTGATGGGATCACACACCCAGTACATTGATGGGCTCACACGCCCAGTGCATTGATGGGATCCCCCCTCCTTCCCTTTTTCCAGCTATCAGGACGTACCTATACTGCCAGCCCTTTCCTCTTCCCACCAGTTTGTGGACAGGCGCTTCTGCTTTCACATCGGGTTCAGGCACTTTCATGGAAGCTGAGGCTGTAGCTGGGACTGTCACGTCCCCTCCTTGCATTGTCGAGCGCTTCAAGCTCCTCAGCAGCGGCAGCTCGCCACCGAGCGAGCGCCGGGGACTCAGAGTGAACAACCGAACCGCGGGGCAGGGTGGAGGGTGGGGGGTGGGATGGCGGGGAAGGCCCTGTGTTACAGGCTGCCCAGCCGGCCCCAGCCACTGCTCCTCTGGGTACGGATTACAATCGCCACAATCCCCCTCCCCACATTGTGGCCCGGCAGCTTGACCCGGAAGCTGTCAGAGAGGCACGCGAGCCCCGGCCACTCCCGCCCACAACCTCACAATGGCTCGCCGGCGTCACGTGCAGTGATGTCGTTCCAAAGGCATCTCTTCCGGGGCGGGGCACCTCCCGCCCGCAGCGCCTTGTTATTGTTGATGCCAAGCCGCCATACTTGTGCGGGGCGCGGCCAACTGACTGGCTGTCTTGCACCGACCTGGTTATGTAGAATGTGAGAGGTTGCAGCCTCTCTCATTATTTGAAGGGGCTGCTGCTCGATTTTTGGCTGCACTTCAGTCCCACGCTCCTGATCTTTGGTCACCTGGAGGGGAGCGGGCAGATCGGAGGACCTCCTCCTAGGACTGGGCCTGGCCAAAGTGGCCATTAACTGGTCCAGGCAACAGGTGGTCGAGGTGGTCATTCGGCCCGATTGCCTGCCTCTCTTCCGCGGCCATGTTTGCGCCAGGTGGCCCTGGAGATGGAGCGCACGGTGTCCGCCTGCACGCTCGAGGCCTTCTGTGACCGGTGGGCGCCGTGGGGACTGGAGTGCATCATCACCCTGGCCAATCAAATTTTAATTTAAGTTAAGTTTTATTAGTTACAGATTATTTGTTTAACCACCCAAAACCAGAAGAGTGCACCGACCTGGTTTGTCAACAACAACAACAACTTGTATTTATATAGCGCCTTCAACGTCGTAAAACGTCCTAAGGCACTGCACAGGAATGTTATAAGACAAAAAATTTGACACCAAGCCACATAAGGAGAAATTAGGGCAGGTGACCAAAAGCTTGGTCAAAGAGGTAGGTTTTCAGGAGCGTCTTAAAGGAGGAAAGAGAGGTAGCGAGGCAGAGGTTTAGGGAGGGACTTCTAGAGCTTAGGGCCTAGGCAGCTGATGGTTGAGCGATTATAATCAGGGATGCTCAAGAGGGCAGAATTAGAGGAACGCAGATATCTCGGGGGCAGGGGGGCTGAAGGAGATTACAGGGATAGGGAGGGGCAAGGCCATGGAGGGATTTGAAAACAAGGATGAGAATTTTGAAATCGAGGCACTGCTTAACCGGGAGCCAATGCAGGTCAGCGAGCACAGGGGTGATGGGTGAACAAGACTTGTGCGAGTTAGGACATGGGCAGCCGAGTTTTGGATAACCTCAAGTTTACGTAGGGTAGAATGTGAGAGGCCAGCATTGGAATAGTCAAGTCTAGAGGTAACAAAGGCATGGATGAGGGTTTCAGCAGCGGATGAGCTGAGGCAAGGGCGGAGACGGGTGATGTTACGGAGGTGGAAATAGGCGGTCTTAGTTATGCTGCGGATATGTGGTCGGAAGCACATTTTTTATATCGATGGAGATGCCGATCAGCCTCGACTCATTTTCATTGGCGTCCCTGCCTCCTTGCAGCCCAGTGAATGAAGTTGCTCATCTTCAAATCCCTCCATTGCTTCGTTTTCTTTTGTCTGATAATCGCTCCTGTGAAGCACCTTGGGCTGTTTTACTACATTAATGGCGCTATATAAATACAAGTTGTTGTTGTTGTATTACCCAATCTAGTTAATCATGTCCCTCTGCCTTTAACATCCTTGGCAGCTCTTTCAGCAGGAAGCTGATGGTGCGCAAATTTGGCTTCTGCTTGATCCTAAATGCATAGGTCTGTTGCCAGGACCAGATTCTCCCTTGTCCAGAAACATGTCTGCATTCCCCTACCTCTTTTGTAGCCACTGAAACCTTAATTCACGCTCTCATTACCTCAAGTTTTGACCTCTTAAAGGCCCTCTTCACCCTTGACAAACTTAAGCTGATTTAGAAGTTCACAGTTCATGTCTTGTACAAAGTCCCAAGCATCCACCACTCTCATTGTTGCCAAGCTCCACTAATTCCCTGTACCCCTGTGAATTTATTTCATTATCCTTGTCCTCATCTTCAAAACCCTCAAAGGCCTCTTTCTATCTGATATGAGCTATATTCACCAGCAATACTGTCGTTCCATACTCTCCATTCCTCTTGACTCTGGATTATTGCTTGATTCCTGGAGGCTAATAATTCAGTCACTCTGGTCCAGCCCTCCAAATTCTTTTCTTAAAACTACTTTGGTTTTATACTTCCCTGCCTCACTTCAAAAGCCTTCCAAAGACCCACATCTTCCACCATGCCTTTGGTCTTCCCCACTTAAGTGCTCTTTTTTTCTGCTTGATGCCCATCTTTCCACACAAAGTGCTCTGAGATGTTTTACATGAGAAATAATAAACATCTGTGTTGTTAATGGCATTATTGATGAGATGAACATATTGATCATCCCACATATAAATGGAAGGTTTATATGGGAGGTAATAAAAACAGAAAATGCTGGAAATACTCAGCAGGTCAGGCAGCATCTGTGGAGAGAGAAACAGAGTTAACGTTTCAGGTCGATGACCCTTTTTCAGAACTGGAAAAAGCTGGAGATCGAACAGGTTTTTAAGTAAGTGCAGGGGCAGGGAAAGGAGGAGGGGAGGAAAGAACAAAAGGGAAGGTCTGTGATAGGATGGAAGGCAGGAGAGATTAAGAGACATTAAGAGATGGTTCAACGGATCATCCTCTGCCATTTCCGCCACCTCCAGCGTGATCCCAACACCAAACACATCTTCCCCTCACCTCCCCTTTCAGTATTCCGAAGGGACCGCTCCCTCTGTGACACCCTGGTCCACTCCTCTATCACCCCCAACACCCCTTCCCCTTCGCCCAGCACCTTCCCGTGCAAGTGCAGGAGATGCAACACATGCCCTTTTACCTCCACCCTTCCCACTATCCAGGGCCCCAAACACTCCTTCCAGGTGAAACAGTGATTTACTTGTACTTCTTGCAATTTAGTATTCACTGCTCATGATGCAGTCTCCTCTACATTGGGGAGACCAAACGCAGATTGGGTGACCGCTTTGCGGACACCTCCGTTCAGTCCGTAAGGGTGACCCCGAGCTTCCGGTCACCTGTCACTTTAATTCTCCACTCCACTCCCACTCAGACCTCACCGTCCTCGGCCTCTTACACCGTTCCAATGAAGCTCAACGTAAGTTCGAGGAACAGCATCTCATCTTTCGATTAGGTACTTTACAGCCTTCTGGACTCAACATAGAGTTCAACAATTTCAGACCATAACCTCTGCCCCTATTCTTTTTTTTCTCCATTCATTTTATTTATTATTTATTTATTTATTTATTACACTTCATCTAGAGCCATCTTTTGTTTCTTAACTTGTCCCATTACCATCTCCTTTTGCCTCACACCATCTCTTAATGTCTCTTAATCTCTCCTGCCTTCCATCCTATCACAGACCTTCCCTTTTGTTCTTTCCTCCCCTCCCCCTTTCCCTGCCCCTGCACTTGCTTAAAAACCTGTTCGATCTCCAGCTTTTTCCAGTTCTGACGAAGGGTCATCGACCTGAAACGTTAACTCTGTTTCTTTCTCCACAGATGCTGCCTGCCCTGCTGAGTATTTCCAACATTTTCTGTTTTTATTTCAGATTTCCAGCATCCACAGTATTTTGCTTTTATATGGGAGGTATGTAGGTGTAAATATATTTTTTTGTCAATTTTTGGAAGTGATTTAGTAGTGAAAGTGCTGAATTCTGTGCAATTATTTTTCCTTTGTATTTAAGAAATAACTGGGATTTCTTTAAAGCTTATTAAATTCCCATAAATATTAGCGGCAGTACAATTTGGATAAATAATTTGCAATATTTCAGTCTCTTTTGCCCACATTATTAACATAGAAGCCAAACTTCATCATGGCATGATAGTTAACATCATGGGAACACAATCACCTCTAAGGTCCCTTCCAAGTCCCAGTCATGATGATCACTGGGTCAAAATCCTGGAATTCCCACCTAACACCATCTTAGAAGCACCATCACCTCAACAACAACAACTTGTATTTATATAGTGCATTTAATGTAGTAAAACTCAAGGCTGCAGTGGTTCAAAGAGAAGCCCGCCAACAGCTTTTCCAGGCAACTAGGATAAGCAATAAATGTGGCCTTGCCAGTGTAAACCAGATCCCAAGAACAATTAATTAAAAAAAAATAATTTGGCATTTTCTACTGCTCATTAATCATCCAGTTAATGTTAATCCGATTCTCTATCTACTACTTTTAAATAGGTATCATTGTCAAAAATGATGTGACCAAAATAAACTGGGAAAAATCATTGAGGCACATTTCTACAGGAATTAAAATCTGATATTGTGTGTATATTATCCACTGTTTGTGTGGATAGAGACGCTTCATAAAGTGAACTGAAATATGAGCAGAGAATACACAATGATTTCCAATTTTGTACTTAAAAAAATAAACGGCTTTGGAAGAGGAAATATATTTTTGGTTCTAATTTCTGCTCAGCATTCCCTGTTTGAAAGTGCAGGTGTGTGACTATCAGGTGAAGACACCATTAGGCTTGTCATGAATACTCTGCTGATCTTCAGTGTCTAGGTTCATACATGAAGGATGGCAATGTCAGTAAGGTAGCAGATGGTGATTGTTACCTGTGGAACTGTGCTTCAGGTGAGGTTGGGGTAAAAATGTTAAATTAAAAGGGGAAAATAATCAGAAATACACTTTCATACATCATAACACATTGTGTGCTATACAAAATGTATTTTATTACTTTAAAACAAATTATTTTCTGAATTTACTTTTTAGTTGAGTCACAAAATTTATAATGTAGTGGTAAATTTCCAGATCTGCCTGAAGATAGTTGTTCTTACACAGAATTTACAGCACAGAAACAGGCCATTTGGCCCAACAATAGATCGAAAACTAGAAATACCGAAAGTGAATTGCACTTTTTAGATGTTGTGTATTTTCATTATTTTCTGTTTTAATTTTTAATTTCTCTGTTGTAGGCTTGGTACCCTGCATGTCTTTATACATGAAGCCTGCAATTACACAACAACAACTTGTATTTATATAGTGCCTTTAACGTCATAAAACGTCCCAAGGTGCTTCACAGGAGTGTTATAAGACAAAACAAAATTGTACACTGCTACTGTACATTTGATTTTACACCTTCACTGCAGTGAAAAAGAGTATTATTTTTTTTAAAATACCATCATCCTTTTTGTCACTTAATCACTCCTGCCTTCCACCCTATCACAGACCTTCCCTTTTGTTCTTTCCTCACTTCCCACTTACCTTGCCTCTGTACTTGCTTAAAATCTGTTACATCTCTATAACCATTTCCAGTTCTGACGACAGGTCATCGACCTGAAACGTTAACTCTGTTTCTCTCTCCACAGATGCTGCCTGACCTGCTGAATGTTTCCAGCATTTTCTGTTTTTATTTCAGATTTCCAGCATCCGCTGTATTTTACTTTGGTAAGAGAATTACTTAATGTGTTATATTTAATTGATCCGCAATAAAATAAATCTAAACATTGGAAAATAATCGACCATTTCAGATCAGAGAAAACGCTGAGAAGTGGTATTAGGTTAAGGATTCAAATAAGAAATGTCTCCTCTTCTGGACAGTAATAGCGGTGCAACGTAAATACGATTCACTGTGTGATCGACAGAGCCACAAGCCAATCACTGATTACGGGAAAGGTAGTAAGGAAGTTACACCAGCTCCAACTGACTTTAACCTCGTCGTGTAGAGCTAGTCACACTCCAAAGGGCAGCTGAAACTCAACCATTCCTAACTTGTCTGCTGTAACAACTCTTCAACATGTCTTTTCGTAAGAAGGTCTGCATTGTTGGATCCGGCAACTGGTATGTTGGACACTAGTTGTGTTTCATTTGTTCCTTTTGGATATTGTTAGTATTATAGATTGCATGTCGTGTAAGTGGGAGGATCTTTGGTTCTTTACTCAAGGATCTGGTGACTGCTAATCGTAGAACGTAAATCCATGACTACTCCTAGTAGCTGCATGTAGTGCAGCCTCGGAACACAACGCTGCCAGAAGCTTCAACAGGCTTCGATTGGGAACATCAAGAAAAAAAAGAATAGTTTGTCTAGTAACTGATAACAAAGCGATATTAGATGACAATTTGCACACCGTGAGACTGCCGAGTCTTGATTCGTGTATGCCAAATCCAATCATTGAATTATAATCCTCATTTACTGACATTGTACCTCCTTCCTGATCTCGGCATGATTTTTTTAAATGTATCGTTATCTCTTCAGCATGTTTGAAAAGCTTTGTCCCAATGTTGTTTGCAGCATAATTTATGTTGTAATCCTTTGTAGGGCTTAAAGTCGGGGCAGTTACTTTTTCTGGCCAGCAAATTGGTGCAGAAGCCATTTCCGCCAGTTTTCTCCCAAAACAACACTCCTGAATTGGTGATTGTTATTTGGTCGCAAAGTCCTCATGCACCCTATTTACATATATTTAGATGAGTGTCAGTGGTGCTGGTGCCTTGAATTTCCAGAAGTTCTGCTCACATTATGCTAAGGGTAAGTTGGACGGGGAAACATAAGGCACACTTGTTGCCAGGATAGTTGTGATGGTGGAAGTGAGGATCATTTGAGCCTGAAGACTGCTGAAGGTTTTGCGTACCAATTACTGCAGCTGGGAATTAATTTTTTCATTGCTTTAATTTTGTTTTGAGCCTTGACACCATTGGATTTGCCCCTGATTGCCTGTAGGACTATGAGAACCCTGGAACCCTCCCTCACAGCGAGAGCTTCTCGGGAGCTGATACGGGATTCCCTTTGTATGCCATTGTCATGCAACAGAGGATGGAGGAAAACAGTGTGAGGCAAAAGTTGAGGATGTGACCTTAAAGATAACCTTCTTCCCCCCAACCAAACAATATACTGGTACACGTCCTTCATGAGGAGCTGTGTATCAGGAGTGCATTTCCCCAAAAGAGGCAATAAAGGGGCTGTGCCAACTATTATATGGTCATCTGCAACCATGGTCATCTGCCTGACAGATCTGCCTCAGGCGATGAAAGTTACAACCGCACTCAACTTTTATGACAATGAGTCAATTCAGACAGCCAAGGGATATCTGTGTAGTATTACGCAGGGTGTTGCCTGAGCATGTATTCGGCAGGTGACTGACATACTTTTCCGCAGAGTTGAAGGATCCATCCAGTTTAGCATCACAGCAAGGCATCTATGAGATAGGGCCATCCAGTTTTATGGGGTTGCTGGCTTTCCCAAGGTACAGGTTGCAATAGAAGGCATCTACATTCTTTGTGAGCTCAATTGTCAACTTCCTCAACAGAAGGGACTACCACTCACCCAGATTATATGGTAAAACATGTTAAGAATCCTCTATGTCAATGCAATTTTAGCTGTAAGTTACTACAATGTTTTCCATGCTCCCTGAGCTCTTCACTCTCAAATTCTTCCCTTGATGGATAAATAAAAGGGGCATGAAATTGGGCTCGGACGGGTGCTGTTTAGGGACCATAATGGCGTCCGATGCGCGTGCGCACACCTCTGCCAGGAATCACGCTGGACACCATATTGGTGTAGGCGTTAGTGTGCACGCAGCTAACGTCCGCCGGAAGTATGCAGAGCAGGCAGATCATGGTGTTAGTCAGCGAACAACACTGATCTGACACCAGCGCTGCCGTTTTGGAGCTCAATACTCCTGCTGATGCCCTCTCTTAACCTCGCGCGGCTGAACGCCCTGTTAAGCAGCAGAAAGGAACCCCCCCACCAGTGCTATTTAGTTGCTGTTTGGTTTCTTCTGGCTGTTGGTACGATTCTACAAGTGTTTGGTGCTTTCCATAGTTGTTTCAAGTTGCAAAATTCTACAGAAAGTGGTGAGGCAGGTGCTGAAGGACTTTTTCCTGACTTCAAGGCTTCTGCACAGACCAGTTGTTGCCAGACATGGGTGCACTCATAGGCCTTCCCCTTGGAATAGAACATGACTGGGAGAATGAGCAGAGACCACGCAGAGCAGGACAAGCTGCTAGAAGAGGGAGGAGAAATAGGGGGATGAGGAAGAGGAAGGGAGGCGGCAACCTAGACAGCCCCTTTCGGCTGTATGTGAAGAACTACTTTGAATGAGATACCAGTAACCGCAACCCCAATTCCCCATTCACCAATAGTCCAACACACCTTACCTTCCCTCTGTCATTGACCATCTCATCGTTGTCTTGGCCACAATGCAAAATTAAAAGTCCCCACAAATTAAACATTTCAAATCAAATTTATATATGAAATCATGCCATATTGCATACAAACGTCAATTAATCACCCTTGTGCAATCCCATAGTGCCTATCTTCCATGTGCCTTTGCCCTAGTGCTCCTACGCAGTGTTGCAGCATAGCTGGTGGAAGGCTGCTGACTTTCAGTGGAGGTGACCTCAAACGGCTCTGGGCCTAAAAGGCCCAGCTTCAGACGGCACCATCTCGGCATGGGTGGCAGCAGTCTGGGTTGGCTGGCTGACAGGTAACAGCAAGGGCACTGCCTGAGTGGCACAAGTGGAAGCACAAATGCTGCCATCCTGAGAGGACAGCAGGTTCGTACTCCATAGAGCCACTGCCACTCCCCCGGGGCAGCGCCGCAGCAATCCTAGTAATCTGTTGGAGGACAGATTGCTGGACTGCTGTGACACCCTGCAAACCCCTTTGAACAGCCATGATTGCTGCAGTTTGAGCTTGCATGCCAGCAAGCTGACCCTGCATGACTTCAGTCTGAACTTCCACTGCAGCACTCAGTCTTCTGGTGGAAGCTGCTTGTGCTGCAATGGAAGCTGAGACATCGGCCATCATGGTTGGGTCCACAAGTGTGCTAATGGAGTTAATGCATAAGAGCATAAGAAATAGGAGAAGAGTGGGCCATTCGGCCCTTCGAGCCTGCTCCACCATTCAATAAGATCTTGGCTGATCTTCTACCTCATCTCCACCTTCCCGCACTATCCCCATATCCCTTGATTCCCTTCGTATCCAAAAATCTATCCATGTCTGTCTTGAATATACTCAACGACTGAGCATCCACAGCCCTCTGTGGTAGAGAATTCCAAAGATTCACAACCCTTAAAGTGAAGAAATTTCTCCTCATCTCCATCCTAAATGGCCGACCCCTTATTCTGAAACTGTGACCCCTAGTTCTAGACTTCCCAGTCAAGAGAAACATCCTCCCAGCATCTAACCTGTCAAGCCGCTTAAGAATTTTATACGTTTCAATGAGATCATTTCTCATTCTTCTAAACTCTAGGGAATATAGGCCTAGTCTTTCAATCTCTCCTCATAGGACAATCCCCCATCCCAGGAATCAGTCTAGTGAACCTTCGTTGCACTCCCTCTAAGGCAAATATATCCTTCCTTAGGTAAGAGTTGGCTACCACTTCTATGCTGGAAAGGATGGGCCCCAAGCTCTGCGCAAAGCCCTGTGCCAAGTCGGTGCCAGACTCCTCCATGCTCCTTGACATTGAACGCAGGCTTCCCAATGCACCAAGCATTTCATTGTGCATACCCATCAGCCTTCTTCTGTAACCTGCTCCATCGAAGTCCTCATCTGAGTCCTCTGCAGCAGCACTGACATCTGCGCTATCCTTGCACCCCCTGCCCTGGCTGCAGGCCGCTCGTGCCCAGTGTCTCACTACATGCAGATTCTGCCTCTATGCGCAGTGTCAGTACCTGAGCTGGTGGCTGCGAGTGTGAAATTGAGTGATGGTGTGTCTTCATTATCACTTTCCTCTTGCTGTTCCTCCAATGTCTGGCTAGGTTGCACTTCTTGGGTATCTGAAAGGAGAAAGGCACAAGAGTAAGGTTGTGGTGAGGGGAGGGGAAGTAAGCAGTGCATAGTTACAGCATCTGCAGCTTGTAAGTCAGAAGAGATTGTGGGATGAGGATGAAGTGCAATGTGAGAAGGAGGATTAGGTATGAGAATACCGTCGTCTTGGATTGATTCAGCCCCGCCGCTGGCCACGGCCTCAGCAATTGCTGTTCCAATAATGGCCAGCACCATCTCCTCCATGGGGGTTAGGACATGCAGGCGGGCCTGTCCCCCTCCGGTTAGCTCCTGCTGCCTCTGGTTGTGTGTCACCTTGTCCTGCAAGAGAAAGGGAAGTGTGTCAGTGAGAGTCGTGGAATCTGTTTGGGTGATGTGGCTATCATCGTTGAATAGCTGGTAGTGTGTGCAAGTTGTGAGGTGTGGGTGTGAGGCTTGCAGCAATGCTAAGTGTGTGAGGATGCGGTGGAGCATACGAATGTTAGGTATGAGTCCTGATTGATAAGAGATTTTTGGTAGATGAGTGATGGGGGTGTAGTTGTCTGTCAGCTATGGCTCAGTTGGTAGCACACTCGCCCCTGAGTCAGAAGGTTGTGGGTTCAAGTCCCACTCCAGGGACTTGAGCACATAAATCTAGGCTGACACTCCAGTGCAGTACTGAGGGAGTGCTGCACTGTTGGAGGTGCCGTCTTTTGGATGAGACGTTAAACCGAGGCCCCGTCTGCTCTCAGGCGGATGTAAAAGATCCCATGGCACTATTTCGAAGAAGAGTAGGGGAGTTACCCCGGTGTCCTGGCCAATATTTATCCCTCAATCAACATCACTAAAACAGATTATCTGGTCATTATCACATTGCTGTTTGTGGGAGCTTGCTGTGCGCAGATTGGCTGCTGTGTTTCCCACATTACAACAGTGACCCCACTTCAAAAGTACTTCATTGACTAAAGCGCTTTGAGACATCCGGTGGTCATGAAAGGCGCCATAAGTCTTTCTTTAGTGAATTGAGGAGTGTCTGAGACTAGTGATGCAGTTGGTAGGATATGGCATTTGAAGATGCATTCACTGACCTTGACCACTCATGTGAGGTCATTGAACTTCTTCCAGCACTGCATGCAGATCCTCGGGGCTAGATTCCTGGCATTGACCTTCACGGCTATCTGCTCCCACTGACTTTTGAGCGTGTGTCTGGAGGGCCTTCTGGTCCCCTGCGGATACAGGATATCTCTCCCACTTTCCACCTCCTCCACCAAGGCCTCCAGTGCAATATCCAAAAACCTTGGTGCCTGCTCTCTCCCATGTTGTGTCATTCTTCACTGTTCCCCAAGTCAGATTCACTTCCTGCACGACTTCCAGCCACAATGCACCTCCCCTTTAAGAGGTGCAGGCTAGCTTTAAGCAGTGCAGGCTAGCTTTAAGTGCTAAGAAGTTATGATTTTAGGCCCCGTGCTGATGTGTGCAGCCAATGAACAGCGAGGTTAGCGCTGGCTGCACGCAGCAATCATTCTAATGAGCAAGCAACAGGAAGTTGGCGTGCTGCCTGCATTTCAATCAACGAGCACAGGTTAATCGTGCATCGCGATCCCCACGCCCGTTTCTGGGGGCTTTCCAATTTAGCCCTAGGAGTCTAGAAGTCCAACAGGCAGCCTACCCATTTCTTAAAATGCTTCTTCTTCCGTCTCTTGTTCTTACAAATCCTTCTTTTTTCTTTGGAGGTGGATGGTTTCCTCTCCAGAGAAAAGAAAGAAACATAGTGCATAAAGTACAACTTACACACACAATGTCACAAGTCCCTGAGCTCTCCAAAGAAGAAAATCTTGTGAATAGATGGCTTGTGAGTGACAAAGCATAACCCCTGCTGCCATGGATAATGACTCCACTGAGAGTTTCACGAAAAGCAACAGAGGAGTGTTACAACAAGGCGTATGTCCCCTAACAGAGTGGGCAACGAGAGGTCAATCGGCGACTTAAATGGACCCTTTCATTACCTGACAAGTCAAGAGGGCCTCGGCAAAATGTACCAATTTGTGTGTCCGGCATAATTGTAGCTTGCCATTATAAAAAATCTAGATGTAGACGTTCCTGGGGCAGTGGTTCTAGCTACTTTAGAGTCAGAAGTAGATGGGGGAGAGCATCTTGATGATTGTCACTCCGAGGACTATTCAGGAAATGCTACAAATAGCATCGGAGCACAATTAATCAGCAAAATATTCTCATCCGTTTAACACAGTCTATCTTTGTCACCACTGCCATAACCCTTTCTCCCTCATCTTCAGATAAAGGACAAATCCTCCAATCCAGTACCTATCATAGGTCACATACATCAGACCTCTTTGGCCCGATATGACCGTGCCAGTAACAATCACCTGATTGGATAGTCAGCATGAAATAAGTACACCCTTTGCTATATGTCTCTGATCTCCATGAATAACAAAGCACAACATAAGCGCACATTCTCTTTTTAATATTGCAAACTCCAAAGTGAACAGAAGCCAATCTGCTCATTCCTCACACTGTGTTTTCCCTGGGTTTTTAAATATGCCATTCTTTTTTCTATTCTACTGGCTTCTCGGTACAACCTGATGCCCAGTATTGTGAGAGGTGGTTGACTTCCGCTATGCTATTAAAGGCACATGAGCTTGAGGTGGGCCTTCCCTCATGGCAGCTTGATCCTGGGAGGGAGCCACTGCTGGCTACATCTCTGGACCTTGTGGCGGGGCAGCCTGTTGTCACTTCCTTCATCCCTCTGGTATGGTGCTCTGAGGGGGATGGCTGGAGGCCTGGCATAATCTGTTGTCCTGAGAAATGTCAGCCTCAGGCAGGCCTGTTACAGCTATTGCCGTTCCACTGGGCTCTGTGTCCCGACTGAGCAGCAGGATGGCTGGTCTAATGGTGGTTATTTCCTCTGGTGGGAGAGTCCAGAACAAGGGGGCATAACCTTAAAATTAAAACTGGGCCATTCAGGGGTGATGCTAGGAAGCACCACACAAAGGGTAGTGGAAATCTGTTGAAAGGTCATCGACCTGAAACGTTAACTCTGTTTCTTTCTCCACAGATGCTACCTGACCTGCTGAGTATTTCCAGCATTTTCTGTTTTTATTAGTGGAAATCTGGAACCCCAAAAAGCTGTTGAGGCCAGATCAATTGAAAATTTAAAAACGGAGATTGTTGGTTTTTTGTTAGATATGGGTATTAAGGGATATGGAACTAAGGCGAGTAAATGGAGTTGAGATGCAGATCAACAATGATCTAATTGAATGGCGGAACAGGCTCGAGGGGCTGAACGGTCTACTTCTGTTCCTATGTTCCTATCAGATCCTGAAAGTTCTGGAAGACAACAGTCCACCTCCCAGCCCTGGATCTGATAGCTCGGGTGCTGTTGAATCCTCTCTTCTACTGCACCAGAGTTGCAGACTGTGTTTCCATGGAGGACGAGAATCCGACTGGTCCTTCCTGGGTCTCTTCTTAGTTGGGGGAAGGGAGGGGGCAGGGGGAGTTGGTTACTGCAGATTCCAATGAAGCTGCCGCATGCTCCATTGGTCTGCAACAAAGAGAAAGCTTCCCTGATGTTGCCACAAAGGATGGTGGTAGAGTCACAGGTGTCAGTTGCTGCACATCTGCAGAGACTCATATCTCAGAGCCTGAACATCCTTCTTTGTAGTCGAGTGCTCATGAGATCTTGGTGCCGTGACTCCAAAGCCTTGTCCTCAGTCTCCATTGGGAAGGTGGCACATCCTCACCCACTCCTCTGGCTCCCCTGTGCACTGTGAATTATTTGGTGCCACATCCTCACTAACATTATCTAATTCCCCCCCTAAGTGAGGTGGTGTATAGGAGTGAAAAGGCAAGTGATGCAGCGGAGATTGTGGAGGTTTAGTTTTGATTGATAGGGAAGGTATTTTTTGACCGGATTGTCAAGATTTATAACTGACCTCTATCTGTCTCTTCCAGGGGATCTGCTATTGCCATAATTATTGGCAAAAATATTGCAAAGTTAAACCAGTTTGACCCTATTGCCAAAATGTGGGTTTATGAAGAAATAATAAATGGCAGAAAACTCACAGAAATAATAAACACAGAACATGAAAATGTAAAGTACTTGCCAGGTCACAAGCTTCCAGAAAATGTGGTAAGTCAAAGAACTGCATTCAAGAAACATTGCACAGAAATTGTAAAGTTTTACTTGCCATTTTTCAGACTGCATAGTGCTGTGGAACTCGGGTAACCCGATTTACCCTCAACATTGCTCTTTTAAAGACTTCACGATAATTTCTCTAAAAAAACAGATCTTGCTAAAACATTGTATTTCAACATTTACATAAAACAGCTTTTTATAATATGATACAATGGCCGGAATTTTAATCTGGAGGCAGGTAGGGAGCGAGGGGCTAGAAAGCGGTTGGGAAACCCGGGAGAACGGGTTTCCCGCAGGCCCTGCCGAATTTGGTGGCAGGGCCTGATTAACATTTCAAAGCTGTTTCCTGCCCGCAGCCAGCCAGAAGGAAAGGCTGGCTGGCTGTCAGGCGTTATGCCTGCGGCACTAGGCCACAGAGAGGAGGGAGGGCGGGATCGGGGGGACGGTCGGAGGCCAAGGAAGGATCGAGAGGAGGTGGTCGGGGATGGAGGAGGATTGGGGGGGGGGGTGGCGTTGGGGGCCAGGGGAGGATCAAGGGGGCGGTGATTGGGGCCGGAGGGGGATCGGGGGAGGTGGTCAGTGGCTGACGGAGGATCGGGGCCGGAGGAGGATCGGATGGGTGGTCGGGGGCCGGAGGAGGTTCGGGGCCGGAGGGTGAAAGCCAGGAAGATGACCGGGGGCCGTTGGGAGTTAGGAGGCCTCGGGGGGGCGGTGGTGGGAGGGGGGATTGGTGGGAGATTGGAAGGGTCAGGGAGGTGTCCGATCATGTGGGGTGGGTGAGGCAGGGATGCTGGTTCAGCAGGTAAGTGTAAAGGCACTTACCTCCTGGATCCAACAGTCCTCGCCTCCCTTTAGCTGGCGGGTTCCCTGAGGCCAGGGAAACCCGCCCGCCCACAGTTAAATTTAAAAAGGTGGATCTCCATGAGGCACCAAGCCTCATTATAATAATTAAATGGGCGACCTGCCTCCTGTGAGCGGGTTGGCTGCCCACCCCCCATCCCGCCTCTGTTAAAACCAGAAGTGGGCAGGTTGGGGTCGGGATTCAGTTTTTTAACTTTTTAACCTCCCACTCGAGCCCAACCCACCCGTTTTTTGGGGTTAAAATTCCCCCCAATGTGGCAGGTCGCCCATTTAAGTCACAAAACAAATGTTTGTTGTGTCTAATTGCTATGGTTGATGTGATGGACATTAAAATTATAATAAAAATGAGGCATATAACTTTGGTATCCAAAAGACAATTCTTGTTGCAGTCACACCACAATACACAACATAAACCAGATTGTACCAGATAAAGTGAAGACAAATTACTGTTGATCTCTGATTAGCAGAGAAAAATCTTGTGTTTCAAAGAAAATTTTACACCGTAGCACTAAGTTATGTGTGATTTAGGAGTAAGATTTCAATTTCAAAGTTGCTTTGTTTAAAATAATGTAAATTATTACATTCATACAAATTGTGAAATTGTATTTATAAATGAGAAACCAAAAAAATGGTGGAAGAAAAATAAGTGTTGTAATCAACTGCAACATAGTTAAATGGCTTGAAAAACTGGAATTTCTCAACTTTTCTCTAGTTCAAAGTTCAGCAATGTCTAATCGCTGTTACACATAGCTATTCTTGCAGAATCTTCCACGCCCTTTTAACAGATAAGATTGTTATTTAGAAATAAAATGAAATCTTGAGTACATTACTTAAGTTAGATTTTAAGATTTGTTATGTTATGAAAACTTCATATTTTTGTATTAAGTTCTACCAATGTTTAATTTGTGATTTTTTAAATGATGGGGTCCTAAATGTAACATTTGAAATCCAGTGCATACAGATCTTAGAATTTCAAATGTCACAGTTAGAGTACTAGGTGCAGCTTTGGGCACCCAATTAGAGAAAATACATTAAAGCCATAGAGCGTGTACAGTGTAGATTCATCGGGATAATGCCAGGATGAGAAACTATAGTTATGAGGAGGGATGAGATACTGGGACTAATTCCACTAGATCAAAGAAAGCTATGAGGAGATTTAGTAGAGTTTAAAAAAATATATATGTATGGTTTTGATAGTGAATAGGAAACTATTATTTCTTCTGGCTGAGGGATTAGTGACAAAGGATCACCAATTTAAAATTGTTACTAAGAAAGGAGGAGAGTGGTTAGTGGAAATGTCTTTACACAGAGGCTTGTTGGAACATGGAATATTTTGTCAGAGGGAGTGGATGAGGCAGATACCCCTGCATCTTTTATGGGATGATTAGATAAATATTTGCAGCAGATGAAAATACAAGGATATGGGGAGCGAGCAGGGCAGTGGAATTAGTTTTGGATTGCTCTAGAAAAGAGTCGGGTCAAATGGCCTCCTGTGCTGTAAATGTCAGTGGTTCTTTTATCATTCTTTGCTTTACAAATATTAAATCATATTAAGGAGACATTGGCCGGAATTTTGTTTACCTGGGCGGGTGCGGACGTTCGGCGTGGCAGGCCGCGACCCCGTTCTTGCTTCCATCCCGTTGCAGAAATCGACTTTGTGTTAATGGAGCCTATTAAGCCCGCTCTGCGTGTTACCCGGCCCTCTTAAATGGTGCGGGTCTGATGACGTCATCGATTACCCGTTTTCAGCTGGGATATTTAAAGGAGCCAAGGCCATATTGCATTTGAAGGTTCATCTAGGAGTGTCCAGTCACTGCACTGGATAATATAAGCTAAAGGGTACAATCCTAAAGGAGGTGCATGAACAGAGAGACCTGGGGTATATGTGCACAAATCGTTGAAGGTGGCAGGGCAGGTTGAGAAAGTGGTTAAAAAAGCATATGGGATATTGGGCTTCATAAATAGAGGCATAGAGTACAAAAGCAAGGAAGTTCTGATGAACCTTTATAAAACACTAGTTCTCCCTCAACTGGAGTATTGTGCCCAAATCTGGGCACCGCACTTTAGGAAGGATGTGACGGCCTTAGAGAGGGTGCAGAAAAGATTTACGAGAATGATTCCAGGGATGAGGGACATCAGTTACATGGATAGACTGGAGAAGCTGGAGTTTTTCTCCTTAGAGCAGAGAAGATTGAGAGGAGATTTGATAGAGGTATTCAAATCATGAGGGATCTAGACAGAGTAGATAGAGAGAAACTGTTCCAATTGGTAGAAGGGTCGAGAACCAGAGGACACAGATTTAAGGTGATTAGCAAAAGAACCAAAGTCGACATGAGGAAAAACTTTTTTATGCAGCGAGTGGTTAGGATCTGGAATGCAGTGCCTGAAAGGGTGGTGGAGGCAGATTCAATCGTGGCTTTCAAAAGGGACTTGGATAAGTACCTGAAGGAAAAACATTTGCAGGACTATAGGGAAAGGGTGGGGGAGTGGGACTGGGACTAGCTGAAGTGCTCCTGCAGAGCTGGCATGGGCTCGACGGGCCAAACGGCCTCCTTCTGTGCTGTAACCATTTTTTGATTCTAAGCACGCATAAGAGAAAGATGACACACAAGCTGACTCACAAGGGTAGCCACTTAGGTATTTTATTCAATGTTAATGTCAAGTTTCCGTTAATGTGATCTCAACCATAAAAATCTTTATTTTCACCACTTTCCAGTCTTGGACAAATTTGTGTGCACCTTTGGAAGTGGCTTAGTGAGTTGCAGTGAATGGTGAGACATAACAGTACCTCCAGCAATGGTGGTCAGTGTGAAAGGAATGGCTTGGTCATTGTAGGGATCCTTTATGGTGTTGCTGTGAGGTGGTGCCAACCTGATGCAGCATGTGGCAGCCATATGGGTGTACTGCGTAAAGTTAAGTAAATCTGGCCATGATGAGCCCATCCCTGGCCTCCCAGGCAGCAATGTGCTCGGGTGCTGATGGGATCTGGACCGCAGGTTCCTCTAGCTCCTCCTCCTCGTCTTCCAGCTGATGCTCCTCCTCCTGATGCTCCTCCTCCTCCTCCTCTGAAGAGGCTGTGCGCTCAGTGCCTTGCTCCACATGCTGCAGACCACGATGATTCTGGAGACCCTGGCTGGTGCGTACTAAAGGGCTCCTCCAGATCTGTCGAGGCATCTGAAGCGCATTTTAAGCATGCCTATTGTCTGCTCTATGACACATCTGGTAGAGATGTGGCTTTCATTATATCTCTCCCGGGCCTCACTACTTGCCCTCCTCAAGGGTGTCATGAGCCATGTCTTCAGTGGATAGCCCTTGTCTCCAAGCAGCCAGCGGGAAAGTTTGTCTGGAGGAGCAAAGAGCAGAGGGTAGGTGGACTGGCAAAGGACGAAAGAGTCATGGCAGCTGTCAGGGAACTTGGCACATACATGCATGATGATCTTCCTATGGTTGCAGACGAGCTGCACATTGAGGGAGTGGAAGCCCTTGCGATTGACAAACACTCCTGGGTTATAATGGGGTGCCCTGATGGCCACATGTGTGCAGTCGATGATGCCCTGCACTATGTGAAGCCAGCCAGAGTGGCAAATCCGAGCGCCCGCTCAGTAACACTGGCTTCATCAGTGGCAAAGTTGATATAATTGGCTGACTTATCAAACAAGGCATCGGTGACCTGTGTGATGCATCTGTGGGCAGCTGACTGCGAGATGCCGCAAATATCTGCTGCAGATCCATGGAAGGAGCCTGAGGCGAAGAAGTTGAGGGCACTGGTGACTTTGACAGCCACTGGTAAGGCGTGTCCATACGCTCCTCTGGGCTGCAGGTCGTCTTCCAGCAATGTGCAAATGTCTGCGATGAGCTGGTGCGATAGCCTGAGCCTCCTTTGGCACTGCTGCTCAGTCATGTTGAGGAAGCTCATCCTCTGCCTGTATACCCTGTGTTGGGGGCGGTGCAGCCCTGCGCTGATGCCCTCTGTCCTGTGGAGCGTCAGGTGGTTGAGGAGAAGGTTGGTGGTGGTGTTGGTGCTGCTGGTGTGCCTGGTGCTGCTGGTGTTTGGGCTCATCGTGGTCAGATTCTGAGGACCAAGGTGAGACAGTATAAACGGCACCCATGCTGATGGAATAGATGGCAGGTCAACTAGAGATGTCACAAGCAATCTGTCAGTGGTGAGAGAGGTTCTACCAATGAGGTGAGACTGGATGGCGACTTTGCTGGAAACACTTGCAGCCTGTAGAAAGCTAAATCTGTGCTGGGAATGCAGTCAGCAACAGCTTCTGCCTGAGGAAAGTGATCAGCTGTCAGGTGGGAACTTTTATAGTACATTTCATGCTGTCAACTAATCAGCTGGATCAATGGCCACACAACTCCCACCTCGGGTTGACAGACGTGGTTCCCGAGCTGTGTGAATCCTGTGGTCATGCAGGGAATTTGAAAGGTAAGTTAAAAATGTCGCTTAAGTGTCTGACAACAACTTGATAATGATTTAAATTAGGTCGCGCGCCTCTGCCGTTCGGGTCGCTGCCATACCGGCAAATGCGCCCAAGGGAAAGGCACGTGGGGGTCGGATGACGGTGGGTTCCCAACCCGCTCCGACTTCAAATTTCCCACCCGACCCACCTCCGATCACGCCCGCACGAACCCCAGAAAATTCCGGCCATACTTTCTGATAGCAGTGCTCTTCCAAGATCTTGCTAGACTATATTGGTATTCTTCAATTCTAGTCGGCTGATACTGGTCTATTTAATAGGAACAGAATGTGTGAAGGTCTTGTCTGCCTTTCAGGGATCTCGGACTGCAAGTCTAACCCTTTTAACTAATGGCATCCCAGAATGCATGTAGTATGTCTTGCACCTTATTAGATGTTCGCTTGATTGATAGTTCACTCACAGGTTTAGACCTATACTTTTCAAATTCCTTTTGGTACAGTCTAATAACATAACTAACTTCAACATGTTAAATCATTTTCGGTATTCTGTTTGCAAATAATTTCCTGTTTTACAGGTTGCTGTACCAAACATCACTGAAGCAGCAGATGGGGCAGATATATTTGTCTTTGTTTTACCCCATCAGTTTATTGGACGACTTTGTGATCAAATGAAAGACTATGTGAAACCTGATGCAATTGGAATCTCACTGATAAAGGTAAAGTTTGAGATTTCAATGAATGCAAAAAAACAGATGTTCCAGAACGAGGACCATTTTTTCCAATAGACCTGTGCTGTTTATTTTTTTTTCTCCCTTCCTTACTGTTTTTCAACCGTAGTTTAGAATATCTTGCCTTTGCACTTCCAGACTGTTACTTCTATTCCTTTCTTCATGGCTGTAGAATTTTAGCATTTACATAAGAACATTTACAACAGATCCTTTCTACAATAGTCATTGGGAGTGAGACAGAAAGTGTTTATAGCAAGGACATTGTTTCATGGTTTCTTAATGTGTGTTTATATCTGAGTGTTACAACAAGGATCTATTGTACTAGTATTTTAAAAAACTGAAAAACTATTTGATTCATGTACTTTATTTAATAGTATTCTGTTGTGTTAGTTTCCAGTGTTGCCATACTTCATAATTTGACACTTAACATATTTTGTTTTACTACTGTATAATTTCTAAGGAACTGCTTGTAAATTACTTCCTGTTGACTCTACTGAATTAGTTATTTTCAAATGTTAGTATAGAAAGTTAAGGCACCGATAGTTTAACAGGCACTGCCACATGTTGATTTAAGAACCTTTCACCTTTGGACAGTCTGCTCTGTTATTCATAATTATCTGAGATACCAAATCTTACTCATTTTTCATTGTGACATATCTGGAATTTCACAATGTGATTATCTACCATCTTGAAAAAGTGCATTGGGTTCCAGTTATAAGTGTGGTTTTTAAAACAAAATAGTTAATATATTTTCTCCTTTGTACTCTTCAATAAGCTGTCTAATGTAACTCCTTCATTTTCTTAATGCCGTACTTAAATGTATTTACAGTACTGCTCTATGCAAAGTAATACAATAAAATAGCTCATTTGCATATTTATACTCAATAGAAATTGCACTATTGAATATCAGTACAGTAATTAGTGAGAACCATTTGTTATATCAATCATTTTAAAACTTCCCCTATCTGCCACTTTTGATAATGTAGTAGGTTAATTACTAATTATGCACTTTTCTGGTGATCTTAGAGGGTATGAAAGAGGAATAAAGGTATTGAAAAATATATGCATCTAGCAGTGGGGACAAGAGTCCCAATTCAAAAAAAAATCGTTTGTATTCATAGGATTGTCAAGTAGTGCAGCTTTACTCCTTGGAACAGTATATGCTCTGCTACCAAATATTTTATCTCCTAACAAGGCCTCATTTTCCAAGACTTTCTTTATCTAGGATGCAGTACTCCTTCCGAATTGTACTGAAGTGTCAGTTTAGATTATGGGCTCAAGTCCTGGAATAGGTGAAAGTGCTACCAACTGAGCCAAGCTAACACTTGGAGATTAAACCCCCACACAATTAACTTGTTGGGATATTTGGTGGAAAAGAGGAACAAGCCAGTTGTTGCTCTGGGAGAGAATGTGACTAATGCCACAGTGAGTGTGTTGGAGGATTTGTGGGGAAGAGCAGACGGTAGCCGTGGACATATCCAAGTTTTATTCTATAATTGTCCAATATTATGAAACTGGTTTTGGAACGCTTGGGTGAGGAATTACTTTTGTAGTTCTGGAGAGAAACATCATGAATTTTTTTTTTTTCAAATGCATTTACAATATTGTTACATATAGTGACCCGAGCATTTCTTCCACCCTTACCTTATAACAATATGTTTTGGTCTTTAGGATAAGGGGTTGGCCATTTAGGACTGAGATGAGGAGAAATTTCTTCACTCAGAGGGTTGTGAATCTTTGGAATTCTCTACGCCAGAGGGCTGTGGATGCTCAGTGATTGAGTATATTCAAGACTGAGATTGATAGATTTTTGGACACAAGGGGATATGGGGATAGTGCAGGAAAGTGAAGTTGAGGTAGAAGTTCAGCCATGATCTTATTGAATGGCGGAGCAGGCTCGAGGGGCCATATGGCCTACTCCTGCTCCTATTTCTCATGTTCTTATGTTTAAATTTAACACTCTCTATAGGCTAATAATGTTGGGCTAACTGTACTAAAGTTCATCTTTTATGTTTAATTCTATAGGGAATTGATGAAGGTCCTGACGGGCTTAAGTTTATATCACATATAATTCAGGAGAAACTTGGTATTGAAATGTCTGTGCTAATGGGTGCCAACATTGCTAGTGAGGTGGCAGAAGAAAAATTCTGTGAGACAACAATTGGTAAGAAATATGGCACTGTGTGCTGCTGGCATTCCAAAAACTCTTCTGACTTTTTAAAAACTAAGAGTTGTATATAAGCCTCTAATTTAGTTGCATAGTATCACTCGGCTCGCGAATGGATTCCTGATTCTGAAACAATACCATATTGATTTTATAATCATCAGTACATTTTTGTGCTAGTACGTGAAACTAACTATATTTTACAGTGATGTTAGCTGCATTTCAAATATTGACATGGAAAGTGAGAGCTATTGAGCCTGGAGTCATCCTTAAACATAAGTGGTGTTCACGCTGTCACTGTCTTCCGCTCATATAAAAAACAAGCAGTAACTGGTTAATTAATCTGCGCAGGTTTCTTTAATTTATATAAATCTATGACTTTTTTTCTCACCACTTTTTTACTTCAGTGGTGACTAAGAAATGGCACAAAGTACAGTCTGGTTACTAAGTTGTTATCACTAGATGGTGACAGAAATGATAAAACCTCAAATTTTGCTGTGCAAATGTATGTAAATCTGTTTCATTCATATCTGTTGTATATAATTATGTTTACATTGGTTTAAAAATGAAGATCAAAGTGCATACTGAAGGGTTTTGTTAGATTAAGAACTAAACTGACATGCTGTTGCAACACAGTGGATGTTGTGTAATCATGTTGCAATGATATTGCAAAACATGGTAAGATCTTCTGCAGAAATGCCTTCTTAAGTGACATTTGGGTTCTGTAGGAATCCTATGCTTTTACTGTTCTTTTTATGTCTATATGTGTATATATTTGTCAGGATCCAAAAATAATAGTCATGGACACATCCTTAAGGAGCTGATGCAGACCCCAAATTTCAGAATTACTGTGGTAGAGGAATGTGACACAGTGGAACTATGTGGTGCGTTGAAGGTAAGTGATTGACCAATTTTAATCAATAAATCTGGATGAAAGATTGGAAATAGGCTAAAAAAATGGAGCTGTATTTTACTACTTGGTTTCCTGTAGATCTTCCAATTTATTCTAAGAATATCATGAATTTAAAAATACTGTATTTCTACACAACTCTACAGTATTTGCATATAGAAATGTAGAGAAAATGTGCAAATATTATGACTTAAGATGTGTATTTTGAAAACTGAAAACATGTTACTTTTGACATACAAAAATATAAAATTGAATTTTTCGTTGCTTCAGAGCTAAATTGCGATTGCGTAACGTTTTCAAAGGATGCAACTTTACAAAGGCACAAGGCTGCCGTTTTCTTCCTTTCTGTATAAGCTAAAGTTCGTCAATGATCAAATGTTTAATATTCATTTACTTGTGAAGTTCATGGGTGGAAGGGGATTGGGTAAAAGAGTTTCAATACAATTAATCAATAATAGGATCTACTGTTTAAAACAAGTTAATGTAGATGGAGAAACAAAAACAGAAAATTCTGGAAACATTCGGTAGATCAGATGAATTAACGTTTACCCTTCGTCAGAGAAAGGGTCTACATCTGAAACTTTAACTCAGCTGTTCTCACCATAGATGCTGACTGACTTGCAGTGTGTTTCTAGCATTTTCTGTTTTTGTTTCAGATGTCCAGCATCTGCAGTTTTTTGCTTTTAGTTTAATAGTAGATTAGCAAGGTATAGAATGACCGTAAGTGCAGAATATAGGGGTTCCTTTCTGATTAGATCCAGGATTAGGTTTTTTTTGTACCATTTTTAAGGGCTTTTTTATGCATGGGTGGATTTTCCAAAGTTTTTTAAATTAACTTTTCTTCATAGAAATATTGTAGTCATATTACTTTAAATATTAACATGAAGTAAGTATATAGAAATATTAATACATTTTACACCAGGATTTTCTTTGTTTTCTTCTAATTGCATTTAGATAAACCCCTTTTAAAATAAATTTCCAGAAGTTGATTTTATACCTTACTCTTCAGCATGCAATGTTGGCAATTCTGGAATTGGTAGCAAAAAGAAAACTGGTACAGCATTCATTATTGTTCTCGAGCCCTTATTTGCAGTAATTTTAATCAAATTACTGTGTAAAACAATTAAAATGTAGGCGGTGCCCAAATTGCACCACACATTTAAGGTGTGGTGATCTCTATTAGTGATCACGGCCTGAAGGATTGAGTGGCGCAGTGTGAATTTGGAGGCGGGCTAGTGCCACAGGTTCCTGATTTTTTTTTTTAACTGGTACTTCCTAGTGAACGGCCTTACCATATCCAGCAAATTTACTTTGAAATAACGTCAGACCCTTGTGTCAGGAATTAAAAGCTTTAAACATTGCTTTTTTAACATTAAGTTCAGCGTAGACAGATGGGGTGAAAGTTTCTTTCCTTTTTTTTCCTGGTTTTAAGGGTCCTATCTGAAATGAGTTTGGGTGGGTCAACCTAGTTCCGTAGGCTTGAGTCGTAATGAGAAGGAGTGGTGCCAGAGGACTGAGGATTGCAAATTTTACACCCTTGATCAAAAAAGGGAGTGGGATAAACCTGGTGATTACAGGCCAATAAGCTTAATGTCTGTGGTGGGGAAACTTTGAGACATTAATCCGGGACAAAATTAATTGTCACTTGGAAAAAATATGGGTTAATTATTGAAAGCCAGCATGGATTTGTTAAAGGCAAATCCTGTTTGGCAAATTTGATTGAGTTCTTTGATGAAGTAACAGGGTGAATGAGGGTAGTGCGGTTGATGTGTTTATATGGACTTTTAAAAGGTATTTGAAAAAGTACCACATATTAGACTTGTTAGCAAAATTGACGCCCGTGGAATTAAAGGGACAGCGACTGCGTGGATGTGAAATTGGCTAAGGGACAGAAAGCAGAGAATGGTGAACGGTTGTTTTTCAGACTGGCGGGAAGTGTGCAGTGGTGTCCCACAGGTGTCTGTTGGGACCACTGCTCTTTTTGCCATATATTAATAACCTGGACTTGGGTATACAGAGCATGATTTCAAAGTTTGCAGATAACACGTAACTCGGAAATGTAGTAAACAGTGAGAAGGATAGTAACAGACTTCAGGAGGACACAGACAGACTGGTGAAATAGGCAGACACATGAAATTTAATGCAGAGAAATGTGAAGTGATGCATTTTGGGAGGAAGAATGGGGAGAGTCAATACAAACTAAATGGTACAATTTTAAATGGGTGCAGCAACGGAAGTATACAAGTCTTTGAAGGTGGCATGACAAGTTATGAAGGCTTTATAAATAGAGGCATAGAATACAAAAGTGAGGAAGTTATGTTAAACCTTAATACTCCAACTGGGGCCGAACCAGTGTTTTATAATGGTCAATTCTGGGTACCACACTTCAGGAAAGATGTCAAGGCCATAGAGAGGGCACAGGAGATTTGCTAGAATGGTATTGGGGATGAAAGACTTCAGTTACGTGGACAGATTAGAGAAAGGTTGTTCTCCTTTAGAGCAGAGAAGGTTAAGGGTTTTCAAAGAGTAAATAAGGAGAAACTGTTTCCAGTGGCAGAATGGTCAGTAACCAGAGGGAACAGATTTAAGGTAATTGGAAAAAGAACCGGAGGCGACATGAGGAAGCATTTTTTTACGTAGCAAGTTGTTCTTATCTGGAATGCACTGCCTGAAAGGGTGGTGGAAGCAGATTCAATAATAACTTTCAAAAGGGAATTGGATAAATACTTGAAAAGGAAAAAATTGCTGGACTATGGGGGGGGAAAAAGCAGGGGAGTGGGACTAATTTGTAGCTCTTTCAAAGAGCCGGTACAGGCACGATGGGTGGAATGACCTCCTTCTGTGTTCTATCAACCCTAATTTGAATGCATAATTCACCCCGAAAAAGGTATTAAACTAAAACTTCCTGTTGACCTATAATTATTGCATTTATTGTTCTGTCACTAATGAAAGGTTATTGTTGACAGAAATAAAAATATTAAATATATAACTGTACTTTTGATTTTCAAATAAAATGGATAATGAAAATAGTGGAAATTATTACTTGGGAAATGTAGTTTCCACCTTGAATAAAATCTCACGTGTTATTAACAAATTGAAGGATTTGGCGATTGCCATTCCTTTCATGTCCCATAGACCTATATTTCTCTATTCATCCTTCTCTTCAAATGCAACTTCTATTGTATCCTTTTATAATTGTGCTGCTATCCATCTTGCACACCGTTTTCACGAACAAAATTATATGCACCAACTACTACTGGAAAACACAAACATATTTATTGCTGAAGTACCCATGTACCTCAATTTGACATTATTACAAATATATATAAAATTCGAACTATTAAATGAACAGTGATGTTTCTATTACCCTGTCGGATTCCATTTTGGATTTGGGAAAGCTTGGGGAAGTCTGGTCTCCTTACCAAAGAAAGGAGAGACTTGCCTTAGAGGGAGTGCAACAATGTTTCAACAGACTGATTCCTGGGATGAGGAGATTAGGCCTATATTTCCTAGAATTTAGAAGAATGAGAGGTGATCTCATTGAAACATATAAATTCTTACAGGGCTTGACAGGGTAGAAGCTGGTTTCCCTGTCTGGGGAGTCTAGAACCAGGGGTCACAGTTTCAGAATATTGGTCAGCCATTTAGGACTGAGATGAGGAGAAATTTCTTCACTCTAAAAGTTGTGAATCTTTGGAATTCTCTACCCCAGAGAGCTGTGGAGGCTTAGTCGTTGAGTATATTCAAGGCAGAGGTCGATAGTTTTTTGGATATTAAGCTAATTGAGGGATATGGGGATAGTTCAGGAAGGTGCAGTTGAGGTAGATCATCAGCCATGATCTTATTGAATGGCAGAGTAGACTCGAAGTGCCGAATGTCCTACTCCTGCTCCTATTTCTTATGTTCTTCTGAATAGCAGATACATTTCTTGTTCAGCTTCAATACGATACAATTTCCATGCTGCATAGGGATAGTGAGAGGTGTAATAGGTCCATTATACTGTCTTGTTATTGTACCTTTAGTGAAGGGAAGTCAGACTGCCAATTACAATTATTTTTTAACAATGGATGCGAGATGAATTACTTCAAAATTATATTTATAAATAAAATGGGGATAACTTGCTACATAAGCTAGGGTGGAAAACTGGCACTATCAGATTGGTCGCCTGTTGTACACCCTGCCCGATTTTCCTTTCCATTGATTAATGAGAAAGAAAATCAGGCGGGGTGTATAACGGGCAGCCAACCTGATTCCACCAGTTTTCTGCCCCTGCCAAAGTTGAAAGTTCCACCCAGTATCTCTTTGAAATGTGAGTAAGTACTGGCAAAATATATCAATAACTACATTACATATACACTACATTAACTTTTAACCCAAACCTTTAATATGGAAGTTACTGCAGATTATTACTGGTGCAGACCAGTGCTTTTCAAACTTTTCTGTTTGGGGGATCCCTTGCAAATATTGACACATCCAAAAGACTCCCTGTATCAGTACATTTCCGGTCCAACGAGGAAGGAGGCATTGCTGGATCTGATTCTGGGGAATGAGGTGGGTCAAGTGGAGCAAGTGTCAGTAGGGGAACATAGGGAACAGTGATCATAGTATCATAAGGTTTAGATTAGCTATGGAAAAGGACAGGGAGCAACCTAGAGTAAAAGTACTTAATTGGAGGAAGGCCAATTTCAGTGGGTTGAGAATGGATCTGGCCCGGGTAAATTGGAATGAAACAATGGTCTGCCTTTAAAGAGATGGTTCGGGCAGTCGAGGTACATTTCCACGAGGGGGAAAGGTAGGTCAACCAAAGTCAGAGCTCCCTGGATGACGAAAGAGATAGAGTAAGATGAAGCAGAAAAAGAGCGCGTATGATAGATGTCAGGTTGAGATTACAAGTGAGAATCAGGCTGAATATAGAAAGTTCAGAGGGGAAGTGAAAAAGAAAATAAGAGGGACAAAGAGACACTGAGAATAGATTGGCAGCGAACATAAAAGGGAATCCAAAAGTCTTCTACAGGCATATAAACAGTAAACGGGTATTAAGAGGAGGGGTGGGGCCGATTAGGGACCAAAAAGGAGACCTATGCATAAGAACATAAGAAATAGGAGCAGGAGTTGGCCATTCGGCCCCTCGAGCCTGCTCCGCCATTCAATAAGATCATAGCTGATCTTCTACCTCATCTCCACTTTCCTGCACTATCCCCATATCCCTTGATTCCCTTAATATCCAAAAATCTGTCGATCTCTGTCTTGAATATGCTCAACGACTAAGCCTCCACAGCCCTCTGGGGTAGGGAATTCCAAAGATTCACCACCCTCTGAGTGAAGAAATTTCTCCTCATCTCAGTCCTAAATGGCTGACCCCTTATTCTGAGACTGTGACCCCTGGTTCTAGACTCCCCAGACAGGGGAAACATCCTCCCTGCATCTACCCTGTCAAGCACTAAGAATTTTGTATGTTTCAATGAGATCACGTCTCATTCTTCTAAACTCTAGAGAATATAGGCCTAGTCTACTCAATCTCTCCTCATAGGACAATCCCCCCCATCCTAGGAACCAGTCTGGTGAACCGTCATTGCACTCCCTCTATGGCAAGTATATCCTTCCTTGGGTTAGGAGACCAAAACTGTACACAATACTCCAGGTGTGGTCTCACCAGGGTCCTATATAAGTGCAGTAAGACATCTTTACTCTTATACTCAAATCCTCTTGTAATAAAGGCCAACATACCAATTGCTTTCCTAATTGCTTGCTGTACCTGCATGTTAACTTTCAGTGATTCATGTACAAGGACACCCAGGTCCCTCTGAACACCAACATTTCCCAATCTCTCACCATTTAAAAAATACTCTGCTTTTCTATTTTTCCTACCAAAGTGGATAACTTCATATTTCTCCACATTATATTCCATTTGCCATGTTCTTGCCCACTCACTTAGCCTGTCTATATCCCCTTGAAGCCTCCCTGCATCCTCCTCACAACTTACATTCCCACCCAGCTTTATATCATCAGCAAACTTGGATATATTGAGGGTATCTGTACATAAATCATTGAAGGTAGCAGGGCAGGTTGAGAAAGTGGTTAAAAAGCATATGGGATACTGGGCTTCATAAATAGAGGCATAGAGTACAAAAGCAGAGAAGTTATGATGAACCTTTATAAAACACTGGTTCGGCCTCAACTGGTATATTGTGTCCAATTCTGGGCACCACACTTTAGGAAGGATGCAAAGGCCTTAGAGAGGGTGCAGAAAAGTTTTACGAGAATGGTCCTAGGGATGAGGGACTTCAGTTACGTGGATAGACTAGAGAAGCTGGGGTTGTTCTCCTTGGAGCAGAGACGGTTGAGATGAGATTTGATGGAGGTGTTCAAAATCATGATGGGTCTAGACAGAGTAGATAGAGAGAAACTGTTGCAATTGGCGGAAGGGTCGAGAACCAGAGGACACAGATTTAAGGTGATTGGCAAAAGAGCCAAAGGTGACATGAGGAAAAAAGTTTTTACGTAGTGAGTGGTTAGAATCTGGAATGCACTGCCTGAAAGGGTGATGGAGGCAGATTCAATCGTGGCTTTCAAAAGGGAATTGGATAAGTACCCGAAGGAAAAAAAATTGCAGGGCTATGGGGAAAGGGCGGGGGAGTGGGACTAGCTGAAGTGCTCTTGGAGAGCTGGCACGGGCCGAATGGCCTCCTTCTGTGCTGTACCCATTTCCAACAGACTGTTAGCTACCCCAAGAAAAACTATGCTTTCTTTGTAGAAAATATTTTTATTTAACATCTCTAAGTTAACAAATACAGAAATCCTGGCTCCTCAAAATGGTTCAGAGACTAGTTTGAAAACTTATGGTGTAGATAGACAAAAAGGACAGCTTGATCTGAAGTCCTTTTAAAGTTTCACTAAAATGCACATTTCATACTTGATTTGTGTTGCTTCATACATAATTGAATTTCAATCTGTACACTGCATATTTTGGATTTTAATCTCAATTTTATTTTTCATTTTTCTTTCTAGAATATCGTGGCTGTTGGTGCTGGCTTCTGTGATGGGCTTGGTTATGGTGACAACACTAAAGCTGCTGTTATCCGCTTGGGATTAATGGAAATGTTAGCTTTTGCTAAATTATTTTGCAAAGGATCAGTTACATCAGCCACCTTCCTGGAGAGTTGCGGAGTTGCTGATCTTATTACAACTTGTTATGGAGGGCGTAACAGAAAAGTAGCAGAAGCATTTGTGAAAACTGGAAAAGTAGGAGTTATTTTATCTCTGTTCTGATAAAGGTTTTTTTTGGTATTTTATGTCCTTAAGTAGTGCATTTATAGGTAAGAGAAATATTCTCATTTTAATATTTTGCTTTTTATGAAAAAAGTGAATAAACTAATGAATGAAAAGGTAAAGCTCGCCATTTCATAGCCAAAGCATTTATACACACCATCTTTAATATAACAAAAAACCTTGGGAGTCGAGCATTTTATGATTTACAAAACGAATATAACAGAAGTCCTATAACATTATACAGAGCATAAAATGTAATCAAAGGTTAGAACTCAAAGTCCAGTCTTAAAGTGTCTAAAAATAAGGGAGTTGAGTAAATAGAAAAGCAGTTTTTGTTGTGCGAAGGGGACTGATCCCAGGTTGTATTTTGGATGAGATAATGTGATACATGTCAATCTTGTTTTTGATAATGTTGCATCTAGATAGGTGCCATTTTACAACTTAGTTGCACAATGTATTGACAGCACTTACTATTTTTGCTGAATAATGTATGGATAATTGGGATACATGGCATGTAGGCATACCTTAGATTTTTATAGTCTTTCATTATATTTTATCCAGTCTATTGAGGAGTTGGAAAAAGAGCTGCTGAACGGGCAAAAGTTGCAAGGTCCTCAGACTTCAGCCGAGGTTTACAAAGTGCTCAAACAGAAGAACTTGGTGAACAAGTAAGTATTTATGACTAGTAAATTAGTTGGTTTATTTACTTTTAATTTTATTGGTTAATAAATGTCAATACATCATGGATTGTATAATAATGAAAACAACAACTTGCATTTATATAGCGCCTTTAACAGAGCAAGACATCCCAAGGCGCTTCACAGGAGCGTTATCAAACAAAATTCAACACCGCGCCACATAAGGAGGTATTAGGGCAGGTGACCAAAAACTTAGTCCAAGAGGTAGGTTTTAAGAAGCATCTTGAAGAAGAGAGAGGTTTAGGGAGTAAGCAGTAAAAACTACCACATTTGATCACAAACATCAAACTTATCTGAATTTTGCATAGATTTGAGAGAGTGTAGAATGGGTACAGTAGCATGATGGTTATGTTACTGGACTAATACTTAGAACATGAAAAGGCCCACCACCACCATCAAGGGCAACAAGGGATGGGCAGTAAATGCTGGTCTTTCCAGTGATGCTCGTAGCCTGAGAATGAAAAAAGTTATTTGTCCCCATTTTCAAATCATTTTTGTTCTCTATTGCGAGGGTTCCCTGCAAGAGGTTGGGCAGGTATCCTCTGTTAGTGCAGCTCTGTAACAGGCTAGGCATTTTATGAGGCGTGAATTAATGTGTATGCCTTCTTAATATTAAAAATCCTGTATGTAGAAGCACATGGCCTCCACCTGCTATTTCTAGTTTGGGAATAAAGGTTCAATTGTTTCAGACCGACTTTTGTATTTTTACAGATTTCCCCTCTTTGCTGCAGTTTATCAGATATGCTATGATAGCAGACCAGTCTCAGACTTCATCACATGCCTTCAGAACCACCCTGAACACGTGTAACTTGAGCCGACTCCTGCAAATCCATGTTATAATCACAATCTTTTTTGCAGGTAAAGAATGAGTATCGCTACAGATTATTTTAGCAGCCTTATTTTAATAAGCTAACCTTTTAATAGGATGCTTTTTATAGTTAAACTTACCAATGAAAATTGATTTCTGTATTCTACAACAATTCTGCCATTTAACCAGGGAAATGTAGATTTTTATATGCACTTGTGAAAACTCATTGCAATCTCTAGAATGTATTCACATCTTCAATCATTCCTTACTTTTGCCAATGTAATTTATACTGCTTCTGTTGGCCTTAATTTTTACATTAATAAATGTTGTTCATCGATCTATGTAGCAGAAACAGGTTGCATATCATATAAATGAGAATTCCAATTCTGTTTCATTCAGTAGTTTTAACTCTAATTTAAGATTTCAGGTACACAGGAATTGACTACACATCGTAGCTCTCAGATCACTAAAATCGACCAATAAAGCTAATTTTTATGTTGAAGACATTTGAATTTTTATGCCCTAGGAAATGTGTGTGTCATAATGGTCAAAAATATAACTTAAGGGGCTTCACACAAATTAAGTACAGGAATCTTTAAAAATGCACAAAAACGCATTAATTACAGTAACTTTTTTACAGGAACTTCTGTTCCGTCTGCATAGATCAACGCCTTAATTTTAAAAAATAAACCAGCTCAATGCTCAACACAAAAATGCTGTTGTTAGGCAGATGTGATGGGGTATTAACAATGTAAGATGTCCTACTCTGCTTTTGACAAAATCAAAACTGTCACTTTGCAATTGATTATATTATTTCAATCACAATAAAATTTGTAATAAAAATGTAGTTTTGTAGTTTTCTTCAAGTATATATTAACAGCGCTGAAGCACAAATAACTTATGCCTGCATCATGCTGATCAGTGTATTGCACAGTCACTAAAAGCATATTTTTCACTTAATAAATTTGACAAAGAATCAGAATGTTACAACTCAAACAGGCCATTTGGCCCATCAACTCCACTGCTATTTGACCATGTGAGCCACCTTGTTGAATTCCATTCTCTTGCTTGCTTCCCCTACTGTTTGATATTTCACTTTTTCAAGCAGCTACCTACATCCCTTTAAAATAAATTATAGATTCAAGAATGGTTTGTGACAAAGAATGCTATGTTCTAATCACCTTATTTGTAATTATTCCCCTTTAATTTGTCAATACCACCTCAAGTGGCAAATAGATAAATCTGATGACATCCTAATTTAATAGCTGTTGTTGCTATAATTCTAGAAGATTTAAGGACTGAAAATCTATCGATTTTTGATCCTCGTGTAAGTACTGGTATTGAATTTTCTGAGCTGGGTAGAGGTATGCAAAGGTGATCTTCCTGCTAGGCCACTCAAGTGCATTCTGGAGTTGCTACAGTAAAAACAATGGGAAGCATGGGACCCATGAAACCACAGTGCCAGATGAACACTCTGCAGCCCCAGGCAATAGTGTGATTTTCTGTGACTTGATCAGTTTTCAACCTGCTTTCAAAATCAGGGTGGGTCAGAAGGCCAGAGTTTGGCGGTGAGGTCAGGGGCTGCAGCGTTGTCCACGAAATGGGGGGGGGGCTGGATCATTGGAGGGGAGGGTCCGGGGTTGCCGATCGTTTGGGTGGGGGGGGGGGGGGGGGGGTGGTGGTCAGGTGCTGGAGCGGTGAATCAGAGATCTGAAGCCTCGTTTGGGGGGGTCTGATCGCAGGGATTTGGCGAGGCAGGAACGCTGGTTCCAGCAGGTAAGTGGAAAGGCACTTACCTCCTAGATCCAGCAGTCCTCACCTTTTAGCTGGCAGGTTCCCCAAGGCCTGCGAAACACGGCCGGCCAGTTAAATTTAAAATGGTGCTTCCAAATGAGGCATGGAGCCTCATTATAATATTTAAAGTGCCAACCACCTCCTAGCAACATAGGAACAGGAGTAGGCCATTTAACCCCTCGAGCCTGTTCGGCCATTCAATGAGATCAAGGCTGATATTTGACATAACTCCATTTACTGCCTTTGGCTCATATCCTTAATAGCTTTGGTTAAAAAAAAAATTATCAATCTCAGATTTAAAATTAACAATTGATCTAGCATCAATTACCATTTGCGGAAGAGAGTTCCAAACTTCTACCACCTTGTGTGTAGAAGTGTTCCCTAATTTCACTCCCGAAAGATCTGGCTCCAATTGTTAGATTATGCCCCCTAGTCTGAGACTCCCAACCAGTGGATTTGGCTATGATAGATTGGGAAGCTTCATTAAAAGGCATGACGGTGGATAGGCAATGGCAAACATTTAAGGAACGAATGCATGAATTGCAACAGTTATACATTCCTTTCTGGCGCAAAAACACAAAAGGAAAAGAAATTAAGGATAGTATTAGATCCAAAGAGAAGTCATATAAAGTTGCCAGAAAAAATAGCAAGTCTGAGGATTGGGAGCAATTTAGAGTTCAGCAAAAAAGGACCAAGAGATTGATTAAGAGGGGAAAAATAGAGTATGAGAGTAAACTTGCAAGGAACATAAAAGTGGACTGTATAAGCTTCTACAAGTATGTAAAAAGAAAAAGATTAGTGAAGACAAATATAGGTCCCTTACAGTCAGAAACAGGAGAATTTCTAATGGGGAACAAGGAAATGGCAGAGCAATTAAACAAATACTTTGGTTCTGTCTTCACGGAAGAGGACACAAATATCTTCCCAGAAATGCTAGGGAACCAAGGGTCTCGTGAGAAGGAGGAATTAAAGGAAATTAGTATTAGTAAAAAAAAAAGTGCTGGAGAAATTAATGGGATAAATCCCCAGGGCCTGATAATCTGCATCCCAGAGTACTAAAAGAGGTAGCCATGGCAATAGTGGTTGTCATCTTACAAAATTCTATAGATTATGGAACAGTTCCTGCAGATTGGAGGGTGGCAAATGTAACCCCACTATTTAAAAAAGGAGAGAGAAAACAGGGAACTACAGACCAGTTAGCCTAACATCAGTAGTAGGGAAAATGCTAGAGTCTATTATAAAGGATGTGATAACAGGGCACTTAGAAAATATCAATGGGATTAGACAAAATCAACATGGATTTATGAAAGGGAAATAGTGTTTGACAAACCTACTGAAGTTTTTTGAGGATATAACTGGTAGAATAGATAAGGGAGAACCAGTGGATGTGGTGTATTTGGATTTTCAGAAGGCATTTGATAAAGTCCCACATAAGAGGTTAGTGTGCAAAATCAAAGCACATGGGATTGGGGGTAATATACTGGCATGGATTGAAAATTGGTTAACAGACAGGAAACAGAGTAGGAATAAATGGGTCTTTTTTGGGGTGGCAGGTGGTGACTAGTGGAGTACTGCAGGGATCAGTGCTTGGGCCCCAGCTATTCACAATACATATCAATGATTTGGATGAGGGAACCAAATGTAATATTTCCAAGTTTGCTGATGACACGAAACTAGGTGGGGTTGTGAGGAGGATGCAAAGAGGCTTCAAGGCGATTTAGACAAGTTGAGTGAGTGGGCAAATACATGGCAGATGCAGTATAACGTGGATAAATGTGAAGTTATCCACTTCGGTAGGAAAAACAGAAAGGTAGAGTATTATTTAAATGGTGATAGATTGGGAAATGCTGATGTACAAAGGGACCTGGGTGTCCTTGTACACCAGTCACTGAAAGCAAACATGCAGGTGCAGCAAGCAGTTAGGAAGGCAAATGGTATGTTGGCCTTCATTGCAAGAGGATTTGAGTACAGGAGCAAGGATGTCTTACTGCAGTTGTACAGGGCCTTGGTGAGACCACACCTGGAGTACTGTGTGCAGTTTTGGTCTCCTTACCTAAGAAAGGATATACTTGCCATAGAGGGAGTGCAGCTAAGGTTCACCAGACTGATTCCTGGGATGGCAGGACTGTCGTATGATGAGAGATTGGGTTGACTGGGCCTTATTCACTAGAGTTTAGAAGAATGGGAGGGGATCGCATTGAAACGTATAAAATTCTGACAGGGCTAGACAGACTGGATGCACGGAGGATGTTTCCCCTGGCTGGGGGTTCAAGAACGAGGGGTCTCAGGATACAGGGTAGGACATTTAGGACTGAGATGAGAAGTTTCTTCACTCAGAGGGTGGTGAACCTGTGAAATTCTCTACCACAGAAGGCTGTGGAGGCCAAGTCACTGAATATATTTAAGAAGGAGATAGATAGATTTCTAGACACGAAAGGCATCAAGGGGTATGGGGAGAGTGGGAATATGGTATTGAGATAGAGGATCAACCATGATCATAATGAATGGCGGAGCAGGCTCGAAGGGCCTACTCCTATTTTTTTTGTGTTTCTAAATAGTTTATCTCTGTCCCCCTTACTATCTTGAAAACTTCGATCAAATCACCCCTTAACCTTCTAAATTCTAGGGAATACAACCCTAATTTGTGTAATCTCTCCTCGTAACTTAACGCTTGAAGTCCAGGTATCATTCTGGTAAAGCTACGCTGCACTCCCTCCAAGGCCAATATATCTTTCCTAAGGTGTGGTGCCCAGAACTGCTCACAGTACTCCAGGTGTGGTCTAACCAGGGTTTTGTATTGCTGCAGCATAACTTCTACCCCCTTGTATTCTAGTCCTCGAGATATAAAGGCCAGAATTCCATTAGCCTTTTTGATTATTTTCTGTACCTGTCCATGACATTTTAATGATCTGTGTACCTGGACCCCCAAGTCTCTTTGGACCTCCACTGTTTTTAGCCTTTCACCATTTAGAAAGTACCCTGTTCTATCCTTTTTAGGTCCAAGTGGATGACCTCACATTTGCCTAAATTGAAATCCATTTGCCAGTTTTGCCCATTCACTTAATCTATCAATATCCCTTTGTAATTTTATGCTTTCATCTACAGTGCCGCCTATCATTGTGTCATCGGCAAATTTGGATATGTGGCTTTCTATCCCATCATCTAAGTCGTTAATAAATACGGTGAATAGTTGATGCCCCAACACAGATCCCTACAGGGCACCACTAGTCACATCCTGCCAATTAGAGTACCTGTCCATTATCCGTATTCTCTGTCTCCTGCCACTCAGACAATTTCTAACCAGGTCAATAATTCGCCTTCAATTCCTTGGGCTTCAACCTTAATTAATAGTCTCTTATGAGGGACTTTATCAAATGCCTTCTAGAAGTCCATATAAATAACATTCATAGACATTCCCCTGTCCACTACTTTAGTCACCTCTTCTAAAAATTCAATCAGGTTTGTCAAGCATAACCTACCTTTTACAAATCTCTGCTGGCTCTCTGATCAGCTGAAAATTTAAGGTGTTCAGTCATCCTATCCTTAATTATAGACTCTAGCAATTTCCTGACAACAGATGTTAGGCTAACTGGTCTATAATTCCCTGGTTTCCCTCTCACCCGCACAGCCCACCCACTCCCGTTAAAACCAGAAGTAGGCGGGTTGGGATTCAGATTTTTAACTCTTTAACCTCCCTTCTGACCCCAACCCATCCATTTTTTGGGGTTAAAATTCCCCCCAATCTCAGCCCAGTTGATCTGCAAGGTTTTCCTCATTAGCATCTGGGACTGATGCCCAAATTGGGATAGATGCCCAAATTGGGATAGCTGTCCCACAGACTAGTCAGGCAACAGCCTGACATAGTCGTACTCACAGAATCATATCCATCAGCCAACATCCTAGACTTCCATCACCAGCCCTGGATATGTCGCTATCCCACTGCCCTGATAGACTCACCAAAGATGAGGGCATACAGTCAGGTCGGAGTGGCCCTGGGTGTCCTCAACATTGACTCCCACGAAGTCTCATGCCTTCAGGTAAAACAAGGTCAAGAAAACCTCCTGATCACCACCTACCACTACCTCTGAACTAAAGAATCAGCATTTCTCCAGGTTGAACATTAGTTGAGGGACACAAGAGCACAGAATGTACAGTGGGTTGGTGAGGGAACCAATGCGAGGAAGTAACCTACTTGACTTTGATAGCATTTGTTGAAGTCACCACTGCTCAGTCCTTGTAAATACATCCACAACTGAGTAGTGTGGAACTACCACCATGCTAAGTGTGACAGATATAACAGCTTAAAACTGGATATCAATGAGGTGCAGTGGACCATCACCAACAGCAGAATTATATAGTACCACAATCCGTAACCTCTTAGTCATAAGAACATAAGAAATAGGAGCAGGAGTAGGCCAATCGGCCCCTCGAGCCTGCTCCGCCATTCAATAAGATCATGGCTGATCTGATCCTAACCGCCAATCTACTATCACAGAACCATCTCCTGCATCTAACAGAATTGCACACACGAAATAGGAGCAGAATCAGGCTACACGGTCCCTGGGCCCGCTCCACTACCCACAGGGCCATGACCGATCCGAACCTAGACTCATGTCCAAATTCCTGCCCGCTCCCCGTAACCCTTAATGCCCTTTACTTCTAGGAAACGGTCTATTTCTGTTTTAAATTTATTTAATGATGTAGCTTCTACAGCTTTTTGTGGCAGCATATTCCATGGACCTACCACCCTCTGAGTGAAGTAGTTCCTCCTCATCTCAGTTTTGAAAGAGCAGCCCCTTATTCTAAGACTATGTCCCCTAGTTCTAGTCTCACCCGTCATCGGAACATCCTCCCCGCATCCACCCGATCCAACCCCTTCACAATCTTATATGTTTCAATAAGATCGCCTCTCATTCTTCTGAACTCCAATGAGTAGAGTCCCAATCTACCCAACCTCTCCTCATATGACCACCCCCTCATCCCTGGGATTAACCGAGTGAACCTTTTTTGCACTGCCTCGAGAGCAAGGATGTCTTTCCTTAAAGTAAGGACACCAAAACTGTATGCAGTATTCCAGGTGCGGTCTCACCAATACCTTGTACAACTGAAGCAATACCTCCCTATTTTTATTTTCTATCCCCCTAGCAATGAAAGCCAACATTTCATTTGCCTTCTTAATCACTTGCTGCACCTGCATACTAACCTTTTGAGTTTCGTGCACCAGGACCCCCAGATCCCTTTGCACTTCAGTACTCTCCAGTTTCTTGCCATTAAGATAATAAATTGCTCTAGGATTTTTCCTGCCAAAGTGCATCACCTCACACTTTCCAGTGTTGTGTTCCATCTGCCAAATCTCTGCCCACTTACTTAGCCTGTCTATGTCCCCTTGCAGGTTTTTTATGTCCTCCTCACTCACTACTTTCCCTCCCATCTTAGTATCATCTGCAAATTTTGATATGTTACACTCGGTCCCTTCCTCCAAATCGTTAATATAGATTGTAAAGAGTTGGGGACCCAGCACTGACCCCTGTGGAACACCACTAGTTACTGATTGCCAGTCTGAGAATGAACCATTTATCCCAACTCTTTGCTTTCTGTTAGATAGCCAATCCTCTATCCATGCCAGAATATTACCCCCAATCCCGTGATTTTTTACCTTAAGCAATAATCTTTTGTGTGGCACCTTGTCAAATGTCTTTTGGAAGTCTAAATACACTACGTCCACTGGTTCCCCTTTATCCACTCTATATGTTACTTCCTCAAAGAACTCCAGCAAATTTGTCAAACATGACTTCCCCTTCGTAAAACCATGCTGACTTTGTCCTATTAAATTATGATTATCCAAATGTCCTGTTACTGTTTCCTTAATAATGGACTCCAAAATTTTACCTACCACAGATGTTAGGCTAACCGGTCTATAGTTACCAGCCTTCTGTCTACTGCCCTTTTTAAATAAGGGTGTTACATTAGCAGTTTTCCAGTCTGCCGAGACCTTAGCGGAATCCAGGGAGTTTTGAAAAATTACCAATGCATCTACAATCCCTACCGCCACTTCCTTCAAGACTCTAGGATGTAAGCCATCAGGTCCAGGTGATTTATCCGCCTTGAGTCCCATTATTTTACCGAGTACCACTTCCTTAGTCCCTCACTTCTTGATCACCATCAGGAGACCAACCCTGGTTTAATGCAGGAAGTAGAATGGTGTGCCAGGAGCTGCATCAGGCATACCTTAGAATGAAGTATGAACCAAATGAAGCAATGACATACAGCTACCCGAGAAGATTATAATTGCAATAGAATTATGCCCTTAATTTCTTGTGATCAGCACTGTCAATAATAGTGAATATAAGAGCTAAATTTATCTTGTACAAAGATCAATAAAGTACAGAGCATTAAATCAATTTTTAATATTTATTCAGTATGATTTAATTATTTAGTGATTTTGTATAAGCAGCAAGGTTTAGCTTACATTGTGTAATATAAAGCAATGCCACTGAGGGATTCTTACGCGCACACTGAACACAGCTAACTACAAAATCCCAAACCAGCAAACAATCATGAAAGGCTTGTTTAAAGAAAACTGCCCTTCAGCCTAATTTATATATCACTACAAGAATGTTCAGCTACTGATTAGGTCGGTATGTCTGATAACTAACTCCACAATGGAGGCAACACAGAATTTGATTGTTTAACACAAACAACATGATGCTTGTTACAGCGACATCATACAAGCATCAACAATTTGGTAATTCAGTTGACTAAAACCAAATTTGCATTTAAGTTTGGGACCCCAAAAAGTGAAGGCATAAGAATATGAAAAAGACCTATGTATTTGGGACTTTAGTATGATGTATGCTGCTGACTTCACTGTTCTTTTTTGCCCAACACTGTACCTCTCTGCATGCTTGCTTGTGGTAGCACGCCACTCACCGGCTTTCAAATGCTGGATGACTTTTAAAATGAAAGCAGTTGGGAGCATTGGCCCTCCATAAATTCAAAATGAAGTCCAAAATGTGGAAGGGAAGTCCAATGGGGAGACTGGTAACTCTTTAAATTTGGGTTTTGTACTGGATTGAAGTTATACTGCAGCCTGTGTGAAGACCAAGTGATGTGCAACTACCTGCTGGAGATGGTCACATATTCCTTGCCTTTAACAGGGTCCACAATCAGATTACAGTACTAACCTCATTCCCATGTGATACTGCCAGTTTTGTGTCAATGTACACTTGCACCAACACAAAAGCAGTATTATAACTGGCCTATAAGTTATGTGATTTATGCATTGTACAATGACATAAACATATAAAAGTGTTTCCTTATGAAAAGTACACAAGCCTTTACTGTAGTTAATATTAGAGCTTTGATATGATGACTTGGGTAAGGCTGAAACCATTTTTTCTCCCTTCCCTCTGTAATTGTCTTCCCTCCTCCCATGAAGACAGCAAGGACCACATACCAGTGGTAGTGGCAGTCCCACTGTACCTCACAAAAAGGGCCATTTTTCATGTGTGCACATAGATAGTGAATGCAGCGAGCCATTTGCCTGTTAAGAAATAACATAGCAGAACTTGATCCCGTCCACATGCAACTTTTATGTATGCCCATTTCCAGCAGGGACCACTGGATAACAAAATCAGAAGTAGTAACCTTGACTGATTTTTCTCCTCCTTAGTCCAGGGGCACTGAGGCCAACTGTCGTACACCCACCACTGTGCCATTAACAAGATCAACTAACTCAACCCAAATAAATAATTGAATCTAGGACTTTTTTGGTTTGTAAATGCTCAGTATGGTGCATTTATCACTCAACCATCCAGGGAACTGCTCTAAAGATAATTTCTTCAAATTGCCAACTACACGGGAGTAAGCTGAGTTAAGAACATTTCTCCCCCCAAACTGAGCAATATTCAATACTCAAATGAAATAGTGTTCTAAGTCATAAATGCATCAACCAACCAGTTGGAAAGCATAAGACTTAACTTGTATGTAAAAAACAAAATGTGGCAGAGAATACAACATTCCCTCTTCCCTCACACCAAATATTTCAATATCTTTCGGAGCCTGAGAACATTGCATCATTTCTTCCAAAAGCAAATCTGGTTAATAATAACATGAATATTGCAATTTTAAAATGAATCATTTTCAAAAAACATTTTGGCAGAGAATTATTAATAAAAAACTCAAAGCTGACAATTTTAATTATCAATGTGCTAAAAGTTTCATTTACAGCAGTGTTCACAATAGTCAGAAGAAAACATTGGTTATAATTACTGCCCTCAACTACACCACACAAAAGCACTGGTTTAGTTAATATTTTATTCCACACACAAGAAAATTCAACAAATGATAAATTGTCCAATCAGACGTAATGGCTATTGTAACAATACTCATCATTCTCCATTTTATGATGTTTTCAAAAAGAGGTGATTTGTCTACTCTTAGCAATTTCTATATTTGTAATGCAAATATTGAGCTATTAAGGTCAGCTTCCTCCTTCTGGACCTAATTGCTAAGAGCATAATGAAAAACTACAACATTGCTTCAATTTGTATAAATATAAAAAGCACTAAGATACACATATGAACATTCTAACAAACCAAGTGCAACAGTTGTTAGCTACCTGTGTTACACAGTGAACTTTCTAATATACAATTATTGGTAAACAATCTGAAAAAAAAATGACTGGATACATTGCACATAGTTTTATCTTCATCAGGTTCGTGCTAGCAAGTGATATATTTGATTAGAGAGAACCTGATAAGTTACCAACAGTATAATGTACAGAGAAGAAAAAACATTACCTTTGCTCAGAGTGCTGATAAGTATTGATACGGATATGACTTTAGCTGATGTTCACTGTTTATAACCTGAGATAAGTTGATCACATTCTTAAGAGCTACATTCAAAACACTCACAACAAAATCTAATCTGCATGAAAGTTCTCTCTAATATGATTCAAGTAACTGTTAAACAGTAAGTATCACATTTATGTTTTACCCCCTACAACAGCGTAGAATAACTGCCTCCCTAAAACTGAACCAACAAATTCAGAAAACAGGATGCACTGCACCAGAGTAAGGCCATGGTCACTTTTTATTAATAGCGCCAAATAAAATTATTTGGTCTACGTATAGCATGGTGCCAAATGGACCACATAAAAGTTAGAAAGATTACAGTTGACCGTAGTTTTGTTTCACAATCACTTTCTCTGATTTTTTTGGTAGAATGAAGGACTGCAATCCAACATGAAAACTGTTCCCTTAACAGCAGTAATTCTCGAGGAATAGTAATTCTTCAGATAGCTAAGCTGACCCACCTGTAATGGAACACATTTTTTGATTTATCCCCCCAAAATAATTGCTGACCTATTAAGAAAGAGAAACCATAACTGACTTTAACATTGATAAGTGCCTGCAAAACATGTATTGCACAATCATAATTCTTTATTATTCAACTCTCCATCACAAAGACAAAGGAGATATCAAATTGGAAACTCATTTTCCCTGTTCAGGCTGGCTAGTTGACCACAATAATCCTAGTTATTTTATGGTTAAATTTTATGATTAAATGAAACAGATACTATGAACTTATATACACTGCTTTGACTTGGGCAGGTCCCTTCTAAAAAGGAGCTATCTGGTTTAATTTTACCTTAAATAAGCTTTTAAAAACCTGACAAACTAGATGTTTATCACTAGCTTTTTCTCCTTCCGCCCTGAAAGTGCTAATTTCTTGTAGTACAGTGCCACAGGTGCTGGGCATCTAGCCTTGCCTGTGAGTATTCACAAGAATTCAATCATGGGGAGCATCACAGTAGAGCCTGATCCAACGTGGGACCTTTTTTATACTGCGATTCAATGTCTAAATCCACTGAGCCATTAAGGGACCCAAGAGAAAAAACTGGAAGTTTTATCCACTGGCCTTCAATATTTTATTCTAATCCCTTGTAGATTTCTTTTTTAAGTAATGTCATATACCCTTAAATCGTAGGCCCCAGCAGCTTCTATGGTGCCCAGAATTATGGGTGTCTTTGCATCTGATTATAGACTACAGTGCAAGGGAAATAGAAAAGGGTTATAAATGGGCAACAACATGCTCTATTACTTATTACTTTATGTGACATCCAAGGTAGACTTTTTCTTCACTTAGAATAGAATAAACCAAACAAATTGGCGATGTTGATAGAATTTCTATAATAATGATTCTATCAATCATTTGTGTAGGATTGTTTTTTTGATAAAACTGAGGCACAAACAGCAAAAGAATGCAAGCAACGCAAGTGCAAATAGCAACGGTGGGATTGACATGCTAAATCTACTGGACAATCTGTGCAAATCAGTACCATTTACGTACGAGGTTCAACACTGAAAATCACTGAGCATATACATATTCAGGACTTTTTTGAAATCATCGGAGAGATTACATTTAGCTCATTTTAGCATTTAGTACTGTAGAGGTAGTTCAGTTTTGTTCAATACACAAAGTACAGTAGTAGCACCTTTTCCATTTGATATGGTCTTGGTTTCTTGTAGTGTTTAATCAACTGAGATTAAAAGTCACAATCATGCCATTTACGTTCCACCAAGACAGAATTCAGTCCTTTTGGTAAAAGCACCTAGTGTATTTCTTTGCAGAATGATGCTTAGCTCTGGCAGTGTTGTGGTCCAAACAGTAAAACTTTAGTACGTCCTTTAATAGGATAGTGCACTGGCGTTAGTTCCACACACAAAGGAAGAATCCTACCACCAGGGGGAGGAAGTTAGTCACTAGCAACCAAAGAGTAACCACCAGTCCTGATGAGCTGGAGCAGGGATCTAGAAGAGTTGATAAAAAAACATATTTAACAAAATCTCTAAATCACTGAATTAATTTTGAGTTGTGTACAATAGAAAATATCTATATGCTTCATCATGTTTCTGTGAAGATTCAAACACAACAACTATATCACTCTTTGTTAGAATGCCAGGCTTCATTCAAACCTGTAGAGATTTCCAATAAAATGCTGCACAGAATTTTCCTTCCTTACCAAAACAAAAGTGCATCTCCCTTAGAAGCAACTACACATTACCAGCAAAAGCGGAATCTTAAAATATTGTATTTGAAAGCCTAAGAACACAATCTACCTGAAAGTTTATTAATTCTAAAATTATTAGAAAGATGGTAAATTTGTTAGTGTTTTGGTCAACCATTGGAAAGAGTTTTGATATATAATCAGAAATGCAGCTGCAGATTGTTGTTTTTTTTAATTATTAGGAGAGTTATATGACCACTGCTGCATAAACATTCATTAATTTTCTGCTTTTAAATGTAAAAGTATATTTTGGTTCCAACTGATAGATAAGTTAATAAAACAGTGAAATTACTGCACAGTAGCTTTATTTTCAGTTTGGATATTATCTGCCACTGTTTATTATTGATTCTCCCCTGTTGGAAGGTCAGAGATCAAAAACAACGTGCATTTATATGCACCTTTAATGTAGTAAAATGTCCAAAGGCACTTCACTGGAGCGTTATCAAAATTTTTTTAGCACCGAGCCACATAAGAACAGAAGAAAGGAGCAGGAGCAGGCCATTCGGCCCCTCAAGCCTGCTCCGCCATTAATGAGATCATGGCTGATCTGATTTTGGCCTCAACTCCACTTTCCTGCCCGCTCCCCATAACCCTCAATTCCCCTGTTGCTCAAAAATCTGTCTATCTCAGCCTTGAATATATTCAATGACTCAGCTTCCACAGCATTCTGGGGTAAAGAATTCCAAAGATTCACGACCCTCAGAGAAGAAATTCCTCCTCATCTCCGTCTTAAATGGGCGACCCCTTATTCTGAGACTATGCCCCCTCGTTCTAGATTCCCCCACAAGGGGAAACATCCTCTCAGCATCTACCCTGTCCAACCCCCTCAGAATCTTATGTTTCAATAAGATCACCTCTCTTTCTTCTGAACTCCAATGAGTATAGGCCCAACCTTTCCTCAAGACAACCCTTCCATCCCAGGAATCAACCTAGTGAACCTTCTCTGAACTGCCTCCAATGCAAGTATATCGCTCCTTAAATAAGGGGACCAAAACTGTACGCAGTACTCTAGGTGTGGTCTCACCAGCGCCCTGTACAGTTGTAGCAAGACTTCCCTACTTTTATACTCTATCCCCCTTGAAATAAAGGCCAACATTCCATTTGCCTTCCTAATTACTTGCTGCACCTGCATGTTAACTTTTTGTGTTTCATGTACGAGGACACCCAAATCCCTCTGTACCGCCGCATTCTGTAGTCTTTCTCTATTTAAATAATATTTTTCTTTTCTATTCTTCCTACCAAAGTGGATAACTTCACATTTTCCCACATTATACTCCATCTGCCAAATTCTTGCCCACTCACTTAACCTATCTATATCCCTTTGCAGACTCTTTATGTCCTCCTCATAACTTGCTTTCCCACCTATCTTTGTATCGTCTGCAAATTTGGCTACAATACACTTGCTTCCTTCATCCAAGTCATTAATATAGATTGAAAATAGTTGAGGACCCAGCACTGATCCCTGTGGCACCCCACTAGTTACAGATTGCCATCCTGAAAATGACTCATTTATTCTGACTCTCTGTTTTCTGTTAGTTAACCAATCCTCTATCCAATCTAATATATTACCCCCAACACCATGAACTCTTATCTTATGCAGTAACCTTTTATGTGGCACCTTGTCGAATGCCTTTTGGAAATCCAAATACACTACATCTACTGGTTCCCCTCTATCCACCCTGCTCGTTACCTCCTCAAAGAACTAATAGATTTGTCAAACACGATTTCCCTTTCATAAAACCATGTTGACTCTGCTTGATTGTATTATGATTTTCTAAATGCCCTGCTACTACTTCCTCAATAATAGATTCGAGCATTTAGCCAATGACAGATGTTAGGCTAACTGGCCTATAGTTTCCTGCTTTGTATCTCCCTCCTTTTTTGAATAAGGGTGTTACATTTGCGGTTTTCCAATCCGCTGGGACTTTTCTAGAGTCAAGGGAATTTTGGTAGATTACAACCAATGCATCCACTATCTCTGTAGCCATTTCTTTTAAGACCCTAGGATGCAGGCAATCAGGTCCAGGAGACTCGTCAGCCTTTAGACCCATAAGTTTGCCTAGCACTTTTCTCTAGTGATAGTGATCGTTTTAAGTTCCTCCCTCCCTTTTGCCCGTTGATTTTCTACTATTACTGGAATGTTTTTAGCATCCTCTACTGTGAAAATATTTGTTCAATGCCTCTGCCATTTCCTTGCTTCCCATTATTATTTCCCCAGTCTCGTCCTCGAAGGGACCAACATTTACTTTAGCTACTCTCTTCCTTTTTATATACTTGTAGAAGCTCTTGCTGTCAGTTTTTATATTTCTTCCTAGTTTACTCTCAAGCTATTTTCTCCCTCTTTATTATTTTTTAAGTCATCCTTTGCTGGTTTCTAAAATTTTCCCCAATCTTCTGGCCTACCACTAATCTTTGCAACATTGTATGCCTTTTCTTTCAATTTGATACCATCCTTAACTTCCTTGGTTAGCCATGGTTGGTTCATCCTTCTCTTCGAGTCTTTCTTTCTCACTGAAATATATCTTTGTTGAGAGTCATGAAATATCCCTTTAAATGTCTGCCATAGCTTTTCTACCGTCTTACCTTCTAATCTATTTTCCCAGTCCACTTTAGCCAACTCTCTCCTCAGACCTTTGTAATTGCCTTTATTTAAGTTTAATACTCTAATTTCAGACCCAAGTTTCTCACCTTCAAACTGAATGTGGAATTCGATCATGTTATGATCACTCTTCTCTAGAGGATCCTTTATTATGAGATTAATTAACCCTGTTTCATTACACATTACCAGATCTAAAATAGCCTGTTCTACAACATATTGTTCCAAGAAACTGTCCCGAATACACTATGAACTTGTCCTCAAGGCTGCTTTTGCCAATTTGATTTGTCCAATCTATATGATGATTAAAATCGCCCACGATTATTGCAGTACCTTTCTTACAAGCCCACATTATTTCTTGATTTATACTCTGTCCTATAGTGTAGCTACTGTTAGGGGGCCTATAGACTACTCCCACCAGTGCCTTCTTTCCCTTACTATTTCTTACCTCCACCCAAATTGATTCTACATCTGGAACTTCCGAGCCAAGATCATTTCTCACTATTTTACTGATCTCATCCTTTATTAACAGAGCTCCCCCACCTCCTTTTCCTTTCTGTCTTTCCGAAATGTCAAATACCCCTGAATATTCAGTTCCCAGCCTTGGTCACATTGCAACCATGTCTTTGTGATGGCTATTAGATCATACCCATTTATTTCTATTTGTGCCGTCAATTCATCTATCTTTGCACGCAGCATTCGTAACTTCAGATAAAATCATAGAACAGGTGACCAAAAGGGTCAGAGAGGTAGGTTTTAAGGAGCATCTTAAAGGAGGAGAGAGAGGTAGAGAGGCAAAGAGGTTTAGGAAGAGAATTCCAGAGCTTAGAGCTAAGGCAGTTGAAGACATGGCTGCCAATGGTGGAACGATTAAAATCGGGGATGCGCAAGATGCCAGAATTAGAGGAGCGCAGAGATCTTGGAAGGTTGTAGGGCTGGGGGTTACAGAAATAGGATGGGGCGAGGCCATGGAAGGATTGAAAATAAGGATGAGAATTTTAAAATCATGGCACTGCTGGATTGGGAGCCACTGTAGGTCAGAGAGCACAAGCAATCTATCAATAGCAAAATGATTAAATAATTTGAGAACATCTTTTTATTAACAAGTCCTATTCTTTATGAAGTTGAGTTTGGTCTGCCTTATTAAAAACACATAACAGCATAACTATCTTTCATTAAACAGAAGACAGGTATGAAGTAACTTGAGAATGACTTCCTTCATTGATATACAATTTACAACCAAGCCCCATAGAAGAGAATTTCCTTGCCTTTAATTAGAAAAAAAAGCCAAGATAGCATTAAAATACCAAACACATTTGATTAAGTTCTCACTGCAAAACAAGCACAAAAAAGGTAGCATAGAATTTTATTGCTAGCAAATGTAGAATCATAGAATTTTTCACACAGATATCCATGAATTATACTTAATGAACTTCCAAAATAGAGCTTAATATTTAATCAGAGTTGGAAATCCTAATAATGTGGGTGGATGGTGAACATAACAATAACATAGTTCTGAATTAGTTTTTTATTTTTGGCCCAGACAGTTGCCTTTAATAAAGTATCTCAGTCTAACAAAAAAAACTGCAATAAAGATAAATACATTACCTATAGGAATCATCCTTGTGAAATTACTTAATGGTGGATCACGCTCTGGTGGGCAAGCACTGCAGAAGTCAAAACAAGATGGACATACCAGACTTCCCGTGTACACCCAGTCATTCATCATAACATTAACAGACAGCACCTGTCCTATTCGACTACATAAATAGGACTTATTAGAAACCCAAATGATCAGTCCCTCATTTGAACAAGAAACCTAAAGAACAAAACAGAAAGTGCTTTAACAGATTAATTTATCCTCCAAATTACAAAAGACAGACTGGAAATTCAGACTTTTGTTGTGAACACAATGTAAACATTCAAACTTTCGTTCCTTTTCTTTCCTTCTTCCGATTTTGAGAGCGTCCTCTTATTTAGCCACAAATGTTACAAAATTATTGCTGTACAGTACTTGTAATTGCTGAATAAATAGAGGAAAAGTACAAAGGGGAAAATAGAATACGAGAGTAAGCTTGCAGGGAACATAAAAACTGACTGTAAAAACTTTTATAGATATGTGAAGAGAAAAAGATTAGTGAAATCAAGCATAGGTCCCTTGCAGTCAGAATCAGGGGAACTTATAATGGGGAACAAAGAAATGTCAGACCAATTAAATACATATTTTGATTCTGTCTTCACAAAGGAGGACGCAAATAACCTCCCAGAGATGTTGGGGAACATAGGGTCTGATGAAAGGGAGGAACTGAAAGAAATCAGTATTTGTAGGGAAATGGTGTTAGGGAAATTGAAGGCCGATAAATCCCCAGGGCCTGATAATCTACATCCTAGGGTACTTAAGGAAGTGGCCCTAGAAATAGTAGATGCATTGCTGATCATCTTCCAACATTCGATGGAATCTGGAACAGTATCCATGGATTGGAGGGTAGCTAATGTTACCCCACTATTCAAAAAGGGTGGTAGAGAGAAAACGGGGAATTACAGACCGGTAAGCCTGACATCGGTAGTGAGGAAAATGCTAGAGTCCATTATAAAAGATGTAATAGCAGAGCACTTGGAAAACAGTGACAGGATCGGACAAAGTCAACATGGATTTACAAAAGGTAAATCATGCTTGACTAATCTACTGGAATTTTTTGAGGATGTAACTGGTAAAATAGATAAGGGAGAACCAGTGGATGTGGTGTATTTGGACTTCCAAAAGGCTTTTGATAAGGTCCCGCATAAGAGATTAGCGTGTAAAGTTAAAGCACATGGGATTGGGGGCAAGGTATTGACTTGGATAGAGAACTGGTTGGCAGACAGAAAGCAAAGAGTTGGAATAAACGGGTCTTTTTCCGAGTGGCAGGCAGTGACTAGTGGGGTACCGCAGGGATTGGTCCTTGGACCCCAGCTATTCACAATATATATTAATGATCTAGACAAGGGAACTAGATGTAATATCTCCAAGTTTGCAGACGACACAAAACTGGGTGGGCGTGTGTGCTGTGAGGAGGATGCCGAGAAACTCCAGGATGATTTGGACAAGTTGGGTGATTGGGCAGAAGCGTGGCAGATGCAATATAACATGGATAAATGCGAGGTTATCCACTTTGGTGTCAAAAACAGAAAGGCAGATTATCTGAATGGCAATAGATTGGGAGAAGGGGAAGTGCAACGAGACCTGGGTGTCCTTCTGCACCAGTCGCTGAAGGTAAGCATGCAGGTGCAGCAGGCGGTTAAGAAGGCAAATGGTATGTTGGCCTTCATAGCGAGAGGGTTTGAGTACAGGAACAAGGATGTCTTGCTGCAGTTGTACAGGGCCTTGGTGAGACCACAGCTTGAGTACTGTGTGCAGTTTTGGTCGCCTTATCTGAGGAAGGATGTTCTTGCCATGGAAGGAGTTCAGCGAAGATTCACAAGGCTGATACCTGGGATGGCAAGAATGACGTATGAAGAGAGATTGGGTCGATTGGGCTTATACTCGCTGGAGTTTAGAAGAATGAGAGGGGATCTCATTGAAACTTATAAAATTCTGACCGGACAGGACAAACTAGATGCAGGAAGGATGTTCCCGATGGTCGGGGAGTCCAGAACCAGGGGTCACAGTCTAAGGATAAGGGGTAAGCCATTTAGGACAGAAATGAGGAGGAATTTCTTCACCCAGAGAGTGGTGAACCTGTGGAATTCTCCACCACAGAAGGCAGTAGAGGCCAATTCATTAAATAGATTCAAGAAGGAGTTGGATATATTTCTTAAGGCTAAAGGGATCAAGGGATATGGGGAGAAAGCAGGGACAGGTTACTGAATTTGGATGATCAGCCATGAGCGCATTGAATGGCGGAGCAGGCTAGAGGGGCCGAATGGCCTACTCCTGCTCCTATCTTCTTTGATTCTATGAAAACACAATTCAACCATTTTTAAGTCATATATGTATAGACCTTCCAACCTGGGTGGGCAACTTATCACAAATTTCCATTTCCTTTGTTAATTTGCAAATTTACAATGCAAATTTGTGATGTTGAAATTCCACTGTTAATGTTAGTTGAACAGTGTTCCGTTCTTTAATCACCAGGGGCATGGATAGCAATGGAGGTCAGTAAGTGCCGTAATGCTGAGTGGCTCAGAAAATGTTTAATTTCAAATCTTAAAGTTTTTTTAAATTGTTGAACAATACATCAGCATGTCTTGTCTCTGCTTGTGCCTAGTTTTCCCTTCCTCCACCCACAATCAATTTCCAAATGGCAAAAAGAAATTTGAATGATACCAAAAATAGAGTTTCAGATTTCCAGTACTTGCAGTTTTTTGCTTTTTGTTCATAGGATTAACATTCTTTGTTATTAACGTATTTTTGTAAATTAAGGCACAGAACATATTTTACTTATTTAAAAAGTTTTTTAAAGATTTGTATTTATGTATCTCACCACTTCTCTCACAAACAATAACGTGTTTCACATGCAATGAATCAAATGCATTGACTATTAAGTTGCCGCAATGGCAGCCAACAGTTCGCTCACAACAAGATCCCACAAACAGGAATGTGATAAATTACCAGGTAATCTGTTTTTGGTGGTGTCAATATATTTTCACAAGTCAGGTCAAAGGTTCCAAAAATATTTGTGCTTTTTGATTGATGCCTATTATTAAAGAAACACAGAGTTAACGCCACCCCCCACCCCCCCCAACCCCCACCCCTTTAGTAAACTCGATTGTTGAAATCCGATATCCAAGGTCCCTGGAATTTAAATCAATTTTAAAGTTAATTGTATTGTCACTGGTCCTGCTTGCACTGTTCAACTTCAAATTCCAAATATCTGACTTTTAACATAGCCAGGTGAGACAGAAAGTTGTTGAATGTCAGCTAGGTAAACAGGTACTTTTGTTTTAGCAGCACTAGAGGCTGAGCACAAAAAAAACATTTTAAAGTTTGTTACTAAATCAGGAATAAAAAGTAAAATATAGGCTCATCATTTTACTGGTGTTACATTCTAAAAATACTTCTTGGCTCTTTAGACAGCTGTGCAGCATGTTTGAGAGCAGAGACCTTCCAATTACTTTCTAGCTATGCAATATTCAGTCGAGTGATAAGCCTACATTTTACTTCTAAGTTAATGATAGATTTTAGGATGGTTTTATATTTGATGCTTCTGTAGTTCAGATTGTAGATGGTGACATCTGTAAGCCATTTGTATTTCCTATGAGCTTCTTTCCTATGTTTAAGTTGCTAAATCCCAATGCCAGAATCAAAGACCCATTAAAGTCTCATGGTCTTCATACTAATAAATAGAAAATGCTGAAAACAAACAGCAGGTTAGTCAGCAGTTGATTGAATGAGACCCTTCTGATGCAACATTTTTGGACAAGATCCTGCTGATGAAACATTAGCCTATCTTTCCGTTGCAGATGCCGACTGATCTGTGTATTTTCAGCAATTTTCTGTTATTATTTCAGATTTTCATCACTGATTTTTTTTTTTAAAAAGTCCAACAGAAAAAGTTGCTTTCATCATGTGCTCACTCCAAATGAACTCCAATCATTATTTCCCAGTAAGAAAAAGGTTTCACAAAGGCCAATCTCTAATTTTCATCTGCAGTTTATATTACTCAGGAGTTACACTGGGGTTGTAACATTTCTATTAACTACTGTGGACTCCCATTACAGCACACTCATAGAATGCCCAGTGATGGCCATTTCATTATTAAAGACAAACTTTACAAAATATGCTTACTGCATATCTGTATTCATTTCAGTCACATTATGGTGAGTGTACTGTCTGTAAGGTTTTCTATTAATGGAAGTCTTGTTCTTGTTTGAGATTTGAAAAAAATCTTACTAAACACAGACACCTCAACTCACCCTATAACACCCACTACCCCAGTCTGGGGAGCCTGGACTCTTGGTGCATTGCTGCATAACAAAATGAGATTTCTGAGTTAGGCAGATAGAGTCTGGTCCATATTTTTCAGCACCATAGTTTCGAGAAGGCTCTGAAATGCAAATAGATTAACATTTTTACCAGACAGCTAAATCTCAACATATACAATACAACATGATGTAAATACAGGTCAAGTCAAAATACAGAGAACATGTTGTGCAACAGCCACCTGCTGCTCATTATGTAAACTATTGTAATCCACTGGGAGTCTATCATCCAACCTTCTGAAATGAACGACGCCACATTCTAGAACTGCTTTGTCACAAACTATAAGTAAATAAAGCCAAACAAACAGCAACTTATATAGAAAAATGTTCCAAGGTGCTTTACAGAAACGCAAACAAAAACAGAGCCAAAGGGGGGGGAAGAGATTAAGATGCTGACCAACAGCTTAGTCAAAAATGTGGATTGTAAACATGATCTTAAAGGAGGAAAGGGCGATAGAAATGGAGGCTTAGGGAGGGAATTCCAGTGTGTGGGGCATAGGTGGTTGAAGGCATGGCCACTGATGGTGGGGTGAATGGAGGAGGGAATTTACAAGAAGCTGGAGTCAGAGGAACAGAATCTAGGTTAAGTGACGTAGGGCTGACAGAGATTACAGAAATAGGGTGGCTTCTCTTCCTGCCCCCGCATCATTAGCTCTTGAGTTTCCCAAGTATCTATCCTTGGCCCCATCCTCCTCCTCCTCATCTATATGCTGCCCCTTGGCAATATCATCCAAAGACATGGGGGTCAGCTTCCACATGTGCGCTGGCAACACCAATCTCATCCTCTCCACTGCCTGTCACATTGCTTGTCCAACATTCAATTCTGGATGAGCTCCTGTTAGAATATTTTAAAGGGGCCCAAATGGTCAGGGTATCCCAGCTTGCTTTGCTCTAGCATTTTAGCCAGAGAGCGAATGTGGCGAATGTCAGGGGGGAGGGGTGGTCAATTACAGAATTAATTGAGTGTAAGTGAAATCCACTAACAGCTCCAATTTCTTTCAGTTAAAAATGGGGAAGACCACTCCTGCTGCAAACACTGTGGGCTGGATTTTGATACTGGGGTGGGTTGGGGTCGTGTTATCCACCCGACTGCAATTGGATGTGGGAGATTGATGCAATTTTCACCTAATTGGGCAATTGAGTTCCAGCATGTGGGAACCCATGAACCAATTCGTGTTTTCAGTCTGAAAGTCGCCTCTGATGATGTCATCATTGCTGCTGCATTGAAGGTCTTCAAACACTGCCTGGCCTTTGCTGTGAGAGGACCTGGATGCAAAATGAGCAGCAGCAGCCCTAAGTCTGCTCCCAGATATTTTTACACCACCACTCCCAGATATGTCTCCTCCACATAGCCCGGCCCAGCCCAGCCCAGCCCGATGTGCTCCCGCCAGGTTTCACATTCGTGGTTCAGAACAGGTGTGCTTCACGTACAAAAAGGGTTAAAATCACAAAGGCCTTTCAAAATGGCATTATAGAGGCAATTTAGTGCTTGTTAAGGGCCTTAACAGCCTATCCCGCCTCTTAGAGGCGGGACCAGCAGACACGATTTAATGAAAGTTGCGTGGAGGCGGGCTTGTGCCCGCCCGCCAGTTTTCACAATTTTAACACCCCACACGCCTCCAAACCCACCTCCACGGGTCAATGAAAATCCAGCCCCAGTTCTCACTCAGCTATCATCCCTGTGCTCAATGATCTATATTGACTCCTAGACCACAACATCTCAAATTTAAAATTCTTATCCTTGTGTTTAAAGCACTTCATGGCCTTGCCCCCTCCCTATCTCTAACCTCCTTCAGCCCTATAACCATCCGAGAACTCTGTTCCTGATTTCTGGCCTCGTGCACATCTCACTCCATTTGCTCTACCAATGGCGACCGTGCCTTCAGCCTTCCAGGCCCTATGCTCTGGAATTCACTCTCTAAGTCATTGCACCTCCTACTCATTTAAGACCCTCCTTAAAACCCACCTCTTTGGCCAAGCTTTTAATCAGCCCTCCTAATATCCTCTTCTTTGGCTCGGCGTTCATTTTTGTCTGACTACGCTTCTGTGAAGTGCCTTCGGATGTTTTTCTACATTATGGGTGTGGTTGTTGTTATAAAATAAAGCAGTTTAACAATTCATATCAAGTCTCAACTACTGAAGTGTTTCTCAGTCTGTCTACACAAAGATTAGAGACGCACGCGGGAGGACAGAAAACAGATCAAAGCAACATGCAACACATGAAATTTAGCCAAGAGGAACCACGAGAAAATACACTAGATATTAATAAAAACATGATTGGTAACCGATTTCCAGTATATTTAATCAGAACAGAGGATTTTTTCCTCAATAGAGATGGTATAATTCTGAGGGCAAGCTGACAATTTGTATTTAACAACTAACATTTTGCTGAAAAAGGTGATTGTGAAAAGGTTCAATAAGCAAATGGACTACAAAATTAATTCATGAACTATTCTCCAAATTACTATTGATGACTCTCAACAAAAGAAGGATGTTGCTTTTGATATTTATACTGTGGTCTGTATTGTTTAATCTTCGAGATACAATATTCAGATCCATTTTGGGCCGCATTGTCTTCTATGACGTCATAACATTAGCTACAACATTACCTCAATGTATAAGAAGTATGACCGAGACATTTTCCCTCTTTTTCAATATATTAAACAACAAAAGAAGCAGATGCATCAATGCAATTGGTCCCCAACTTATATCTTCTATACCTTTTAAGTTTAGGATGACAATGAAAAAGAAAAACAGAAGTTTTGGTTTGAATCAAAGCTACCTAATGCATCAAAGATGTGATAACATTTCATGCAAAGGCTAACCACAATAGCTACACGAGTGAAGAACAACAAGCAAATGCATAATGCTGTGAATTTTTCATGCTCAATTAATTATTTTGACGTGGGTAAAAATAAGTACTAAATGATCATTGCCAATTTAAAGTTCCTGATATATAAATGCACATGGTTCTTCATTATCTCTTCAAAATCCTTTTACACATTGTGCAATAATAAAAAGGTACCAAGCAAAAGGTTTCCACTGAGGTACTTGGACGGCACAACAACAAGGTAAATGCAATGGGCTGTATGAGTATATCTGGAATTTCACAATCCTGCAACAGTAAATTACTGTGTAGGTATTGACCTGACCGTGGCTCAAAGACTACTAGATAAGTTTTGATGCTTAACCAACCTGGCTGATTTTGAGAAATCCTGCAATCAGAGCCACGTTGGAATTCTCCACTAATGTACCAGCTGAACTCTTGGCTAAAAGGACAGTAGTCAGCTATCTCCACTGATCCACCATAGTACTGCAACTCTCCCTCTGGTACACCATCAAGATAGTCAAAATACTGTAGAAAACAAATATAAGCCTTTTGGCGTAAATCATCGCAATTTTGTTTTGATGATGGAATGAGGGGCTGAAAGAAATGCAGAGCAAGACATAAGTAGATTATCCAAAGGCAAAATACTGTGGATGCTGGAAATCTTAAATATAAACAGAAATGCTGGAAATAATCAGCAAGTCAGGCAGCATCTGTGGAGAGAGAAACAGAGTTAACGTTCCAGGTCAGTGACCTTTTGTCAGAACTGGAAAATGTTATAGATGTAACAGATTTTAAGCAAGTACAGAGGCAGGGAAAGGGGAGGGAGGGGAGGAAAGAACAAAAGGGTAGGTCTGTGATAGGGTGAAAGTGATTAAATGACCAAAAGGGATGATGGTGCAAAGCAAAAGGGGGTGGTAATGGACAAGTAAAGAAACAAAAGATGGGTCTAGAGGAGCTGTAAATGGCAACAGCAGAATCATTCCCAGCACCTGCTATCTGAGAAATGGAAGCAGTGGTTATGATCTGTAATTGTTGAACTCAATGTTGAATCGGGAAGGGTGTAAGTGTAGAAGTAGGTTATGTTGCCCTTGGAAGAAAAAGAATAATTTGCTTCTGGGGAAAAAAGAAATACCCTGATAGAAGCAAATTGCAGTACGAGTTAATGATTTGGAAGATAGTATATTCTGCTGCAATTAGGTTTCAAATACAACCAATACCCCATTTTCCAATCATTTTTAATTTTTTGTTTATTCATTCACAGGACGTGTGCGTCGCTGACAAGGCCAGCATTTATTGGCCATCCCTAGCTGCCCTTGAGAAGGTGATGGTGAGCTGCCTTCTGACCCGCTGCAGTTCGTGTGGTGAATTTACTCCCACAGTGTTGTTAGGTACGAAGTTCCAGGATTTTGACTCAGCAACGATGAACGAATGGCGATATATTTTCAAGTCAGGATGGTGTGTGACCTTGGAGGGGAACTTGGAGGTGGTGGTGTTCCCATGCACCTGCCGCCCTTGTCCTTCTAGGTGGGAGAGGATGCGGGTTGGGGAGGTGGTGTCAAAGAAGTCTTGACGAGTTGCTGCAGTGCAACTTGTAGATGGTACATACTGCAATCACACTGCGCCGGTGGTGAAGGGAGTGAATGTTTAAGGTGGTGGATTGGGTGCCGATCAAGTGGACTGCTTTGTCCTGGATAATGTCGAGCTTCTGGAGTGTTGTTGAAGCTGCACTCATCCAGGAAAGTGGAGTGTATTCCATCACACTCCTGACTTTTGCCTTGTAGGTAGTGGAAAGGCTTGGGAGAGTCAGGAGGTGATTCACTCGCTGCAGAATACCCAGCATCTGACCTGCTCTTGTAGCCATAGAATTTATGTGGGTGGTCCAGTTGAGTTTGTGGTCAATGGTGAACTCCAGGATGTTGATGCTTGTGGATTGGATGACGGTAATGCCATTGAATGTTTGGATCAAGGTGGTAATGAGGTCTGGAGCCAAGTGGTCCTGGCAACCCAAACTGAGCATCGGTGAGCAGGTTATTGGTAAGTGCCATTTAATAGCACTGTCAATTACACCTTCCATCATTTTGCTGTTGATTGAGAGTAGGCTTGATGGCCAGATTGGATTTGTCCTGCTTTTTGTGGACAAGACATACCAGGGTAATTTTCCACTTTGTCAGGAAGATGTCAGTGTTGTAGCTTAACTGGAACAGCTTGACCAGAGGGGCGGCTAGTTCTGGAGCACAGGTCTTTAGCACTACAGCCGTGATGTTGTTGGGACATACATTTTATATGTAGGTTTATACTATTGCATGTTCCATTTATTCTAATTAACAGGTGTTGAAAAAGGAGGGAACCTTTCCAGCCACATGCGGGTCTGTAAGGAAAGAGTCAAACGTAAACTAGTTTCAGCTGTGGTGAACAGAAACAGCATGAGAATCTAATAGTATCTACATTAAAGCACAGAGGAAGAAAGAAATTTTCCAGTTACAAAAGGAAATGATTGGAAGATACCTCTTATTCCTCCTGTACCGACTTAAATACACCCCCCCCACCCCAGCCCGAGTAAGGAAGTAATTCTATATGGAACAATAAATCTGAAAGTATATATATATTTTTTTTCAATTTATATCATAAAGCTTACAAATATAAAATTAAAAAATAAGCTAATGACCAACTCTATGACTTTGAAGGTGAGATGGATTTCAGTTGTAGAGGCTGAGGGTCTAATCTTTACAGCAGTGGCTTACTAAAACTTCTACACTCATGATGCTAACCTGGGTGTAAAAAGGGAAGGATTCCATTATACCTGATACTCTGATGGCAGATGTGCTGTGTACTTTTCTAAATTACATACTGCCACAGCCCTCTGGTCCTGTCGACATGTCAGCTGTAATGGCGATGTCCTCAATGTGTCACAATATGGAGTTACATTCTTATTTCTGAAGAGAAATATTCATAATATCATTACGTGCTACAGTTTAACAATGACCACTTTACACAAACTTGTGTCTCAGTTTTCACATGTCATTTCTAAGCACAGGAAAGAAAAATCCATTTCAAACTAATTTTTGACTCTTGAATTACATTACATCATCTATCTTATTCTGGTTGCAGTGTGAACCATATTCAAGAGAAATGTCATCATTAAGAAGGGGCAATATTGGGTAGTTGAAAATACAACAATGTTACATTGTAAGCATTAATGTATGTGGAAATGTTTTACTTACTCAAATAGAAGAAACCAAGCTGCAGTATGGTGATAAAGAGTAATATAACAGCTACTTTTTGGATCCCATGACCCTGACCTTTCAAAAAAAGTCAGTTGATGTACTATGTGACACATCAGAAATCTACCCCGTCAGTTTATTAGCATATTTGTGTTTCATATTATTATTTATAGTTCGTCGGTATTGCAGAAGTTTAAACATATCCTAGCAAACTTTCTTAAAGACCTTAAGTTTAACTCATATATAGTTTTGTTTAAACTATACAAAAGTAGGAATATACTGGATGGTAGGCTTGCCTATGGAAGTGGAATCTTTCTTTGGGTATGAGTAAAAAGTATTGGGAAGGGCCTTCAGCTGCCTCGGTCCTAAGCTCTGGAATTCCCTCCCTAAATCTCGCCGCCTCGTCACTTCACTCCTTTAAGACGCTCTTTAAAACCTACCTCTTCGACCAGGCTTTTGGTCATCTGCCCTAGCATCTCCTTATATGGCTCAGTATCAAATTTTTTTTTTTTTAAACTCTCCTGTGCAGCGCCTTGGGATGTTTTATTACGTTAAAGGCGCTATATAAATTTAAGTTGTTGAAGTCCCCCAAATTGTAACGAATTATAATGTTAATAAAGTTAAGCATGCCACCATCCAAGCATTGTTAGTCATCATTAAAAGCACTGCTCTCAATACACCATCCCCTAAACTGCTGTTAGTCATTAGGAGCACTACTTTCAAATATATATATTCATACATAACAAAATGCTCACTTCTTCCGTTGTTGGTCAATCCAGAACTTGCAGCTATTCATTACAAAGTCACAGCCCATGCCTTCACCCCACTCCAGTCTCTCTGCCATGCTATAATTGGCTTTGTACCAACTGGTGGTGGGGGTGGGGGAGGGTAGGAAAGAGAAAAAATACATTATTTGAAGAATATAGTCACATTTTTGTACCATTTAAAAGCCAAGTCAATTTAATATAGTTGAGTTTCTTGCACCAATTTACTGATTTTTATCATAGGCCGCATTTTTCTGGTGACTTGTTTAGATATCTACACAGAGTTCTTCATGTACCCTGATCATTAATTGATCTTTTATAAGTAACAGCATAGACAGAACTTAATTTTAAGATTATAATGCCATCATAAAATGAACTTGCAACAAAGCATGGCTTGGTGATAATGGATGCTCACCTGACCCAGGCTTACAAGTAGTATTTGCAGACAGAGAAGACTTAGATAATAGAATAGAGGTCATCTTCTTTTTCCCCATTTGCCTCGGGTATCACTCAACTAGTATGACAATCTCAAAGGTTGCTGCATCCTCCCTCACATTCTCCCAACATAAAACAGAAAGACAGAGAAAGAACGCTATCGGGAGCCCGAGATTTCCCAGCCCATATTCATATACTCAAACTAGTTTATAGTGTATATAATATGTAGTTATGCTTCCATTTTCATGTTGATACACAGTGCTTTTAGCTGTGCATTGAAAGAATAAGAGAATGTGCATTTATATAGCATATTATCACATCCTAATGATATCCTAAAGTACTTTGCAGCCAGTGGATTGACATGAAAGTAGCAGTATAATTCAGGAGTCCAATCCTAATCAGACTCCCGAGCACACTAAAGCCAAACAGTTTCTGACTTGCTCCGGGAGACGATCTAACACTGGTTCGAGCTGGTACTGGGTTTAGTCATAGAGTCATTATGACACAGAAGGAGGCCATTCGGCCCATCAAGTCCATGCTGGCTCTCTGTAGAGCAATCCAGTCAGTCCCATTCCCCTCCCCAGCAAGTTTATTTCCCTCAAATGTCTATCCAATTTACTTTTGAAATCATTGATCGTCTCTGCTTCCACCACCCTCATCGGCAGCGAGTTCCAGGTCATTACCACTCGCTGCGTAAAAAAGTTCTTCCTCACATCCCCCCGTATCTCTTGCCCAAAACCTTAAATCTGTGTCCCCTAGTCCTTGTACCATCAGCTAATGGGAACAGTCTTTCTCTGTCTACCTTATTCAAACCCGTTATAATCTTGTACATCTCAATCAAATCTCCCCTCAACCTTCTTTGCTACAAGGAGGACAACCCCAGCTTCTCCAACCTAACCTTGTAGTTAAAATCCCTCATCCCTGGAACCATTCTGGTAAATCTCCTCTGCACCCCCTCAAGGACCTTCACATCCTTCCTAAAGTGTGGTGACCAGAACTGGACGCAATACTCTAGTTGTGGCCTAACCAGAGCTTTATAAAGGTTCAGCATAACTTCCCTGCTTTTGTACTCAATACCTCTATTTATGAAAATGAGAAGTCGCACAACACCAGGTTATAGTCCAACAGATTTATTTAATTTTACAAGCTTTCGGAGCTGTCGCTCCTTCATCAGGTAAGTTAGCAACCTGACGAAGGAGCGACAGCTCCGAAAGCTTGTAAAATTAAATAAATCTGTTGGACTATAACCTGGTGTTGTGCGACTTCTCATTTTTGTCCACCCCAGTCCAACGCCGGCATCTCCACATCATGACCTCTATTTATGAAGCCCAAGATTCCATATGATTTGCTAACTACTCTCTCAATATGTCCTGCCACCTTCAAAGATCTATGCACATGAACCCCCAGGTCTCTCTGTCCCTGCACACTCTTTAGATCTGTGCCATTAAGTCTATATTGCCTCTCCCTATCCCTTCTGCCAAAATGCATCACCTCACACTTCTCTGTATTAAATTCCATCTGCCATTTGTCTGCCCATTCTGCTAGCCTATCTATTTCCTGTTGCAGTCGATTGGTATCATCCTCACTGTTTGCCATAAATAAATAAATAAATATATATAAAAATAATATATATCAGAAAAAGCAGCGGTCCTAGCACTGACCTTTGGGGAACACCATTGTCTACCATCTTCCAGTCTGGAAAAACAACCATTTACCACAACTCGCCAATTTCTTATCCACTGACCCTCAATTTTGTTAACCAGCCTTTTATGTGGTACTTTGTCAAACGCTTTCTTAAAATCCATATAGACAACATTCACAGCATTCCCTTCATCAACCTTCTCTGTTACTTCGCCAAAAAATTCAATTAGATTAGTCAAACACGATCTGCCTTTTACAAATCCGTGCTGGCTCTCCTTAATTAACTTAGAAACATAGAAACATAGAAACTAGGAGCAGGAGTAGGCCATTCGGCCCGTCGAGCCTGCTCCACCATTCAATACGATCATGGCTGATCATCCAAATCCAGTACCCTGTCCCTGCTTTCTCACACAGAATCCCCATCAAGCCTGCACCGACACATATCCCACCCTATCCCCATAACCCCACGTATTTAATTCCCCCTAACATATCCCTTCCTATCCTATCCTATCCCCGTAATCCCACATATTTAATCCCCCCCTAACACTAAGGGTCAATTTATCATAGCCAAATCAACCTAACCCGCACATTTTTGGACTGTGGGAGGAAACCGGAGCACCCGGAGGAAACCCACGCAGACACGGGGAGAATGTGCAAACTCCACACAGACAGTCACCCGAGGCCAGATTCGAACCCGGGTCCCTGGCGCTTAAACCTCTCCAAGTAATTTTTTTCCCTGATTATTGTTTCTAAAACCTTACCCACCACTGATGTTAAACTGACCGGCCTGTAGTTACTAGGATTGTCCTTGCACCCTTTCTTGAACAAGGGTGTCACATTTGCCACTTTCCAATCCTCTGGCACCTCCCCTGCATCTAGGGAAGATTGGAAGATTATGGCAAGTCCTTCCACTATCTCCACCCCCACTTCCCTTAGCAACCTGGACCAAGCGACTTATCCACTCTCAGCATATCCAGCCTTTCCAGTACATCCTGCCTATCAATTATCACCCCATCCATTACCTCTACCATCTCCGCTTCTACCGATATTTTGTCAGCATCCTCTTCCTTAGTAAACATCGATACAAAGTACTCATTAAGTATTCTAGCCTTGCCCTGTGCCTCTAAGCACATATCACCTTCTTTGTCCCGAATAGGCCCACCCCACCTCTTACTACCCGCTTACTACATACATGCCAGTAGAAGATTTTTGGATTCCCTTTTATGTTAACTGCCATTCTATTCTCATATTCTCTCTTTGCCAGTCTTATTTTCCTCTTCACTTCCCATCTCAACTTATTGTATTTGGCCTGGTTCTCACTTGAAGAATTCAGCTGACATGCATCATACACCCTCTTTTTTTGTTTCATCATATTCTCAATCTCCCTCGTCATCCAAGGAGCCCTGGCTTTGGTTCCCCTACGTTTCCCTAATGTTGGAATGTACCTAGCCTGTACCTGAAATATTTCCTCCTTAAATAACACCCATTGTTCCTTTACAGTTTTTCCTGTCAATCTTTGGTTCCATTTTACCCTGGCTAGATCCCGTCTCATCCCACTGAAGTTAGCCCTCTTCCAATTTAGAAGCTCTACTTTAGATTGTTCCTTGCTCTTCTCCATTACTAATCTAAATCTTATGATACGATGATCACTCTTACCCAAGTGTTCTCCCACAGACACTTGGTCCACTTGGCCCACCTCATTCCCCAGCACCAGATCCAGCAATGCCTCCTTCCTAGTTGGGCCGAGAACATACTGGTCAAGGAAGTTCTCCTGAACACATTTTATAAATTCCTCCCCCTCCTTTCCCTTTACTGTAACATTATCCCAATCGATATTTGGGTAATTAAAGTCCCCCAATATCACCACTCTATAATTCATGCGCATTTCTGTGATTTCCCTGCAGATTTGCTCCCCTCTCTCTCTCACTATTTGGAGGCCTATAGAATACCCCCAATAGTGTGATCATACCCTTTTTGCTTCTCAACTCTAACCAAATGGATTCTGTCCTTACCCCCTTGAGGACATCCTCTCTTTCCAACACTACAACGTCTTCCCTACTCAGTACTGCCACCCCACCTCCCTTTTTTCCTTCCCTATCTTTTCTGAACACCTTGTATCCGTGAATATTAAGCACCCAGTCCTCACCATTTTTAAGCCACATTTCCGTTATTGCCACTACATCATATTCCCACACGGCTAATTGTGCTTGTAGCTCACCAACCTTATTCACCACACTTTGTGCGTTTACATACATGCATTCCAAACCTGTCTTTGTATTCCTTGTGGTCCTTCTTAGTCTGCTCCCATCTAATATGGTACTACTTCCTTCTCTAGTACTATCCAACACTCTCCCTCCTTTATGCACCTTATTTCTCTTTTCTACTTCTATATACTGGAGCCCACCCCCCTGCCAATTTAGTTTAAACCCTCCCCAACACTAGTGAACCTCCCCGCGAGGACATTGGTCCCAGTCCTGTTGAGGTGCAACCCGTCCCTTTTGAATAGGTGCCTCCTGCCCCAGAACTGGTCCCAATGCCCCAAGAATCTGAAGCCCTTCCTCCTGCACCATGCCTCAAGCCACGCATTGATCCTCCCCATCTTCCTATTTCTACTCTCGCTGGCGCATGGCACTGGGAGCAATCCAGAGATTACTACCTTTGAGGTCCTACTTTTTTAACTTTCTCCCTAGCTCCTGTTATGTTACGTTACTGGATTTGTAATCTAGACTAATAATGCAGAAAATCTAGAAATAAACAGCTGGTATCAGTAAAAGTAACTGTGAAGCTGTCGGATTGTCATAAAAACCCAACTAGTTCACTAATGCCCTTTAGAAAAGGAAACCTGCAGTCCTTACCTGGTCTGGCCGATATGTGACACCAGTCCCACACAAACGTGGTTGACTCTTAATTGCCCTCTGAAGTAGCGTAGCAAGCCACTCAGTTGTACCAAACCTGAACAACTAGGGATGGGCAATAAAGGCAGGCTTGCAAGCAACATCACATCCCAAGAATTAATTTTTTTTAAAACTTGGTTGAAACTGCATTGCAAAAGTGTCCAGGTAGTACATTGGATCTGCTGAAGACTTTATAAACTTAACTTTAGATAATTATGACAAAGTGGATGTCCCTACCAATGCTCTCATATTATTAAAAAACTTAGCCACTTGGGGACTGAACTCTGTACAGACATCCAAGCATGTGCAAAGCTCTTTTGTTGCTGACCTCAGTGCAATGCTCAATCAGCAACATGACTCAGATGTGCTAACTGCGTAACTCACTTCATAAACCAGAGACCAGAAGCTTCAGTATGAACAATGTCTTAGATGTAGATGTGACAAAAGAAATTATAAACAAGTTGCTTAATTATACATTTCAAACTTAAATCCATGACAAGGTTTGAACTTGTAACTCCTTCAAGTCTGAAAAGTAGTTTAGAAGTCTTCTAATAACATGTTTGTTTCTAATTTTAATGTATTCTGTCTAGCCCATGAAGACCCAAGATTTGAAGTACTGCCCAACACCTGGGAGTTCTGCTTAAATTATCTACAGAAGGGTTAGCAAGTGCTTCAAATGAGTATTTAAATTTTCCATTGTTCGCAGTTTTGTTTTTAATCAATATTATTTGAAATATTTTTAATATTTTGATTTATGGTTGAATGCAAAAAGAAACATTTTCAATAACACAATTCCCAAATTATTGTACAATATAAAAGTTTGCTTACACATCATTATCTTACCCAGTATCTTCTAATGCTGCTAAGGTTAACCTGGAGAATACTCTGTTCTGTGTGTGGGACCCTGTCATTGCTTCATTCTGGGGAGGGAAAAGGAAGAACAAAACATAGAACTTAAAAGGCCAATCAAACCATCCTGCTGTCTCCATTGTTTAGGTTTTCTTTCAGGATCCAGAATGATTCGAAAAATAAAACAGCTTTCTTTTTGGTGAAGGCAAAGCTCACTCTCTCTCCATCAACTGGGTCTCCCTATTTCACATTCAAGAATGAAGGTGGGAGATCTGCACCCTGGTCTCTACCAATGCTTGTTTGAACTCAGTCTCTTGAAGACAATTTCTCCTCCAATATTCCTTCCCATTGGGAAGCATTTGACTTTCATTCAGCACTTCCTCATTTTGATGCAATTGAGTGCTAATTTAGCGCTAATTTAGCAAATGGAAGATTAACCCATATTCTGCTGCTACATGGTATCATACATTGGTGCTCTTGCATTGGATCTCAAAAGCCACTCTCTTGTTCAAATGAGTTAAAATCTACATCATTTGATTGCCACACATCTACAAAGTAAGGGAAAGTGCTGGACATCAGTGTCACAACCATAAATACACCCTACATAAAAATCATCTTACTACCCACATTGAAACTTCTAAAAACATTTACATTAGCCCATCACTGTTACAGTCCTAATACAGACAACAAATAAAACACCCTTTAAAAGTTCTGATACAAACATACGAGACATATGCTCAGTTTAGGGTCTGCCAGGACAACTTGACTCCAGACTGCATTGCAAACAGAGACACAAGACCTGAATTCTAGAGGTGAGGTGAGTGACTGCCCGTGACCAAAATGCAGCATTCAACTGAGTGTGACATCAAGGAGCCCTAGTAAAAATTGAATGGGGATCAGAAGGAAAACTCTCCAGTGGCTGGAGTCACACTTGGCTCAAAGGAAGATGGTTATGGGAGGCCAGTCATCTCAGTCCCAGGACATCGCTGCAGGAGTTCCTCGGGGCAGTGTCCTAGACTCAACTAGCCTCAGCTGCTACATGAATGACCTTCCAGCCATCACAAGGTCAGAAGTGGGGCTGTTCGCTGATGATCTTGGTGTTCAGCTCCATTCATAATAAAGCAGTCCATGCCTGCATGCTGCAAGACCTGAACAAACTCCAGGCTTGGGCTGATAAAGTGGCAAGTAACATTTACACCACACAAGTGCCAGGCAATGACCATCTCCAATAAGAGAGACCCTAACCACCTTCCCTTGACATTAAATGGCAATACCATCGCCGAGTCCCCTACCATTAATATCCTGGAGGTCACCATTGACGAGAAACTCAACTGGACTAGCCACATAAATGCCTCTGAACTCCGAGAAGGTCAGAGGCTGGGTATTCTCCAGCGAGTGGCTCGCCTCCCGACTCCCCAAAGCTTCTCCACAAGGCACAAGTAAAAAGCGTGATGGAATACTCTCCACTTGCCTGGATAGATGTAGCTGCAACAACACACAAGAAGCACAACACTATCCAGGATAAAGCTGTCCACATGATCGACACCCCATCCACTAGCCTAAACCTCCACCACCGGCATATTGTGGCTGCAGTTCTGTACTATCTACAAGATGCACTGCAGCAACGTGCCAAGGTTTCCTTCGCAGCACCTCGCAAACCAGCGACCTCCACCACCCTGAAGGACAAGAGCAGAAGTACATGGGGAAACAACCACCTCCAAGTTCCCCTCCAAGTCACATACCATCTTGACTTGGACATATATCACCGTTCCTTCATCATCACTAGGTCAAAATCCTGGAACTCCCTACCTAACAGTTTTGTGCGAGCTCTTTAACCACAAGGACTGCAGTGGTTCAACAGTACGTCCTACCACCATCTTCTCTAGGGCAACTAGGTCCTGAGGTCCCCACCATCACAGAAGCCAGTCTTCAGCCAATCCGATTCACTCCACGTGATATCAAGAAACGGCTGAGTGCACTGGATACATCAAAGGCTATGGGCCCCAACAACATCCCGGTTATCGTGCTGAAGACTTGCACTCCAGAAATAGCCGCGCCTCTAGCCAAGCTGTTCCAGTACAGCTACAACACTGGCATCTACCCGACAATGTGGAAAACTGCTCAGGTATGTCCTGTCCACAAAAAGCAGGACAAATCCAATCCGGCCAATTACGGCCCCATCAGTCTACTCGCAATCATCAGCAAAGTGATGGTAGGTGTTGTCGACAGTGCTATCAAGCAGCACTTACTCACCAATAACCTGCTCACCGATGCTCAGTTTGGGTTCTGCCAGGACCACTTGCTCCAGACCTCATTACAGCCTTGGTCAAGACCTGGACAAACGAGCTGAATTCCAGAGGTGAGGTGAGAGTGACTGCCCTTGACATCAAGGCAGCATTTGACCGAGCTCTAGTAAAATTGAAGTCAATGGGAATCAGGGGGAAATCTCTCCACTGGCTGGAGTCACACCTAGCACAAAGGAAGATGGTTGTGGTTGTTCGAGGTCAATCATCTCAGCCCCAGGACATCGCTGCAGGAGTTCCTCAGGGCAATGTCCTAGGCCTAACCATCTTCAGCTGCTTCAGCAATGACCTGCCTGCCATCATAAGGTCAGAAGTGGGGATGTTCGCTGATGATTGCAATGTTCATTCCATTCGCAACTCCTCAGATAATGAAGCAGTCCATGCCAGAATGCAGCAAGGCCTGGACAACAATCAGGCTTGGGTTGATAAGTGGCAAGTAACATTCGTGCCACACAAGTGCCAGGCAATGACCATCTCCAACAAGCGAGAGTCTAATCACCGTCCCTTGACATTCAACGGCATTACCATCGCCGAATCCCCCACCATCAACATCCTGGGGTCACCATTGACCAGAAACTTAACTGGACCAGCCATATAAATACTGTGGCTACAAAAGCAGGTCAGAGGCTGAGTATTCTACAGCAAGTATCTCACCTCCTGACTCCCCAAAGCCTTTCCACCATCTACAAGGCACAAGTTAGGAGTGTGATGGAATACTCTCCACTTGCCTGGATGAATGCAGCTCCAACAACACAAGAAGTTCGACACCATTCAGGAGAAAGCAGCCCAATTGATTGGCACCCCCTCCACCACCTTAAACATTCACTCCCTCCACCACCGGCGTACCGTGGCTGCAGTGTGTACCATCTACAAGATGCACTGCAGCAACTCACCAAGACTTCTTTGGCAGCACCTCCCAAACTCACGACCTCTACCATCTAGGACAAGGGTAGCAGGCGCATGGGAACACCATCACCTGCAAGTTCCCCTCCAAGTCACACACCATCCTGACTTGGAAATATATCGCCGTTCCTTCATCGTCGCTGGATCAAAATCCTGGAACTCCCTTCCTAACAGCACTGTGGGAGTACCTTCACCACAAGGACAGCAGCGGTTCAAGGCAGCGGCTCAACACCGCCTTCTCAAGGGCAATTAGGGATGGGCAATAAATGCTGGCCTTGCCAGCGACGCCCACATCCCAGGAACAAATTTAAAAAACTAGGGATGGGCAATAAATGACGGCCTTGCCGGTGATGGCCACATCCTGAAAATGAATTAAAAACAACCCCTTCTAAAGGTTATGGAGTAGCTTTAGTGAGAAGATTGCACACATCCTGGTTCGAATTCCAGTCTTGTCCATGGCTTGAAATCACCTTCTGTCACAGGCATGAATAAGGTAACTATCTATCAACCACAGAGCGTCACTGCTGATGTAAATGGAGACATCTGAAACCCACAACATTTTATACTCCTGATTTGAGCATTAGCAGAGGGAGGGAAAAAGGTTAAAATACCCTTTCTGTACATATATCCCTTGCAATAATATACTTTTTGATCAGCTGCCTAAGACAATGGGCCTGAATGTGTGGTCGGCGGCGTAGCCAAGGATTATGCCGCCATCACAAGGAAAGCCAACCTACCTCATGCGATCCTCCCTGCGAGAACTTCCTTTCAAATGTTAGCGCACATACTCCCCCACGGAGCCCAGGAGCGCACCGCTGTGTGTATGCGAACCTGGGATCACGTGGGGCGGTGGTTCTTTTACTTCCTGACTCTTAGCCAATTGCCAATCCAATACTCCCAAAGTGAAATTCTGGGTAAACTCAACGGGAATACCGGGGACCTTTCTTTGTCTCTCTTTTATACAGATATATAGATTTCAGTTTCTATTTAATTCAACGTGACTCTGAAAAAAAATTCTATCGTTCTCTCATAACAAACGTTTATTACAAACCTCCTTTTAAAACAAAGTATTGCAAAACTTTCATTGTGCCAATTTTTGTGATTACAAACTTCTCATTATAACAATCAGTGCAGACCACTCCTCATAATAAACTGTTATTACAAACTACTTGTTTTGTAAAAATTCATTGTCACAAACTATGCATTGTAAAAAAAATCTAAAAGGCAGCCATTATAATAAATTCTGTAACTGCAATCTTCTCATGATCCGTTATTGTAAATCTCTCATTAGAACAAAGTATGTTTATTCAAAATTCACAAACATCAGTTGTTACAAACCTCTTAAAACACATACTGGCAATACAAGTCTTTTATCACTTTACACTCTGATTATTAACTTCTCATTTTAAAAGACAAAGTTACAAACCACTCATTTAATGCTTTATTCAGTGTGCTTACAAAGACTTCATTCTGATAACCTCTTAAAACAAATGTCCTATTACAGCATTAGCAAAATACTGCGGATGCTGGAAATCTGAAATAACAACAGAAAGTGCTGGAAACACTCAGCAGGTCAGGCAGCATCGAGGAGAGAGACTTGTCCCATTACCTCCCCTTTTGCTTTGCACTATCATCCCTTTTGTCAGTCAATCTCTCCTGCCTTCCATCCTATCACAGACCTTCCCTTTGTTCTTTCCTCCCCTCCTTCCTGCCCCTGCTTAAAAATCTCTCTTCCCTAAACTTTTCCAGTTCTGACGAAGGGTCAACCCGAAACATTGACTCTGTTTCTCTCTCCCATTTTAGCATTGTCTTGTTACAGATCTTTTGTTATTACAATTTTCTCATCCGGTCCCCTTACGCTGTGCAACAGGCTTCCTGCGCCTGTTTGCACAAGACTTAAAAATTTTCAGCGTAATTACCTCGCAGTAGGTGGGCAATTAGCCCAACTTTTTGCCAGCACGTTGACTTGCATGAGGTGAAAGAGACAGCGAAACCTATGTGTAGTTGGAACTTGACAGATCGCAAGTTTGGATTTAGCAGTTTCAAAGGTGGTATGAACCGACCGCAAATTCAGGGCCTTGTTACAGCAAGAGTCTATTGTATTACATCAGAATTTGAAGTGAAAGTGCGACCCAGATACATCAATTTTTCCATATCTATCCATCAGTGCCAAAAATAATGTACACAAGGTTGGTCTTGTCCTGCTAGCTTTATTCTCCCACTGGCATGAGTACTCCACAACCACAAATCACTGTATCCAGCAAGATTTCCAAAGTGGGGGCATTAAATCTGAATAATCTTCAAAGTTGGGATGCAAATTCTGTGCTTTACAATTATAGATTTCAAAGTAAAGCAATTAAACTGGAATGTAACTTTCAAAAAGCAACCTCATCTTCAGTATCAAATCAGCCTTTACAAAACAACATGCATGTGCCAATCAGGAGAGAAACAGACTGTGGGATTCACCAATTGACATTTTAATGAATGTAGAATTCACAAAAAAAATACAGTACAAGGAGCTTAAAATATTGGTTGTGCTTTGCAAAAACCCTGCCAGCAGTCTCTACCACTGTCGTTAAGGATATGCACAACTTTTCCACCAATGAACCAGCTTTCTTCATGTTAATACAACTGCATTTCAGGCCACAAAAATTGTATTCTTCTGAACAAGTTATCCAAGATAACTAATATTTTCATTACTATTGTGTTAGTATCCTTCTTAAGGTACTTTGTCTCTGACAAAGGGCTATGACTTTCAAAATATACAAAATATTACATCCAACACAGCTGAAATAATTATTATATAGATTGTAGTTTTGGTGAAAAATTTTCTTAACACAAAGCTTCACTCAACCTTACCTCCAGCAACCTCTTTTCCCAGTGATTCAGTTCTGTACCCATTCCACCTTGATTCTCAAGTTCCATACCTTCAAGGATTGGGCAGTTAAAGTGCTTCTGGGCTTCTTTCTGCCAAAGGGATAATCAGACTTAATTGTTAGAGCAAATATAGGTTCTCCATCTAAGTAACTTTGTACATTTTATTGCAACATACCATAAATGGCAAGGCACTAAACAGTCACTAAGTTGTCATTTTGCCTTAACTTAATTGTGTTCTGTTTTCATTCTTTCATATTGGTGATTCATTAATTTAAATAGCCTCCCCACTTTTGCACATAACATTTTGGTTGGTATTGCATCTGAGAAAATGGTTCAAAACCCTCTTCCACACCATTGTTCATGGGTCCTGAATACTCCTTCCATGTGAAACAGTAATTTACATGTACATCCTCCAACCTACATCTAATATACTGTACTGAATGCTCATTGTATGGTCTCCTATGCACTGAGGGGATCAAACTCAGATTTGGTGACTGCTTTGCCGAACACCTCTGTTGTGTCCGCAAATGAGATCTTGACCGTCCTGAATCTTGACAATTTAATTGCCCCTCTTATTAGCACTTTGACCTCTCCACATTTCTAACCATGGTCAATGTAAACTTCAGGAACAGTACTTTATCATTTGCCTAGGCACTCTGCAGCCCTCTGACATGAACACTGACTTTTGGAACTTTTAGCTTTAGCTATCTCTTCCATTTTCTCAGAGGCAGGGGATGCTGGGGATGCACAGGGGTCCATCAGTGTTGGGGTGCAGAAGGGTTACCATTAGAAGTCGGACCTTTTGTCAGAACACAGTTCTAGCAGAGGATTTGCATTCAGATGTTGGCCTATCTTTTCTCTTTTCAGATGCTGGCCAGCCTACAGGTTATTTCCAGCAGATTCTACTGCAGGGTGGATGAGCAAGCTGACCATGGCACCATGGTGCAGGAGGCCATTCAAGTGGGGGGGGGGGGGGGGAGTGAAAGGGAATGTAGTTGTGGTAGGGGACAGTATAGTCACGGGGATAGATACTGTTCTCTGCAGTCGCGACTGAGAGTTCTGAAGGTTGTGTTGCCTGCCCGGTGCCAGGGTTAAAGACATCTCCTCGCGGCTGAAAGAGAACTTGGAGTGGGAGGCGGAGGATCCAGTTGTCGTGGTCCACGTAGGAGCCAACGACATAGGTAGGTTCTGCTGAGGATGTTTGAGGAGCTAGGATCCAAATTAAAAAGCAGAATCTCAAATGTAAAAGCTCTGGATTGTTACCTGAGCCACGCGCAAATTGGCATAGAGACAAACAGATTAGAGGTTTAAATGCGTGGCTCAAAGAATGGTGTAGGAGGAAGGGGTTTCAGTTCAGGGGGCACTGGCACCAGTACGGAAGAAAGAGGGAGCTGTTCTGTTGGGACAGGCTCCACTTAAACTGGGCTGGGACTAGTGTCTTGGCGAACCAAATAACTAGGGCAGTAGACAGGGCTTTAAATTAATGAAGGGGGGAGGGAGGATTCAGGAAAGAGTAAATTTAAAAGCAGTGAGAGAAATGTCAAGGCTCTAGAGCAGAGTAGAGTTTTGGGTAAAAAATAAGCAGAGTGGGTCAGGAAGGGACAGAGAGGGTAATAAGGCATCAGTGACATCAGGGAAAAGTAGAAATAAGTCAAAGCTAAAGGCACTATATCTGAATGCACGAAGCATTCGCAACAAAATAGATGAATTAATAGCGCAGATAGAAATTAATAGGTTTGTTCTAATAGCCATTAAGGAGACGTGGTTGCAATGTGGCCAAGGTTGGGAACTAAATATTCCAGGATACTTAACTTTTAGACGAGATAGGCAAAATGGAAAAGGAGGAGGGGTAGCCCTGATAATAAAGGATGGGATAGGCCAGTAGAGAGAAAGAATCTTAGCTTTGAAAATCAAGAAGTAGAATCAGTTTGGGTGGAGCTAAGAAACAACAAGGGGCAGAAAACATTGGTGGGAGTTGTTTATAGGCCTCCAAACTGTAGTTGTAATGTAGGGCAGAGAATAAATCAGGAAATTAGAGGCGCATGTATCAATGGTAATACAGTAATTATGGGGGACTTTAATCTACATATAGGCTGGGCAAACCAAATTTGCAGTAATATTGTGGAGGACGAATTCATGGAATGTATGCAAAATATTTTTCTAGATCAGTGTGTTGAGGAACCAACTAGGGAACAGGCTATTTTAGATCTAGTATTGTACAACGAGAAAGGGTTAATTAATAACCTTGTAGTAAAGGGGCCTTTAGGGAAGACTGACCATAATATGATAGAATTTTATATTGAGTTTGAAAGTGATTCAGTTAAATCCGAAACTAGGGTCTTAAATCTAAACAAAGCAAACTACGTAGGTATGAGGGGCGAGTTGGCTACGGTAGATTGGGAAACTACATTAAAAGGTATGACGGTAGACATCAATGGCTAGCATTTAAAGAGTTACAACAAATATACATTCCTTTAAGGCACAAAAACCCCACAGGAAAAGTGGTCCAACCGTGGCTAGCAAGAGAAGTTAAAGATAGTATTAGATCAAAGGAAGAGGCTTATAATGTTGCCAAAAAGTGTAGTAAGCGCGAGAATTGGGAGCATTTTAGAATTCAGCAAAGGAGGACCAAGAAATTGATAAAGAAAAGGAAAACAGAATGAGACTAAACTAGCAAGAGACATAAAAAGACTGTAAAAGCTTCTATAGGTATGTAAAAAGGAAAGGATTAGGAAAAGTAAATGTGGGTCCCTTACAGGCTGAGACAGGAGAAATTATAATGGGAAAATTAGGAAATGGCAGAGAAATTAAACAAATAGTTTGTGTCTGTCTTCACGGAAGACGCAAAAAACTTCCCGGAAATAGTGGAGAACCAAGGGTCTAGCGAGAATGAGGAACTGAAAGAAATTAGTATTAGTAAAAAAATAGTACTGGAGAAATTAATGGGACTGAAAGCTGATAAATCCCCAGGACCTGATGACCTACATCCTAGGGTTTTGAAAGAGGTGGCTATAGAGATAGTGGATGCATTGGTTGTCATTTTCCAAAATTCCATAGATTCTAGAACGGTTCCCGCAGATTGGAAGGTAGCAAATGTAACCCCACTATTTAAGAAAGGAGTGAGAGAGAGAGAGAGAAAACGGGGAACTACAGACCAGTTAGCCTGACATCAGTAGTAGGAAAAATGCTAGAATCTATTAAGGACATGATAACAGGGCACTAAGAAAATAATAGGATTGGGCAGACTCAACATGAATTTATGAAAGGGAAATCGTGTTTGACGAGTTTGTTGGAGTTTTTTGAGGTTTTAACGAGCAGAATAGATAAGGGGGAACCAGTGGATGTGGTGTATTTGGATTTTCAGAAAGCATTCGATAAGGTACCACATAAGAGGTTATTAAACAAAATTAGGGCTCATAGGATTGGGGTTAATATACTAGCATAGATTGAGGATTAGTTAACGGACAGAAAACCGAGAATAGGAATAAACAGTTCATTTTCGGGTTGGCAGGCTGTAGCTAGTGGGGTACTGCAAGGATCAGTGCTTGGGTCTCAGCTATTCACAATCAATGTCAATGATTTGGATGAGGTGACCAAATGTAGTATATCCAAGTTTGCTGATGATACAAAGCTGGGTGGGAATGTAAGTTGTGAGGAGGATGCAAAGAGGCTTCAAGGGGATATAGACAAACTAAGTGAATCGGCAAGAACATGGCAAATGGAATATAATGTGGGGAAATGTGAAGTTATCCACTTTGGTAGGAAAAATAGAAAAGCAGAGTACTTTTTAAATGGTGAGAGATTGGGAAATGTTGGTGTTCAGAGGGACCTGGGTGTCCTTGTACACGAATCACTGAAAGTTAACATGCAGGTACAGCAAGCAATTAGGAAAGCAAATGGTATGTTGGCCTATATTACAAGAGGATTTGAGTACAAGAGTAAAGACGTCTTACTGCAATTATATAGGGCCCTGGTGAGATCACACCTGGAGCATTGTGTACAGTTTTGGTCTCCTTACCTAAGGAAGGATATACTTGCCAGAGCGGGAGTGCAAAGGTTCACCAGACTGGTTCCTGGGATGGGGGGATTGTCCTATGAGGAGAGATTGAGTAGACTAGGCCTATATTCTCTAGAGTTTAGAAGAATGAGAGGTGATCTTATTGAAACATACAAAATTCTTACAGGGCTTGACAGGGTAGATGCAGGGAGGATGTTTCCCCTGGCTGGGGAGTCTAGAACCAGGGGTCACAGTCTCAGAATAAGGAGTCAGCCATTTAGGACTGAGATGAGGAGAAATTTCTTCACTCAGAGGGTGGTGAATCTTTGGAATTCTCTACCCCAGAGGGCAGTGGAGGCGCAGTCGTTGAGTATATTCAAGACAGAGATCGATAGATTTTTGGATATTAAGGGAATCAAGGGATATGGGAATAGGGCAGGAAAGTGGAGTTGAGGTAGAAGATCAGCCATGATCTTATTGATGGTGGAGCAGGATCGAGAGGTAAAATGGCCTACTCCTGCTCTTATTTCTTATGTTCTTATTTATATTTCACTGTCTCACTTAACTATTTTCACTGTCTTTTGTCTTTTAACTGCCTCACCGAGATGATCTCCACCAATTTAAATTCTTCACAGCTTTTCAAAAAATGAAAAATTTGGGCGTTCCATAGCATTAAACTAATTTTTATGTTGGTTTTTAATTGCCAAACAAATGTTAAAAAGTAAAAGAAAAAGTGAATAGTTGCTTCCTTCCCCCGAGCCCCCATTATTTTCCAATTCTCAGCCTGTGGCTCAGGCTTTAAACAACTAGACAAATGTATTGAATATTAGTTGAATAGACAGTACTCAGTAAAAACAGTGTATTTACAGAAATTACAAACTTTACTAATCGCATCAAAATGTCAAGGACAATTCCCTTCAATATAAAACTAAGTCTTGAAATGTGGTTTCTTACTTTTTGCATAGCTAACTGCTACTGCCTCATTGATCATCCCATTCCAAGTTGTGATGAAGGCTCTACACACAAAACTTTAGCCCATCTTTTCTCTTTACAAATGCTGACGGATTCTTGTGTATTTCTAGCATTGTCTCCTTTTATTCTGCAATTTTTTTCTTTTTATTTGTCCTAGTTTATAAGTCTGTCAAAAGACCGTCATGTCGTCCCTGCTGCCTTGTGATTCAACTTCCATCTTTTACATGGCTGAAATATACTGTCAATAATAGTGTCAAAAATTGTAGATTATAACTCTAGCTGAAGCCTAATAAATGTCTCTACAGATTCATCATCTTCTCACTGATTTTGTATTTAATGCCTCTATAAAACCTTTGATGATAAAAATTAAGCATTTGTCTTAAGATTCAGCTTCGCTCATAGAAATCATATCCCAGCTTAACTTGATACAATTGTTCCAACAATTAGTTTGTCGTAGACAGATTTTAGGGGAGGGGCCCAACCACTCAAATATAGATATCTTTTGGAATTTATTCAAGTGAGTGCTTGATTGGCATCAATTTTAAATTTCAGTTATTTTAAATTTGTTTGGCTCAAGTCCTTTTTTGAAAGTATTCATCAGCCTGTCTTTTTCAAATAAGGGAATACATCTATAGCCTTCAGAGAAAGATAAATCAAGCCACACATCTTCATAGACAATGAGAAAAGTAAAAAGTAGTACGATGTAAGAATTGTAAAGTATAGCACAATAGCTGTGAATTATTTATTATTTTCTAACAATGAGCAACTAGCTAAGCTTAACTACTGCAAAATTATATGTTGTGTTACAGCAACTATTTACTTTTTAACAAATTTGTTTGGCAATTAAAAACCAACAAAGTTTCGTGTAATGCTATTCTGCTGCTTTGCAAAGACAAGGAGAATTATGAGCGATTACGTGATAAACCCAGTAGCTGAAGTAAACTGAAGTGGGTACTTGGTTTGTTTCCTGGGGATGCTACATTTACCTAGATATCCACGCAAGTGAAAACATTCTCTCTGGCATCGATAAGAAAACTCTGAATCAAGGAAACCAAACCAAAAATATCTAGACTTATAAAAAGTAAAAGAAACCCAAAAAATGTAACACTCCTATTCCACCTGTAAACTTGCTTTTAAAGATCTGTACCCCTAGATCTTTCTGTCCCTCCATTGAATTAAGAACTATAAAGTTTCGCATATATTCCAATACTCCGCTTTTTCCTCCAAAATATGCTTCTTCACAATTATCTATGTTGAACTGCATTTGCCATATATGCCTACTCTCCTAATTTACCAATGTTCTCCTGTTGTCTCCTGTACTTGTCTTCACATTTTGCTACACTCACTAATTTGGTATCAGCAAATTTTGACACATTGCCTCTATGCCCCTGTTCAAATTATTTGACTTGAAATGAAAGCAATCTCAAGAAAGATGAATTGAGAATGTCACTAGCTACAGCTTGCCAATCCGAGATTGATTCACTCTTATTCTGTTTTCAGTCCTTCAGTCACTCCTCTTTTCATGCTACCACTTTGTTTCTCACATGACACTTCATCAAATGCTTTTTAAAAGTCAATATACACATATCTATTGCATCCCCATTGTCCATCATAAAAGTTTGGGGGGGAAAAAAAGCATTTTTGTTGATACTCACAACAACTCGTGGAGTTACAAGAAGAAGGACCTCATGATTAAGCTTGTTGTTCCCCCGTACGTTCCACAACCTCACTGCCTTGCGCGCAACTTTGTCACTCCACTGGTATAATCCAAGTCTATTCCAATACAAATGACTAAACTGTAATTGTAATATAGTTCAAGGCAATAAAAAAAAATCTAACCAGTAGCCAATACAAATTAGAATTTGCAACATCACAAAAATATTTTGGATTAAGATTAAACAAGCAGGTAAATGTAAATTTTATCACAACTACAAGGTTTATTTAAATAAAAAAACTTACACGCTAGATGACAACAAAACAAGTTCTCAAAAATTAAAAACACAAAATATCATCTAACTTACGATTCATTAAAAGGCGGAAGACCATTTGCCTTCCTCATAGTTAGAGGTTTACCCTCATCATCACGGTAGAAAGCAAAAAGTCCTGCAGAGAAGCCCTAAATTGAAATAGAAAAGAAACACTTTGTGTGTGTGTACGTTAGGGACAATAAACAGCATTACAGTAAAACTATCCTCATAGAAAATTCTTCCCAGCAAATAAATATTATGAGGACTATACTGGTTAAAATTCTTATGCTAGTTGTTCAATCTTATAAAAAATGATTGTATACTATACATGAAGCATTTCACAGTGATATCACATCACACCCTGAAGGACATAGCTGGGCCTGTCAGGTGATGAGGGAACCAACACAGGGAAGAAAACTACTTGACCTTGTCCTCACCAACCTACCTGCCGCAGATACGTCTGTCCATAATAGCATTGGTAGAAGTGACCACTGCATTGCCCTCGTGATGACAAAGGCTTGTTTCCACCGTAGGACAACCTATATCTTGTAGTATGGCACTACTACCATGCTAAGTGGGACAGATTTACAAGCCCAAAACTGGATATCCATGAGGCACTGTGGAGTATCAGCAGCAGAACTGTATACCACCACAATCTGTAACTTCATAGCCCAGCACATTCCTCATGGTTTTAATACAGCATTCAACAATGAGCTTTGCAAGTTAGATTTGTGTTGTGATGTAGCTCTATTTCCTTATTTCATTTTCTGTTCACATTTGTGCTCCAGTAGCATTACAACAGGGTGCAACTATAGGTAAATGATATCAAGTTTCTGGTTTATTTTCCTTTATTTGGTAGATTTCTATTTTCCCAATATTTTCTGTTTATGGATCCTTTCTCTTCCTTTAATTTATCTATCTTTTACTATTTCAAGTTTTCTTCATCACCCACCAACTACCTCTGTTGCTTCTCTTTTTGGTTTATTTAATATAATTTGTTTCTGTGTTTCTAACTTCAGTTCCTTCTTTCCAAATTGATTGATTTCTATTCTTTGCAACTGTCTCACAAGTAATTTGTAGCAATTCCATACACAAATTACACACACAATATTTTTGTGCCTAGTTTAAAATACAAACTGTATTACTCAGCACACCTTCTGCAACAATTTATTTGAATCACTTCGCAGAAAAGCTAACCCCTCCTTCCATTAAAAAAAATCTATTTTGTAATTAATGAGAAAAAAAAGTTTTATAAAAGGCCACATATATTAAAACAATCCTAGGGTCATTTGTTGTGCAATGGCAATACAATTTTTTCTGAAAATATGTTAAAAAGCCATAGACTGTCTTTATATAATACACTCAATGAGTTCTTCTTTTCTGTTTTCATGGAGCAGACCATCTTTCCAACAGGTAATCTGAAGTTCTAGGGAGGGACAAAGGATGCACTAAGAGTAACAAAAATTTCAAGTAAGATAATTCATGATAAACTGAGAAAGTCAAATGAGGACAAGGCAACAATCCCAAATGGACTTCATACAAAGGAATATAAATTAACTAGTGAAATAAGTCACGTCCTGTGCCACTGTCTTTAGTGAATCATTCGAAATAAGAGTAGCGCCCAAGGACTACAAAGTAGCTAACGTAACACCAATAAAAAAAACACTAATCTTTAAAAAGGGACATAGAGACAATTAAGGAAACTACAGGCACTGGGATAACATCTGATGTGGGTAAAGTATTAGAGAAGGCATCCTGAAAGAGAGGATAATGAAACTGCCTAATTAAGCACCTTAGGACATTTCTTATGTTGCATAGAATTGCACAGAAACAGGCCATTTAGCCCAACAGGTTATGCTGGTGTTTATGCTCCACAAGAGCCTCCTCACACCTTACTTCATTTCACACCATCAACATATGTTAAGAGCACTATATAAATACAAGTTGTTGTTAATTAGGTATTGTATGATGAAGAAATCTGTTTGGAGTCATGGGACAAAGGACTTGCCTAATAAATTTACTAGAGTTCTTCGAGTAAATAATGGAGTTCGTTGACTATGGAAATTCTGTGGATGTGCTATATTTAGATTTTAGCAAGGCTCTTGAAACCATACCACACAAGCGATTAGTCCACAAGGCACAAAGTATGGAATACGAGGCAAGCTTCTGAGGTGAATTTAAAATTATTTAAACCAGAGAAAACAAAAGGTGATTGTGAATTTGAGTTGCATTGACATAGCAAGGGACAACAAGGGATCAGGGTGCCACAAGGATTGGTCCTGGGGCAATTGATTTATAATGCAGAGAATTATTTGGAGCTGGAGACAGAAACAAAGTTTGTAGAAAACACCGAATGATATGAGGGAGCATCAAACAGAAGGGTGCAACTAAACTAAGCACAAAGGGATCTGAATGTTCGGAAGGTTGGGCTGATTAGTGGCAAATGGCACTTAATGTGGACAAATGTTACGATAGCAAAATACTGCGGATGCTGGAAATCTGAAATAACAACAGAAAACGCTGGAAAAACTCAGCAGGCCAGGCAGCATCCGTGGAGAGAGAAAGAGAGTTAACGTTTCAGGTCGATGACCTTTCGTCAGAACAAATGTTAGGTCCATACTAGAGAAGGGAAATAAACAATAGGAATTTAAATAAAATGGCTCTAGGCTACAGAATGTAACACAGGAAAGGGATCGGGATCTGGGCCTATTGTTGGACAGCTCACAATAGTGCAATGTGCAGCAGTAGGAAGGGAAGCTAACCAGACCTTGGGATGTATAGCCAAAGGGATAAAATACAAATTCCAGGAGATGATAATATGTATGTATAAGGCAATAGCATGGTCACACTTGGAGAACTGTGCCCTATTCTGGTCCTTGTACTACAGCAAGGATATACAGACATTCAAAGTTGCAAAAAGGGGGAACCAAACAGATACTTAGTTAAAGATCTGAACTAGGAGGAGAGCTCGAAAAGCTATAAGTAGAGCTTAAGAAGCTTAGAATTGTTTACTCTGGAGAAGAGTAAACCCAAGGGAGAGATCAGTCAAGCATTCAGGACTTAAGGAAATAGTTAAGTTGAACCCCAATAATATGTTCAAGGTTGCCACGTGCTCTAGAACTAGGGGACACAGGCTTAGAAGAGGAAAGATAGAGTTAGTTTTGGTGTAACTACCTTACAGAGGGTGGTGGCCCAAGAAGCAGTGGAGGCAGACAGTGTGGCAAATTTAAGGGATAATTAAATAGATATTTGAGATTGTTGTGGGTGACTGAGTTGTTAATTTTTTGGACTGGCCAGGTGGACTACCGAGACTTTTCCAGTCCTATACTTTCCCATGTTCCTCTGGAAAAGTGCATAAAGTTAAAAGCAAAATACTGCGGAAACTGGAAATCTGTAATAAAAACAGAAAATGCTGGAAATACTCAGTAGGTCAGGCAGCATGTGGAGAGAGCGAAAGGTCATTGACCTGAAACGTTAACTCTGTTTCTCTCTCCACAGATGCTGTCTGACCTGAGTATTTCCAGTATTTTCTGTTTATATTAAAGTCAAATGAAATTTGTTAATGGACAAAAACTAAAGTCCACTTCTTGGAGCTTTAGGCTACTATAATTTCCCAAAGGAAATGATAACCTACCAATGCATGGACAATTTCATGTTTCACTGTTGACAACATGCCTTCAAACTCCTGTGGCTCAGTGGGGATCATACTCGGACAGAGGTTTGCATATCCTGCAATAGGTCTACAATATTTTAACAGAGAAAAGGGTGCATTAAGATTACAAATGAAATGCCTGTTACTTTTTAAAATGAATTGAACGGTTAAAACTTAATTTTTATATTGAACCTCGTGTTCATTTAACATCTACAGCACATTATTAGTATTGAAATATTCCGTACACGAAGACAATTCTCAGGCTAAATAACACAAGATAATTTATAAACAGATATATAAATAGATATACAATAGGCCAGAATGGAGTACATAGTATGCTGCACTTATGAGGAAACTCTCAAAATTCAAATAAAAGTATGCACTTGGTTGTGCTTTACTCCCAATACATCAAAATACCAGGAGGCAAAGATTTAGACAATTATTTTTGTGAGCAAAAGGGATTTAGAATGGAAACAGATAAAAACACAACTACTATCAGAAGTACCATTGTATTCTTTTATTTTTATCTCTGTTAGTTACAGAAATTAACTGTAATAATAGATTTAAATGCTTTTAATCTTCACTACTTTTCACTGCATTTCGCTTTTAGTTCCATTATAAAATAAGTTGAGTAAATAGTTTTCTCCCTCTATTCCTCACAACACTCCTCAACTAATCTGTCCAAATCACATCAAACTGAACAAGCAGCTGTTAATCACCTGGTAGTTCTAGGATTTGGAGTTTAACGCCCACTCAGTTACATGAGGGCAGTTGTGGCAGTACAGGGAAGAACAGCAGCCACAACACAAAGTTTACTGGCCCTTATTTCAGTTACTGCTGCAACACTCTATCCAGTTGATGTAAATAAAGATTACTGGAGCAGCAGGTCAAAAGGTTCAGTATGGTCACCTTACTTCAACAGAAGCATATCCTCCATACTTTCCTCCTTGAGCCATGTTGTCTCCTGCCAAATATTTTTAATTTCTTCAACATTTCTATTTAAAAAAAATTTTTTACTGATAAAAATTCTTATCAATGTGCCGGAATATAGAGGAAGTGGCTTTAAAAGGCAGTGATTCCTCCTACAGTATAGAACATGGGTAACAACCACTGCCATCTAAATTTACTTCTTATAATCCTTAGCAACTGAGCCAACTCTAATGATCAATATCAAAAATGTATTATTTGACTAAAATAAACCTGCCTAACATTGCTACACATATCAAATCAATAATTTAGCACTAAAACTTAGTATTAGGAGTTTCAATGCCCATTTTCTGAACTCTAATCATCTTTGCTCTACACATACAATTGTTGTAGAGTATCAAGTAAGGGTTTCATACAGATTTTACAAAATGTGGCTAGCACTTTGAAATCTAATGCTGCAAAATAGATTTACAATTATTTATACATCAAGGACTAGCCTTAACAGATCTCACCTGTCCAATTCTGCTTCCAGCTGACAATATGCTGCATAGGCTACAATGTCCTCTTGGCCGCAGCGTTCTGTAGTTAGTGCACTCACATAGAGTAAAAAGTCAGCATCCCTGACACCTGGACCATCAGTTAACCCTGCAGACCCACAAGATTTTCCATTTTCACTACACACCCTGCATTGCTGGATAGATCATATAAATGTTAATAAATCACACTGTAGTGTTCCAGTTAGAATTTAGTTCTGTAGTGCATGTGAATTAGTGCCACACCAAGCTCCCTTCATTATATCTGTGCACCATCCAGAAAATGTTTTTAACACAGATGTGCTGCCATTTTTTAAAACCAACTCTTGACAAACATAACATGTGGCTTCATAAGGGAGAAAAATGCTCAGATAGGAAAAACAGTGCATTAGGTTCCTGGCATATGCCAGTTTGAGTGGAGGGCAAAAGCCTCTTACGTGCGTCGGTAAATCTGCAAAACCAGGATAGGTTAAAAAGTGTACCGATGACACGAGAAAGCAACAAAAAAGGTTGGATGACTTCAGAACTTTCCAAAAAGTGGATTGAGGACTTCAACAGTTAGTTGCAAACTAGAAGAGAAAGGTTACTCTAATTGTAGATAATTGCCCTGCTTTCCCAAGATACATCTTGCAACTTACAGCAACATAAATTGTCCACTTTCTCCCAAGTAAAATGAACTACAATAAGCACGTAGATCAAGGCATGATACAAAATTTCAGAGGTGTAGAGTCTACTCGACTTAATTCAAAGTTGCTTAAATCAAATGATCTAATCAATCAATTTTTTTAAGCACCAATTCCCACTTTACTGTATTATTTAATTCAAATTATTGAACAATGTAAAATTTTTAGTGCAAAATTTTTTTATTTTAAATTATCAGGTGTACACTGTATGAGCTACATGATTGCATGCAGGGATGAGAGAGTCCAGCAACATAAATGTCCTGCAGGCAATGAGGATTAGTTGCTGTGCATGGAAAGAAGTAAGTGAGCACAGTGCCAGAACCTGTTACCACCACTGTGGTTTCACGACTGAAGCAACTGTGGAAGAGACTCCTACTGCAGTTGGTGATACAAAGGAGCCAATAGGTGAGGATATAAACAAGGACATGAGAGCTCTAAATACAGGCATTGACAGACACACATGTAAACATGAATGGCGATATCAAAATATCCACTGAACTTAGATATAGATATAATTTCTGTTACCACTGCACAAAAGGATATGAAGTGAGGAAAAGGAGGCCAACGATGACAACAAGCATAAGCCAATCATCCACTCAAGTGAGACACTGGTAATGCATTTAACTACAATTATGCGTGGTGCTGTGATAGGGTTTTTTTTTTAAATGCTAAATGTCACGTAATGTTAGCTACGAAAACAACTGTAGGTACATATATTTAGAGTTAATACGAAGAAAACTAGAAATATTTCAGGATTCTATTGAGAATGGATGTGTTCCGAAGGACTGAAGAGTGACCAATGTAATACTCATTTTCAAAAAGAAAGACAGAGACAAGTAGTTATGGGTCAGGTAGTTTATATGATGGATGGAGAAAATGCAGTGGATGTGGTGGACATGAATTTTCAGAAAGCTTTTGAAAGGGTCCACACAGGAGACTACTGAGGAAGATTAAGGGGAATGGAATTAGGGGAAGGGTAGCAAATTGGATTAAAAACTGGTTAGAAGGGAGGAAACATAGAATAAGAGTTACGGGCAGTTTCTCAAAGTGGTTGGAAGTGGGCAGTATCGTCCCACAAGGCTGTTTCTGGGACCGTTTCTGTCCATTGTGTACATCAATGATTTGGATATAGGACTAGCGGAAGTGGTTTGATTTTGATATAGGGCTAAAGGGAGTGGCGTCCAAATTTGCAGGCGATACTAAAATAGGAGGCACAGTAAATAATTCTGAGGATCCACAGGTAGCTGCAAGTGGATGTTGATAAGATGGTGAGAGGGGAAAGAGGGGGAAAGAGGGGAAAAGAGGGGGAAAGAGGGGGAAAGAGGGGGAAAGAGGGGGAAAGAGGGGGAAAGAGGGGAAAGAGGGGGAAAGAGAAGAAGACTTGCATTTATATAGCGCCTTTCACGACCACCGGACGTCCCAAAGCGCTTTACAGCCAATGAAGTACTTTTGAAGCGTCGTCACTATTGTAATGTAGGAAACGCAGCTGCCAATTTGCGCACAACTATGTGATAATGACCAGATCATCTGTTTTTGTTATGTTGCTTGAGGGATAAATATTGGCCAAGACACCGGGGATAACTTCCCTGCTCTTCTTCGAAATACAGGAAACTCTTGTTTATCCGGCACCCAAATATCCGGAATTCTCGCTTAACCGGCAAAAATCATCCTCCGAAAACTCCTCTCAAATAACCGGCAATGTTGCCGATCCCGAGTCCGCGAACGCCGATTTAGTCAGTAGGGGTAGTTTTCAAAAGTGCCACTACTCGGCCTCCTGGCGCTGTCGGAAGTCCGAAACACTGCAGTAGCAGGAGTTGATTCTCCCGCGCTGCCGGGAGTCTCACTTACTGTTAAGTAATTAAAGAGTTATGGATTACTCTCAACTGGCAGTACTGTACTTAATCAAGCATCTTCCACCATCCATTTAACACAACATTCTGTAGGTGAGTACCCAAATACTGTATACTGCACATTTCTTGATTTTTTTAATTTTTTCTTTGTTAAAAATAGCCTCGGTAGATATAACTCTCTGTTATCCGGAACTTTCGATCAACCGGCACCACGCCGGTCCCATCGGTGCCGGATACCAAAGAGTTTCCTGTAGTGCCATGAGATCTTTTACGTCCACCTGAGAGAGCAGATGGGGCCTCGGTTTAACGTCTGATCCGAAAGACGGCACCTCCAACAGTACAGCACTCCCTCAGTATTGCACTGGAGCGTCAGCCTAGATTTTTGTGCTCAAGTCCCTGGAGTGGGACTTGAACCCACAACCTTCTGACTCAGGCGAGTGTGCTACCTACTGAGCCAGAGCGGACACTCTAATGGGCAAAAAAATTGGCAGATAGAATTCAATGTCAATAATTGTGAGGTTGTACATTTTGGTAAAAAAAATGAAAGTAATACTTTAAATAGGTGGGGGGGGGGGTGGGGGGGAGACTGGATGATGTAGAATAGCAGAGGAATTTTAGGGTTCAGGTTCAAAAGAAAAGCAACATCAATTGGATAAAGCCATAAAATATACTTAAACAATACTAGGTTTTATAGCAAGAGGTATACAATATAAAAGTCAAGATGCAATGGTGACTCTATATAAAACTGTAATAGAATCACAGTTGGAGTATTGTGTGCAGTTTTGGGCTCACTCTATAGGAAGGATGTTGAGGCAAGAGAGAGTGTACAGCACAGATTCATTAGGACGGTGCCTGGCATGAGGAAATGCAAATACGGAGAAAAATTGGGGCTGTTCTCATTGGAACAGAGAAGATTAAGGGGTGATTTGATAGAGGTGTTTGAAATTATGAAGGGATGGGACATAGTAGATAGAAATAGATTCCAGTGATTGAGGGGTTCAGAATGAAGGGACATAGATACAAGATTAAATGCAATAGATTTAGACAGAAAGCAGGAGAATTTTTTTTTTTTAAATACAGACGATTGTGAGGCTGTGGAATGCACTACTGGAGTTAGTTATTGAAGCAGAGACTATATCAACATTTAATAGGTTAGATAAGTGGTTGAAGGAAAGGGGAATAAAAGGATATGGGAGCATGATGGGCACGTAAAATTAGTGCAATTGCTTGTGTGGAGGACAAACGTCAACATAAACTGGTTGGGCTAAATGGCTCATTGTGTTGTAATTTATATGTAATTCTATAACTGGTTCTGCCTATACGGAAGCTCTTGCCACTGCGTATTGGCGTGGAGCAGCCTTAACTTTTTGAGCTTATATGGCCTTAGCCAAAAGTCATTTGGTAGAGGCAAGTAAAGATAATAAATATAAAAGTAAATTAAAACCTATTGTGAATATTAAGCCTCCCTACATTTCTCCTGCAATTCATTGCTCTCATCCCAATGAATCCCTTTTCTGCATGGTGTTCATACTCCAGAACCCCTCCGCTCAAAGAGCAGCATTACAGGCTTTGCACCACTCCACCTCCCCCCACCCCACTGAGGTGAAAACTGACCCTGTTCTCGGCTTTCCCCCTGCCAGAGCTGAGAAATTGTCCCTGTTCCATTGACTGCCTTTCCACAGAGCATCTGGGCTCTGGAAAACTGTCCCAATCATCCACCCGCCTCCTTCTCAACCACTCCCACCCGTCCTCCTAGTATTCCCCCTTTCCCTCTCTCCCCTCCTAGTCCACCTCCATCCTCCACCCTTCTCCAACCCATCTCCTTTCCTTTCCTCCCTCCCCCACCATATCCTCTCCTTGCCCTATCCATCGCCTTTGTCTACCTCCCCAATCCTCCACTTGCTCCCCCTCCTCTACCTCATCTGCTTAAGAATTATTTCTCTGAATGAATGAATGAATTAAGATTTACTCTGCAGTCCTTTAAGTAAATAATTGGCCATTTGTATATTGAGGGGGGAAGGGGGGTGATATTTTTACAACAATACAGCCACCCTCCCTCCTCCAACCAGCTCCCCATTTCACTCTCAACTACTCCACTTTGTCCAGACACCATTCTGGTCTCAGTGACTGTACGAATGCAACTGCTTCCTCTGGGCACCAGCATTACTCCAACATCTTCCAGCACTCTTCCACGAGGCCTCTTACTGTCCTCTAGCTTCTTACTATGTGTTACCTTCCTCGTCTACCAGCCTCAAATACTTCTGTACCTTCACTCCCACACCTGGAGCTTGTAACCCTGCTTTTGCTTCTCCCCCAGCCTCTAACCCTGTTCTACTTTGCTGCTTGCCCCCACAAAATCTCATTGTGCTATATGTTCTTGCTGCTGTACCTTACCCCTCCCATGACAGTGCTCTCGCTTCTACTTAACCTCTTCTAGCCCCCATTGTTGCCTCAGTCCTGATCCAATTATCCTGGCCTCTAACCCCATCTTGACTCTCCATATGCAACACCACAGGAGATCAACTAGTTTGAAAATAAGTTTAATAATATACTCTCAAAACGACAAATCCTTATCACTTGCTAAACAAGACATGTTTTTAACAAAAACACTAAGTATACCACTAAAGTCACTTTAATGTCCATTACTATAGAAGTTTTACCTGTAGGTGTTCTTCTGGCACTACTACTGGACCACATCTTGTGATCTCAGCACAGGCACCTTGACAATACATGTGTGGGTCACCTTTCTTTCTTAAGTACTGATTGGTTGCACATGGCCTTCCAAAAAACAAATTAACAGTTTAGTTTAGCCATGTTAATAAAAAGTATTAAAGAATTAATAAATGCTTAAATGTAAAGCAGTGGCATCTTTACATTGGCAGTAATTTGTTTCATTAATACATAGTTTTTATTAATAAGCATTTCTGCAAGGCAGATAGGTAACACTGAATGTAGTTAATGTTTTACAATAGTTGTACTATTCAAAAAAACAGTTGCAATTAATGGTTTAAACACATGAATCTCAAATTAGTGAATGCTAATAGTATATAAAAAGAAAATATTTTGGAGTAAATTTTTTTTGTGTGCTCATAAAAGTGAGCATGTCAGTGCTGGGGAATGGAATACTGTCTATTTTGGCTAGTTACTATCAGCATCAAGCACTCCCAGGTTAGGTATAGCACAGTTAAATGCAGAAAACATCTTCTTCTACTCTGCCCCAACAATGTGCCTCAGCCCCATCTTTAGAAGAGCACCTCTACTAGACAGTTGTAATATGTTTCCATTTACCACAACAGCTAACCTGTGCTTTTCTGAGTGAATGCCAATTTAGCACTGTCGGCCCATTTGCAGTAGGAACTTGACTAGAACTGCTCAAACTCATTTCACATCGGAACTTTACAGCCATCAGCAAGAGGAGGCCTTTCATCCTATTAATGTGGGCTGGGTTTGAACACAATTTCCAGAAATGAAAGGCCAGTGCCTAGTCCACTGCACTTCCGATTCCACTTAAAAATACTTTTTTTTTTTTAAATCCAAAACTTTATAGTAGTTGGTTATATAGACAATACAGATTCTCACCATACCTGCTTAGCAGAATTGGGCCAAATACTTTACGAACTTGGAATGTCTTTTGTAAATACTTAATTGCTTTTGGGAACAGTTTATTCTGATATGGAAAAGAAACAAATATAGACAAAATAAAAGGTGGGTTAAACAGCATTAAATCTAATCATAATTACATAACTGAGGTCCAATATAAGAAAGACATATCAAATAAAGGTTCAATGGTTTATTGAGGAGACATTCTTCAGAATTTTTTTTTGCTATTTTAATTACTGGGGGTGAGGAAATACTTCCTTCTATAGTATTGTTTCTCTTCAACAGAAGGAATTAAAAATAAACTCCTTTCCTCTTAACCTTAATACAGAAGTGAAATGCAACACACTACGATAATTACTACCGTGCAAAGTTAAAGTCAATTTATTTTGTTTCCTGGCAGTATCTCAGCGATGTCTCAGATCTATTTTTTTCTGGAAAAAGGGCAAGGCTGATGTAAGCTGAGCATCCTTATTACTGGTTATTCTTCAATAAAAACATTGTTTCTTTTATTTCACATATCAATTTGGCTCAAACAACCAGAAAGTAGTCATAGATAGGAAAAGAATTCAACCTGTAATATCAAGTAGTACATAGCTCAAAAGTATAACAGGATACCACCAGCAGAAGGTTTCCTAACTTATAAGCAGACAGGAACAAACTGGGGAACATTTAATTTAATCAGGAATCTGTTCAGGAAACACATTTTATATATGTCAAAATGATCATCAAATTGAATCATTTAAATTAACACATTTCATTTCATTAAAGATGCAGCGTAAGAAATTATGGCCCGGAATTTGCAGTCCGGATGACGGCGAACTGGCAGCGTTCGCCGTCATTCCACCTTTGAAACTGACCGCAACTTCAATTCCTGAAGTTGCGGTCTGCCATTAGCCAGCAATCAGTGTAATCTCTCAAATCAGGGAAACTAACGAAAACTTTGGCTCTTCCGCAGTAATACCGCTGTTAAATTCTCCACTAAAAGTTAGACCCAAAGGGATTAAGTGCAACAGGGGTTTTAAACAGTGCATTGACTGCTAAACAAAGATTATGGTCCTGAAAAACTAATTTTAATTTTGTACAGTGTCAAATTTATCCATTTTAATAAAAATTAAAATTAAGAAACTTAAAAAAAATTCAAGTTTGTTCATCTTTATTTCTTTTCCCCATGCGAGAGCCCCAATCTTTGTTTTGCTTTTTTAAAAAGTTAGAATTTTAAGAGCTTACTTGATTCCTTGTTTGCGGTCTGTGAGAATTCTGCATTTTGATTGGCTGCTTAGACAGCTTGTTGGCGTCACAGCAGCTTGCACTAGGGGATCCCCACTAAACTCCGTTGAATTGAACTACACATCAGAAAACCTGAACTTCTCGACACAGAGATCGCGGGATCTTTGTGCGAAGCTTATTTCGGGGCCAGCGGCGAACAACTTTGCTTCGCCGCTGACCCCAAATTCCGGGCCTATATGTTTTTGTACGTCTTCTCTGACCCAGTTGCATTTATTATTGCATTTACTCCTGCTCACCACATCCAAAGCTTTAGCAGGGTCTCAATATTATGTACAATGCACAGAACTATTTAAGCTTTCTTTAAAAAAAAAATTACCATGCCTGAAAGTTGGTGGCAATGCTGTAAAGAGCTGAGATTTGTTTGTGCACAGATGCCTAAGTACCGTATGACAGAGCTTAACAATTAAACAGTGGCAAAACCTATAAATTTCAAATCCTAACTTTATCATACTGTACACATTTTCAAACCACATTATGGGCTTGGAAAGAGATTTGTTTGTTATAGGATGGAACATGAGACGACTGCTTCCATCTGAAGTTGTACTTCATTTCTGTATATACATGTCAAAAGAGGATTCTTAAAAATTATACAATAAATTACTTAACAGGCCAAAAATATAAACGATCTGACAGAACTACTGTTGGAAGAGTTTGTTTTCATCTCAAACATAATTCCCCACAACTATTTCACAGAGGTTACAACTTGTGGTAAAGATGATTACCGCAATGTTACACATCATTTTTTTAAAATGTTCATAATGCTAGTTTTGGGCCAGAAATTCGGCTTTCCGGCTTCCTGCGGGTGCAAGCATCGCGCGTGTACTTGCCTGCCGTTGTGCTTTGGGCCCACGAGGACTTCGGCTCCTGGGCCTCCTCCAGCTGCCAGCGCGCAGTGCTTGCGTATCCCAGGGGCGCAGTTAGTTCGAAGCGTCCCCTGGGATCACGTGGGCCATGGAGAGCCAATCCTAGCAGGGCATTTTCATTCATAGATTTGACAGGAAGACCTGTCAAATCTATGAATAGAGATCGGCCCCAAAACCACACTTAAACTTCAAATAAATAATTTTAAAAAACATCACATTTTTAAAATAACTATAAGTTAAATAAATTAACTACTTTAAACAAAAATTTAAATTTTTGAAAAAATTAATTATACTTTTTAACGGTGCTAAAAATAAACTTACCTTTCTTTAAAGTATCTAAAAAAGATAAACCTGTTGAAAAAATGTTTAAATTGTAATTAATTAACCACTTACCTTGCGCCTCCTTTTTAAAAGTGCAGCTTCTCCATACTTACCCTCCCGGAGAAACCTGAAAAAAACCACCGAAGTTCGCTGCGTGCGCGCAGCCTTTCCCGCGCACGTGTTCAACTTCTGAACCCCTTCCTTCAGAGGAACGAAAGATCCGGTTTCCCGCACATGCGCAGTGCATGCAGGAAACCGACACTTCAGGTGGCCTTACGGGTGAGTACACAGCGCGTACTCACCCGACAAGAGCCGAATTTCTGGCCCATATGCAAAATGGATTGGAAGCTAATTCCAAAGGGTATGGAAAGATCAGCTAGTGTTAGCAAAGTAGAGCAAGCAGTATCCTGAGGCAGAAGAAGAGTGATTGCAAAACAACTTAGAACAGAAACTAAAATGATAGGAAAATTTCAGTAGAATGCTAAATCTTTCTAGCTATGTGGAGTTTTTAATCCTCTAAACTTAGTTTTTCCCCGCTTACCTACTCATAGAGACTACTCAGCATCACATAGCATCTTTCACTCATAAACTTCAAGGTACCAACACTGAACTTATCCACAATTATGGTCAAAGAAAACATAAGTTTCTACTACATAGAAATATTCTCTGCACTAGAACAACAATTTCTCTAATGCTGGCTTTTACAAATATTGACAATGACAACAACTTTAACCTTGAATAATTCTCGAATGACTAGGATGATTTTTATTTTAATAGACTTGCTATTGCTTTCTCCCACATTTCTTTAGTTCTACAAATCACTGTTGACATCTTACTGTATCTAGTTGACTTGATACGCTATTCAGTGTACATACATCAAGACATACTTCATCCAAGACTCAAATTTGCAATCTGATGAGCCTCAGCAATAACTTAAAAACATCTCCTTCCCATCCCAATCAGAAATATTGTCTCAAATATTGCACTCTTTATTATTCTGCAGATTTACTGAGGCATCAACACTTAACTACATCACACATTACTCAAAAACAGAAAATGCTAGGAACACTCAGCATCTATGGAGAGGGGAAGGTAGGGTTAACACAACCAGGTTCTGACAAGGGTGACCTGAAATGTTAACCCTACATTTCTTTATGTTCCTCAGATAAGTTCTGATCCTTCTTCACTTCCGTAGCTATATCTTACACTACATTTTAGTGACTGTTAAATTTGAATGATGAAGCACTTTCAGATTTAATTTTATTTCTTAGCAACATAATGCCAATAGATTTAGGGTACAACTTACAACTGTGAAATACACTTTAATAGTTAAATATTGTAAAATGTATGGATTTTATACATACCTTCACTAAATATTTTTTATCCGGGTGTAGACTGCAATATAAAAATAAAAAAGGGGCTATCAATTTAAACTCAGTGATGTTAATTTAATAATACATTACTGAGATGACAAGTTACAATACTTACTATTCAATGCTTAAATCATATACAATTTTTATTCTTAGATGCTGATCAATACTCCTCCTGGTAATTCGATTTGGCTCTAAATAAACTTGGTAAACCACCTAGAAAGAAAAAAAATGTTGTTAAAGAAGGGATCAATATACTTTAAAAAGGTAAAGACTGTACCACTGAGAGTTGGACATATCAGTTCTGCACACTACCAGCTTCAAATATAATAAATGTTCTATTTCTGGAAAAATAATTCAGTTAATGTCTTTCAGTATCATCTATAAATGTAACAAAGTGATTTCTTTAACATATATAACAGATCTAGCTTTTGATCCTATGGATGAGTAAAAATGGTTACCTTTAAATACACATAATACATTGGTGATTTTTTTTTACTGACACTTTCTCAATGCTAAGTTACTGTGGCGAATATTGCAATCTAAAATACATAGAAAAAATAGGAAAAGGCCCACCAAGCACCAATTGCAGCACTGCTATGTCTTCAATTCAGATACATTCAAAAACCCAGTTACTTTCCAAGCAGGATATGGATTTAGTGCCACATTCCGGTTCCTGCCCTCATATCAGACTCTCTGCCTCAATGCAGACTCAGGGTCCCATGTGCTGGTGTCAGACACACACTCGCTCCACCTTTGCTCAAGTCGGTCAAATGCTCAGTACAGTGTGTCAATCTGTCCCTTCCAGCATGCGCTGATGATAGGTCAGATTCTCCACCTCTATGTATGCTTTGTGCCCTAGTTTTAGTCTGTCTCCCTCACTGTTAAGACTCTCCATACATGCTATGGGCCCAGTTTCCATGTCACTCACCAACACAAGGTGTGCATCAGACTTTCCCTATCAGTTCACGGTTGGAGCTCTGTGCCCGGTTCAAACTCTCTATCTGTGCATGCTCCGAGCTCTGTGCCCGGGTCAGGCTCTCTCTCAGTGCCCGGGTCACATTCTCTCTATGCCCGCTCTAAGCTCTCTGTCCGGGTCACACTCTTTCTCAGTGCACACTCTGAACTCTGTGCCCGGGTCAGACTCTCTCTCAGTGCACGCTCTGAGCTCTGTGCCCAGGACAGACTCTCCCTCAGTGCACGCTCTGAGCTCTGTGCCCAGGTCAGACTCTCTCTCAGTGCACGCTCTGAGCTCTGTGCCCGGGACAGACTCTCTCTCAGTGCACGCTCTGAGCTCTGTGCCCGGGACAGACTCTCTCTCAGTGCACGCTCTGAGCTCTGTGCCCAGGTCAGACTCTCTCTCAGTGCACGCTCTGAGCTCTGTGCCCAGGTCAGACTCTCTCTCAGTGAAAGCTCTGAGCTCTGTGCCAGGGACAGACTCTCAGTGCACGCTCTGAGCTCTGTGCCCAGGACAGACACACTCTCAGTGCACGCTCTGTGCCCGGGACACACTCTCTCAGTGCCCGCTCTGATCTCTGTGCCTGGGACACACACTCAGTGCCCGCTCTGAACTCTGTGCCCGGGTCAGACTCGCTCCAAGTGCACAGGTCAGACTCTCAGTGCAAGCTCTGAGCTCAGGTCACACTCTCTCTCAGTGCCTGCTGAGCTCTGTGCCCGGGTCAGACTCAATCTCTGTGCCCACTCTGAACTCTGTGCCCACTCTGAACTCTGTGCCCGGGTCAGACTCTCTCTCAGTGCACACTCTGAACTCTGTGCCCGGGTCAGACTCTCTCTCAGTGCCTGGGTCACACTCTCTCTCAGTGCCCGCTCTGAGCTCTGTGCCCTGGTCAGACTCTCTCTCAGTGCCAGCTCTGAACTCTGTGCCGGGGTCAGACTCCCGGGCACAGAGCGTGCACTGGGGGTCACCTTCTCTCTCAGTGCACGCTCTGAGCTCGGGTCACACTCTCTCTCAGTGCACGCTCTGAGCTCTGTGCCCGCGTCAGACGCTCTCTCAGTGCACGCTCTGTGCCCGGGTCACACACACTCTCAGTGCACGCTCTGAGCTCTGTGCCCGGGTCAGACTCTCTCTCAGTGCACGCTCTGAGCTCTGTGCCCGGGTCAGACTCTCTCTCAGTGCACGCTCTGAGCTCTGTGCCCAGGTCAGACGCTCTCTCAGTGCACGCTCTGAGCCCGGGTCACACACACTCTCAGTGCACACTCTGAACTCTGTGCCAGGGTCAGACACACTCTCAGTGCACGCTCTGTGCCCGGGACACACTCTCTCAGTGCCCTCTCTGAACTCTGTGCCCGGGTCAGACTCGCTCCAAGTGCACAGGTCAGACTCTCAGTGCAAGCTCTGAGCTCAGGTCACACTCTCTCTCAGTGCCTGCTGAGCTCTGTGCCCGGGTCAGACTCAATCTCTGTGCCCACTCTGAACTCTGTGCCCACTCTGAACTCTGTGCCCGGGTCAGACTCTCTCTCAGTGCACACTCTGAACTCTGTGCCCGGGTCAGACTCTCTCTCAGTGCCTGGGTCACACTCTCTCAGTGCACACTCTGAACTCTGTGCCCTGGTCAGACTCTCTCTCAGTGCCTGGGTCACACTCTCTCTCAGTGCCCGCTCTGAGCTCTGTGCCCTGGTCAGACTCTCTCTCAGTGCACACTCTGAACTCTGTGCCGGGGTCAGACTCCCGGGCACAGAGCGTGCACTGGGGGTCACCTTCTCTCTCAGTGCACGCTCTGAGCTCGGGTCACACTCTCTCTCAGTGCACGCTCTGAGCTCTGTGCCCGGGTCACACACACTCTCAGTGCACGCTCTGAGCTCTGTGCCCGGGTCAGACTCTCTCTCAGTGCACGCTCTGAGCCCGGGTCACACACACTCTCAGTGCACGCTCTGAGCTCTGTGCCCGGGTCAGACTCTCTCTCAGTGCACGCTCTGAGCTCTGTGCCCGGGTCAGACTCTCTCTCAGTGCACGCTCTGAGCTCTGTGCCCGGGTCAGACGCTCTCTCAGTGCACGCTCTGAGCCCGGGTCACACACACTCTCAGTGCACGCTCTGAGCTCTGTGCCCGGGTCACACACACTCTCAGTGCACGCTCTGAGCTCTGTGCCCGGGTCAGACGCTCTCTCAGTGCACGCTCTGAGCTCTGTGCCCGGGTCAGACGCTCTCTCAGTGCACGCTCTGAGCTCTGTGCCCGGGTCAGACTCTCTCTCAGTGCACGCTCTGAGCCCGGGTCACACACACTCTCAGTGCACGCTCTGAGCTCTGAGCCCGGGTCACACACACTCTCAGTGCACGCTCTGAGCTCTGTGCCCGGGTCAGATTCTCTCTCAGTGAACGCTCTGTGCCCGGGACACTCTCTCAGTGCCCACTGTGAACTCTGTGCCCGTGTCAGACTCGCTCTAAGTGCACAGGTCAGACTCTCAGTGCAAGCTCTGAGCTCAGGTCACACTCTCTCTCAGTGCCTGCTCTGAGCACTGCACCTGCGTCAGACTCTCTCTCTGTGCCCAGGTCAGACTCTCTCTCTGTGCCCAGGTCAGACTCTCTCTCTGTGCAAGCTCGGAGCTCTGTGCCCAGGTCAGACGCTCTCTCTCTGTGCCCGGGTCAGACTCTCTCTCAGTGCACGTTCTATGCCGGGGTCAGACTCACTCTCAGTGCCAGCTCTGTGCCCGGGTCAGACTCTCTCTCAGTGCACACTCTGAACTCTGTGCCCAGGTCAGACTCTCTCTCAGTGCACGCTCTGAGCTCTGTGCCCGGGTCAGACTCTCTCTCAGTGCCTGGGTCACACTCTCTCAGTGCACGCTCTGAGCTCTGTGCCCTGGTCAGACTCTCTCTCAGTGCCAGCTCTGAACTCTGTGCCGGGGTCAGACTCCCGGGCAAAGAGCGTGCACTGGGGGTCACCTTCTCTCTCAGTGCACGCTCTGAGCTCGGGTCACACTCTCTCTCAGTGCACGCTCTGAGCTCTGTGCCGGGGTCAGACTCTCCCAGTGCACGCTCTGTGCCCGGGTCAGACTCTCAGTGAAAGCTCGGAGCTCTGTGCCCGGGTCACACACACTCTCAGTGCACGCTCTGAGCTCTGTGCCCAGGTCAGACTCGCTCTAAGTGCACAGGTCAGACTCTCAGTGCAAGCTCTGAGCTCAGGTCGCATTCTCTCTCAGTGCCTGCTCTGAGCACTGCACCTGCGTCAGACTCTCTCTCTCTGTGCCCGGGTCAGACTCTCTCTCTGTGCACACTCTGAACTCTGTGCCCGGGTCACACTCTCTCTCAGTGCACACTCTGAACTCTGTGCCCAGGTCAGACTCACTCTCAGTGCCAGCTCTGTGCCCGGGTCAGACTCTCTCTCAGTGCACACTCTGAACTCTGTGCCCAGGTCAGACTCTCTCTCAGTGCACGCTCTGAGCTCTGTGCCCGGGTCAGACTCTCTCTCAGTGCCTGGGTCACACTCTCTCAGTGCACGCTCTGAGCTCTGTGCCCTGGTCAGACTCTCTCTCAGTGCCAGCTCTGAACTCTGTGCCGGGGTCAGACTCCCGGGCAAAGAGCGTGCACTGGGGGTCACCTTCTCTCTCAGTGCACGCTCTGAGCTCGGGTCACACTCTCTCTCAGTGCACGCTCTGAGCTCTGTGCCGGGGTCAGACTCTCCCAGTGCACGCTCTGTGCCCGGGTCAGACTCTCAGTGAAAGCTCGGAGCTCTGTGCCCGGGTCACACACACTCTCAGTGCACGCTCTGAGCTCTGTGCCCAGGTCAGACTCGCTCTAAGTGCACAGGTCAGACTCTCAGTGCAAGCTCTGAGCTCAGGTCGCATTCTCTCTCAGTGCCTGCTCTGAGCACTGCACCTGCGTCAGACTCTCTCTCTCTGTGCCCGGGTCAGACTCTCTCTCTGTGCACACTCTGAACTCTGTGCCCGGGTCACACTCTCTCTCAGTGCACACTCTGAGCTCTGTGCCGGGGTCAGACTCTCCCAGTGCACGCTCTGTGCCCGGGTCAGACTCTCAGTGAAAGCTCTGAGCTCTGTGCTCGGGTCACACTCTCTCTCAGTGCACACTCTGAACTCTGTGCCCAGGTCAGACTCTTTCTCAGTGCACACTCTGAACTCTGTGCCCAGGTCAGACTCTCTCTCAGTGCCAGCTCTGAGCCCGGGTCAGACTCTCTCTCAGTGCACGTTCTGTGCCGGGGTCAGACTCACTCTCAGTGCAAGCTCTGAGCCCGGGTCAGACTCTTTCTCAGTGCAAGCTCTGAACTCTGTGCCCGGGTCAGACTCTCTCTCTCTGTGCCCGAGTCAGACTCTCTCTCAGTGCACGTTCTATGCCGGGGTCAGGCTCACTCTCAGTGCCAGCTCTGTGCCCGGGTCAGACACTCTCTCAGTGCCCGCTCTGAGCTCTGTGCCCGGGTCAGACACTCTCTCAGTGCACACACTGAGCTCTGTGCCCGGGTCACACACTCTCTCTCTGTGCCCGGTTCACACTCTCTCTCTCAGTGCAACCTCTGAGCCCAGGTCACACTCTCTCAGTGCCCGCTGTGCCCGGGTCGCACTCTCTCTCAGTGCACGCTCTGAGCTCTGTGCCCGGGTCAGACTCTCTCACAGTGCATGCTCTGAGCTCTGTGCCCAGGTCAGACTCTCTCTCAGTGCCCGCTCTGAGCCCAGGTCAGACTCTCTCTCAGTGCACACTCTGAAATCTGTGCCGGAGTCACACACACTCTCAGTGCACACTCTGTGCCCGGGTCAGACTCTCTATCTGTGTACACTCGGAGCTCTGTGCCCAGGTCAGACTCTCTCTGTGCCCACTGAGCACTGCGCCTGGGTCAGACTCACTCTGTGCCCACTCTGAACTCTGTGCCCGGGTCAGACTCTCTCTCAGTGCAAGCTCTGAGCCCGGGTCACACTCTCTCTCAGTGCAAGCTCGGAGCTCTGTGCCCGGGTCAGACTCTCCTCAGTGCAAGCGCCAAGCTCTGTGCTGTAAGCATCAGCGCAGGCCCAAATGATTTTTGTATTGGACATTTTGTATGATTGTTACTGCTGATTGACCAGCAGCCTGTTTGGAGAAGATGGGAGGGGCCCAGGTGTTCGTGATGGACAGGAGATTCCAGCCAGGCCTACAAACTGATTACAGAGAATGTCTGAGCAGACAGAATTCTCTGGGAAACAATGGGCAGAAGATGGAGGGTCATTGTAAATTAATGGGAAACCACTTAACCCAGGATCGGCTGAGAAGTGCAGCCCATCATCTGCCATTAACACTAGCACCTAGATGGGATAGCCCTGAAAGGCGGGAAACCAGACAAAGAAGGGTGATTAAAAAGACATCACTGAACTTTTAGGGTATAAGAGAAGACAGCTTTGGCCATTTTCGCTCGCCCTCATCTCTGAACCAAGAACCGAGCACTCCGTCCGAGACGGAGAGAAGAAACCACCATGAGCGACAAGAGCCTCGCCTTGCTCTTCGACTGTAGGAACGAACCTCGAAACTGGGACTTGGATACTGCATCGGCGATACGGAACCAGGAGACACGCTCTACACAGGGAAGCAGCGAGCAAGAAAACGGACAATCGGGGTGAGCATTGTCCAAGCCCACGCATCCTTCAGACCACCAGTACTGTGTGAGGGGGTGTTGTGTGTCCCAACCAATCCAGAGGGGCTTAGTGGAAAGGTTCTGTGTGTATTATATAGTGTATGTTCCGGGGTTTGTGGGACAAGTCCATGTTATACTCTGTATAGCAACACAGTGTGACTTTAGGCGTCTTAATACGAGACAGGGGCCTGTTCGACGGGCCAAGTTGTATTGTTGTACTGTTTATTTTACGCCACCAGGCATTTTACGTACTGGAGGCAGGTGTGTTAACCTTATTAAACACCGTACGGTTGAGTCCGAAAAGCTTGTCTGTGTTCCAATCCTGTTCACCGTAATTCCTGTCGTCTAGAACTAAGTAGGAGAGGTGATTCGAACCACCAAGGCAAACCACCTACAGTATTGGCGACCGCTGGCAGGACGATAGGTTATGTGAACAGGATCATGGAAAGTTTAGAGGGCAAGAGATCTGCAATGAGGGACAGAATTTCCTCCTATGTGTTTGGTAAAGTTAACGTGTCTCAGCAGTGGGTGCTGGAGATGTTGCGTTCTGACAGTCCTCCGGATAGGGCTGCAGAGTGGACAGGGAGCAAGGAGCATAAAAAGTCTAAGGGAAAGGCGATTTGGCTCCTGTGCCTGCAGAAACAGGTCCAACTGCTCAGGGAGCAAGTTGGAAAACTGCAGGCCGAGCTCAGGCAATCAGAAAAAAAGTCAGACGCAAGGGGGATAGTGAATAATAGATTAATGGAGGAGTTGCGCGAGGAAAGACAGGAGAAACGCGCACAGGAAGAAACCTCCCGAAACACCGGGGAGTACCTGCAGTGCCAGGTCACCGAGGCCAAGCTCAATGAGCAGGCTGTAAGGGAGGAGAACGCCCGCTTAACGGGTAAAGTTGACGGGCTAGAGGGGCAGCTTAGAGACATAAAGGCAGCCTACAGGGTAGCCAGGAGCAGGGGGTACGAGGATTTAAACTACGGGCCCTGCGAGGAAAGGATAAAAAGTCTGACCCAAGCCCTGTCCAAAGCCAGAGGGATGGTTTGCTTAACAACCCCGGGGAAGCTCGGGTGGACTGGGAAGAGGAAAGACAGGGGTCTGAGCATTGGGTCTGGGATAGGGAAGCCCGACCGGCGCCGGAAGCACCACCGGGACCGATGTGTCCTTTGCAGCAGCAAAAGTACGGTCCGCCCGCACAAAATGGTGCTCAGGGCCCGCTGCAGAGCGATTACGTGGTCTCGTTTACCACCCCACAACTGCAGGCTATGATAGCAAGCATGCCCAAATTAAGAAAAGAAGGGGACCCCTCCGTTCACTTCATGGAAGTGGAGCAAATTGGGGGGATCAATGGGTGTAGTGAGGGCGAAACTCACAGGCTGTTACTATTTTGCCTGGATGGAAAATTGTACCAGGCCCTGTCCGCAGCCCCCAAGCTGGGGCAGGGAACCACAGCAGGTTTAAAGGAGGAAATCCTGAGAGCCATGGGACATACCCAGGGTAGTCCGTTCTCCTGAGTGGAGAGAACGCTGCAGCTGGCTGGCGAAGCACCACAGGCAGCAGACAGGCTACGGCCGGTATACGGAAAGGCCACGGGTGGGATACTAGACAGGTTACAGCTGCAAGGGGGGCCCCAGGAATCACTGGCTCAGGACCCTCGTGGCAAACAGTTTGCCACAAATAAGGGCAAAAGCAGAAGCCTGGTTTGACTCCGAGGACCTCGCGAATACGGAGGCCGACATGCTCCGTAAGATGAACCTGGCCTTTAAAACCGGTTCAGAGGAGGAGGTCAAACCCAATAAAGGCAGGAAGGGGTTAGTGCAGAAAAGGGAAGGACATGTTTCGGGTGTGGGAAGACGGGACACTGGAGGCAAGAGTACCCGACCCAGAAAAAGGGGCAAGGCCGAGGGGATCCTCCGGTGCAAATGGCACAGACTGTCGAGGCGAAGGGGGCGACCGGGGAACCGTTTGACATTCTGGTGGCTGCCCTTCGGACGGTCTTTGTGCAGGAGAAAGGGAGGGTAGACGCTGCTGCGAGCAGTGTGATCCCGACCGCTCCCGTATGCCCAACACCCTGACTAGAGCGCGCCCAGCCTGAGTACCTGTGTCCGCTCACGTACGATGAGTGGGGCAGACCTTGTGTAAAGATTGGGGTGGAGACGGTACACGGGAAGTACTTGGTGGAGACCGGGGCCTCGAGCACGGTGATCCATTCAAGGGACCCGACCAACTCACCCTGGTCTAGTAGGATCCCATTCAGTCTTGTGGGGTTCACAGGGAACGAGCAGGCGGGGGCAATGTCCAAACCTTTGGCCATAGATTTAAGATAGAAACATAGAATCTAGGAGCAGGAGTAGGCCATTCGGCCTGTCGAGCCTGCTCCACCATTCAATACGATCATGGCTGATCACCCAAATCCAGTACCCTGTCCCTGCTTTAATCCCCACAGTACACATATCCCACCCTACCCCCGTAACCCCACGTATTTAATTCCCCCTAACATATCCCATCCTATCCCCATAACCCCACATATTTAATACCCCCTAACACTAAGGGTCAATTTATCATAGCCAAATCAACCTAACCCGCACATTTTTGGACTGTGGGAGGAAACCGGAGCACCCGGAGGAAACCCACAAAGACACGGGGAGAATGTGCAAACTCCACACAGACAGTCACCCGAGGTCAGATTCGAACCCGGGTCCCTGGCGCTGTGAGACACCAGTGCTAACCACTATGCCACCGTGATCCCTCCACACCAAGTGGAAATGCGTCCTAATAAAGTGGGAATAGCCACGGTCAGGAGTCCTAGGGGCCGACTTTATGTTAGCCCATCATACAATAGCGGATTTGAGGAATCACTGCCTTTGGGGAGCGGTGAGTTCCGATAACGAGGGAGAAGTTATAGTAATCCCTAAGGACGGGGAAGGAAGGGGTAGCGTGTGCATGATGAAGCCTAAGGGGAGTTATGACCTGGAGCAATTGGTCAGTAATACCCCAGTCAAGTATCAGGCGAACGTGAGAGGCAATCTCGCATCGTTCGCCATGCACAAGCACGACTGTGGCCGGTTGACGGGGGTAGAAGTCAGAGTACACGGGGACCCCATGTCACGGCCACAAAAGCAGTATAATTTCCCCAGAGAGGCAGAAGCCGACTTGGAAATGGCACTGGGATCCCTGGTAGAACAGGAGGTGTTGAGGCCGATAGCCACCCACGTGAACTCACCACTCTGGCCGGTTAGGAAACCCGGCCAGTCGCGGAGGGCCACCGTGGACTATCGGGTGCTCAATAAAAACATCCCAGCCTGCGCGCCCACAGTCGCGGCTGTTGCCGATCTGATAGGGAGCATTCCAGCGACCGCAACCATTTTTACGGTGCTGGATATCTCCAATGGGTTTTGGTCAATTCCTCTAAAAAGGGAAAACCAATACAAGTTTGCCTTTACTTTTAAAGGGCAACAGTACACCTGGACATGCCTTCCCCAGGGTTTTCATAACAGCCCTTCCATATTCCACCAGTGCTTGGAGGACGCCTTAAAGGGTTTTAGCCGACCTCAGCAGCTAGTACAGTATGTGGACGACTTGCTTTTGTTCTCCGCCGAGCTGCTGAGGGAGGCCGGGTTTAAAGTAAACCCGAAGAAAACCCAGATCGGCCGCGAGGAAGTCAAATTCCTCGGGCTGACGGTAAGGGCAGGGGAAAGGGCCATAGATGAGGCGAAAAAAAAGGCAGTACAGGAGTTACGAGTCCCCAAGGACGTAACAGGGGTAAGATCCTTCCTGGGACTCACAGGGTACTGCAGGGATTTTATTGAGGGTGACGCAGCCTCCGCAAGGGAGTTGGGTGGGAGTGGGACCAGAACTGCCAGGAAGCGTTCACACGCCTCAAGGAGGATTTGCAGACAGCTCCCGCACTGGGGACCATCAACGGTAGGGAGGAATTCTTTTTAGAGGTAGCAGCCAGCGGGGATAGCTTGAGCGCGGTGTTGCTCCAGGAGCGACACGACAAGCTATGGTCCGTGGTCTACTCATCTAGGGTACTGACCGAGGTAGAACGGGGATATTCCAACTGCGAGAGGCATCTCCTGGCCACGCATTGGGCCGTAAAGCGCTCACAGCTCTTTACGGGATCATCCCAGATAGTTCTACTCACCCACCATACCCCCACTCAGTTGTTGTTGGACGGGAGAATAAAGGACGGGACAGTGAGCAGTGCTCGCATTGCTCGCTGGACTTCATTGCTCTCGCAGATGAATCTGAGTGTGCGGGGGTTGACCGAGCCCAAGTTGGCAGCGAATTTGATTTACCCAGGCACAGCCCACACGTGTACAGTAGAAGGGGTGTGGGTTACCCAGGCACAGCCCACACGTGTACAGTAGAAGGGGTGTGGGACGTAGATGTCGGGTTCCGGGCCAGGTTACACCCGACGGGCCGGGGCATTTACGTGGACGGGTCCAGTTCGGTAGCAAAGGGGGAGCGCTTCACCGGGTGCGGGATTTATGACCCCACGGCTAAGATAGCTAAGGCTCTTAAACTCCCCAGCACCCTGAGCGCTCAGCATGCCGAACTGGCGGCGGTGGTGTATGTGGTCACCCACCCCGACGAGTTCCCCACCCCCTACACCATCTGCTCGGATTCCATGTTTACATGTAATTCGTGCACTGAGTACCTGGCCATCTGGGCTCGGCACGGTTTTAAATCCGCGGATGGGAAGCCCCTAGCAACAGCACCGCTGCTAGGAAGGATTTTGGAGGTCACGGGCACCCCGGGAGATCACTATATACATAAGGTCAAGGCCCACTCTAAAGACAGAGCCCAGAGGGGAAGGTAACCAAAGGGCTGACGAGTTGCCCAAGCAGGGGGCCAGGGAAGGAGAGTTCTGGGATCCCTATGAAGTAGGCCCGGTAGCAGCAATCCGGGACAAGGGAGGAACACCGGGGGTAACTTTGGCCCCGGACTTAAAACAAGTCCAAGCCCAGGATCCCGTCCTTAAGGCTATCCTGGGGAAGAAGGAAAAGGGCGAACAGGTAGAGGGTCCGTTCAGAGCAGCAGATATTATCGTTAAAGAGGGGATGCTATTTAAAGGGGATCGGTGGATAGTTCCCAAGCGGTACCAGAGGGAATTCCTCCAGTTGGCCCACGGGGGCCCAGGAGCGGAACACCCAGGGCCGGAAGCTACCTGGCAGAGGGTAGAACAGGCAGGGTGGTGGCCGCAAGTCAGGGAGGATGTCCGCGACTTTTGCGCGGACTGCCTGCTGTGCGCAGCAAACAACCCCGATCCTCAGCGTAGGCAAGTCCCCATAGGACACACAAGGAGGGTAGAGGGACCATGGCAGTCCCTCCAGGTTGATTACATCGGACCACTACCCACCACACAGGCAGGTAACAAATACTGCCTAGTCCTGGTGGATGTGTTCTCCAAGTGGGTGGAAGCCTTCCCTTGCCAAGCAGCCACGGCTTTGGCGACGGCAAGGATTCTGTTAAAGGAAGTGTTCTCCCGGTGGGGACTGTCACAGGTCGTGGAGTCCGACCAAGGGAGTCATTTCACGGGGCAAGTAATGCAGGCCACCTTGAAGCTTTTAGGGATTGAGGGGAAGTGGCATGTGGCTCACAACCCACAGTCATCGGGGGTTGTGGAACATCTTAACCGGACGATTAAAGAAAGGCTAAGGAAAGAGACAGGGTCATCCCCGAAAAAGTGGGATGAGGTCCTGCCGTTAGTTTTAATGGGTGTCCGGGCCAACCTCTCCAGAAGCACAGGGTATTCCCCGCATGAGCTCATGACCGGGAGGGTCATACGCACCCCCACCCACATTTTGGCACCGGTCCTAACAGAAGCCCAAGTCCGGGAAGTGAACCGGGACAAGTTTGTACAGAATCTGTATGATAAATTAAAACAGATTCACTGGCAGGCAGCCAGTAACATGGGGAACCTGCACCGGAAAAATCAGTTGCTGCTCGAGCCCCAGAAAACCCACAAGTGGAAGGTGGGAGACCAGGAAATGGTACGGAACTATGCCCGGATAGGGGCATTTTGAGCCACTATACATGGGGCCGGAGAGCATAGTGGACAAGGCAAGCCCCATGGTGTACGCGGTTAAACTCCCAAAACGCACAAAGTGGTTCCACATTAACCAGTGCAAGCAGTTTAACCCAGGGGAGAGAACAACAAAAGTAAAACGACACCAAGGCCCAATAATGAGCATGGTGGACGCGGGTCTTCCTCCATGATTTGGGACGACGATGACCCGGTGGTCGGGACAGTAAGGAGGAGCAGTAGGGTCCCACGGCCGAGGACACCTCCTTACACGCCGACCGTGAGCCGCAAAAGGTCCCGGTGAGAGCCATAGCGGGGCCACCCGGCAACACGAGTAGTGATGTACATGGTCTTACTGTACATAGTTCTTATATATAACGAAGCCAGACCTGTGGAGGTAATCCCTCTCTCAGAAAGGGATTGTTGATTTTTGTTTCATAGGAAGCCGAGGACGAAATGGAGACAGCCCTGAGACGGAGTGTGATCTTGATGTTGGCCGGAACGGGGTACAGCAGGAGAGGGGACACCGAGTCACCCCCCCTCTACGGCTGTACTTGGGGGGGGGGGGGGGGGGGGGGGCCACTGTGACTAAGGGGGGTAGGAGGGGGGACACAGACGAGATGGCAGCCTACTTCCACGAGGGAAGATGGCCAGGGTGGCTGGGGTCCAATTCGACGAAATACTCCAGCCACGCCGGGTTCACGTACAGGAAGGCTTCCCTACCATGTCCCCAACTGAAGATCACAGCCACGCGGGTTAGGGTGACCGAGGGCAAGCGCGTGTGCTTAAGATGCAAGGGACACATTCCCCTGGAACGGTGGTGGTGGCTTAGGAAGTTGAGTCAGGACAAGGGGAACAGGTCAGCGGACTGGGGAACGACACGTACTGACAGATCACGGGGACGAAGGGGGGAGTGGAAGTGTGTTGGAACAAGTGGTGGAAGGAGGAACAGGGGATTTGTGTGTGTGTGGGGGTCAGAACGGATCTGCCCAGTGGGTGTGTCGATTGCTTTCATACGGCAATGGCAGGATTCCGGGGCCGGGATGGGATGGGAGTTTGGATGCTTGCGTAGTCCCAGACCCTCCCAACACAATAAATTCCACGGAACTGGTAGTGTAAGATAGGAAGCCCCTGCCCACAGCCCCACTGGTACAGGAGACAGAAGTTAGGTGTCCTGCAAGGAGTGTAGAAGAGCATGCCAGGAGCAGCACCAGGCGTACCTAAAAATGAGGAAGCTGCAACACAGGACTACATGCATGCTAAAAAGCGGAAGCAGCATGCTATAGACAGGGCTAAGTGATCTCACAATCAATGGATCAGATCAAAGCTCTGCAGTCCTGCCACATCCAGTCGTGAATGGTGGTGGACCATTAAACAACTAACGGGAGGGGGAGGCTCCAAGAATATCCCCATCCTCAATGATGGTGGAGCCCAGCACGTGAGTGCAAAAGACAAGGCTGAAGCATTTGCAACCAACTTCAGCCAGAAGTGCCGAGTGGATGATCCATATCGGCCTACTCCCGACATCCCCACCATCACAGGAGCCAGTCTTCAGCCAATTCGATTCACTCCACGTGATATCAAGAAATGGCTGAGCGCACTGGATACAGCAAAGGCTGTGGGCCCCGACAACATCCCGGCTATCGTGCTGAAGACTTGTGCTTCAGAACTAGCCGCGCCTCTAGCCAAGCTGTTCCAGTACAGCTACAACACTGGCATCTATCCGACAATGTGGAAAACTGCCCAGGTATGTCCTGTCCACAAAAAACAGGACAAATCCAACCCGGCCAATTACCACCCCATCAGTCTACGCCAAGACCACTCGGCTCCCGGCCTCATTACAGCCTTGGTCCAAACATGGACAAAGGAGCTGAATTCCAGAGGTGAGGTGAGGTGAGAGTGACTGCCCTTGACATCAAGGCAGCATTTAACCGAGTCTGGCATCAAGGAGCCCAAGTAAAACTGAAGTCAATGGGAATCAGGAGGAAAACGCTCCACTGGCTGGAGTCATACCTAGCACAAAGGAAGATGGTTGTGGTGGTTGAAGGTCAATCATCACAGCCCCAGGACATCACTGCAGGAGTTCCTCAGGGCAGTGTCCTAGGCCCAACCATCTTCAGCTGCTTCATCAATGACCTTCCCTCCAACATAAGGTCAGAAATGGGGATGTTCGCTGATGACTACACAGTGTTCAGCGCCATTCACAACTCCTCAGATAATGAAGCAGTTCATGCCCGCATGCAACAAGACCTGGACGACGTTCAGGCTTGGGCTGATAAGTGGCAGGTAACATTCGCGCCACAGAAGTGCCAGGCAATGACTATCTCCAACAAGCGAGAGTCTAACCACCTCCCCATGACATTACCATCGCCGAATCCCCCACTATCAACATCCTGGGGGGTCACCATTAACCAGAAACTTAACGTGACCAGCCACATAAATACTGTGGCAACAAGAGCAGGTCAGAGGCTAGGTATTCTGCGGCGAGTGTCTCACCTCCTGACTCCCCAAAGCCTTTCCACCATCTACAAGGTACAAGTAAGGAGTGTGATGGAATACTCTCCACTTGCCTGGATAAATGCAGCTCCAACAACACTCAAGCAGCTCAACACCATCCAGAACAAAGCAGTCCGCTTGATTGGCACCCCATCCACCACCTTAAACATTCACTCCCTCCACCACTGGCGCACCGTGGCTGCTGTGTGTACCATCTACAAGATGCACTGCAGCAACTCACCAAGGCTTCTTCAGCAGCACCTCCCAAACCCGCAACCTCTTCCACCTCGAAGGACAAGGGCAGCAGGCGCATGGGGGGGGAACACCACCACCTCCAAGTTCCCCTCCAAGTCACACACCATCCTGACTTAGAAGTATATCGCCGATCCTTCATCATCGCTGGATCAAAATCCTGGAACTCCCTACCTAACAGCACTGTGGGAGTACCATCACCACACGGACTGCAGCGGTTCAAGGCGGCGGCTCACCACCACCTTCTCAAGGCCAACCAGGGATGGGCAATAAATGCTGGCTTTGCCAGCGGCGCCCACATCCCATACTGGGCATCGCTGTTCACCGTAATTCCTGTCGTCTAGAACTAAGTAGGTAAGGTGATTCGAACCACCAAGGCAAACCACCTACAGTGCCGGGGTCACACTCTCTCAGTGCACACTCTGTGCCCGGGTCAGACTCTCTCTCAGTGCAAGCTCTGAGCCCAGGTCAGACTGTCTCTAAGTGCACGTTCTGAGCTCTGTGCCCGGGTCTCTCACACTCTGTGCCGGGGGTCACACTTTCTCTCAGTGCACGCTTCGTGCCCGGGTCACTCTCTCTCAGTGCACACTCTGAGCCCGGGTCAGACTCTCAGTGCACACTCTGAGCCCGGGTCAGACTCTCTCTCAGTAGCTCTGTGCCCGGGTCAGACTCTCTCTCAGTGCACACTCTGAACTCTGAGCCCGGGTCAGACTCTCTCTCAGTAGCTCTGTGCCCGGGTCAGACTCTCTCTCAGTGCACACTCTGAACTCTGAGCCCGGGTCAGACACTCTCTCGTGCCCGGAATCCTTCTGTCCGCTCGCGGCACTTACTGTCTCGCGACCCTTTAACTGACACCCGTTCGGTGCGCGGCGAGCGGTGGCTCCTCAGTGCCAGCTCCATCCGAACAGCCGTTAAGAAGCCGGTTTACGCTCCTACTCACCTCTCTCAAGTCCGGGACGCGGTGTTTACAGGTGTAACAGGTACTGGTTTCAATCACGGTGCAAATAATCCCCGTTACAATATAAAATGCCCAGGTCCTCATTCGACGACACTCACTGAGCTCCGTCGCCATCATTACACACTCACTTGTCAATCCGTGCTGCAATGACGTCACTCCGTCGCCACGACGTAGCCGCAGCCAAGGCGCCCAATGCTGAATGAGTGCACTGGAGCTACGGAGGGGACTGAGAAACAAGAAGTGCAAGAGGGAACCCTTTGCAATCCAGTACTACTGTATCCTAGCAAAACACTCGGAGCTCGGACACGACAAGAGAGCCCCAGGTGGGCAGAGGAAACGCTTCAAGGACACCCTCAAAGCCTCTTTGAAAAAGTGCAACATCCCCACCGACACCTGGGAATCCCTGGCCCAAGACCGCACAAAGTGGAGGAGAAGCATCCGGGAAGGCGCCGAACACCTCGAGTCTCTTCGCCGGGAGCAAGCAGAAGCCAAGCGCAAACAGCGGAAGGAGCGCATGTCAACCCAAGCACCCCGCCCCTTCAACCACCATTGCCCCACCTGTGACTGTAGGTCCCGCATTGGACTCATTAGTCACCTGAGAACTCATTTTTAGTGTGGAAGAATGTCATCCTCAGTTCCGAGGGACTGCCTAAGAGAGAGCGATTCTAGCAATGAAGGTATCCACACGGTAACGAGTTGCAAAACCTGCTGTGACGTTAAAGTTCATTGACCTGAAATGTTAACTCTGTTTCTCTCTCCACAGATGCTGCTTGACTTGCTCAGTGTTTGCAGCATTTTCTGTTTTTATTTCAGTCATTTCAATACCCTCCTTTCTGGCCTCACATTCTTTACTATGCAGAAACTCCAACTCATCCAAACACAGCTGCCCATATCCTCTCTTTTACTATGTCATACTGAACTATCGCTCTATTCCTTTCTGGCCTACTCTGGCTTCATATCTCCAACATATTAAGTTTAAATTCTACATCCTTGTCATCAAATCCCTCTACAGCCTTTTCACCATTCTATCTCTAAGATACTCCAGGCTTACATTGCCGTGGCCCTCCCCCTCCCCCTCCCCCTCCCCCCTCCCCCTCCCCCTCCCCCTCCCGTGACCTTACAAGCAGAAACTTCAACTGTCCATTCTACTCTGTCGCTGACCTTCCCACCCAACATGCCTGCTGGGGGTTAATCTTGAGAGCCTCCTTTCCATCTTATTCATCCCTCCCACCACTGACTCCGTGGAGGTTGCCAGTGGAGCAACAATCATCGCCCCTTCTGCATTGAACTCCAGAATGTCCATTCACTTGTGAATAAGACCCTTGCCATCCTTGACCTTATTGTGGATGATTGCATCCACATTATGGCCTGGATGGAAACTTGGCTCATGGGTGATGACACCTTTCCCCCTTACTGAAGCCTTCCCGCCTAGCTATATCTTCCACCACCTGCCCTGCGCAAACCGCTGTGTTCTCGGTGTGACCCTTATCATCAATCTCAATCTATTCCAATTCTGTATGAAGAAAATTTCAATGTTTGGATGAATTTTGATACTTTCTGAGGGGTTGAATAGATTCAATGGTCTGGACGAATCCAGATGTATAGAAATTACATTAATTCTGGATATCTGCACAGCACATTCATGTGATCTTAACAAAAGTCAATCCAACTTTTCTGTCTTCAAGCACAGTGTTGGTATAGCTAATGGATCAAAATCTAACTAAAACTTGAACAGGCACTACAGGATTAGAATGTTGAATTATATTTGGTTTGTCATTGATGATGTGCCAATTAAGAATATACATTAATGATCTAGATAAACGAACTAAATGTAATATCTCCAAGTTTGCAGATAACACAAAGCTGGGTGGGTGTGTGCGCTGCGAGGAGGATACCGAGAAACTCCAGGATGATTTGGACAGGTTGGGTGAGTGGGCAGAAGCGTGGCAGATGCAATATAACGTGGATAAATGCGAGGTTATCCACTTTGGTGTCAAAAACAGAAAGGCAGACTATTATCTGAATGGCAATAGATTGGGAGAAGGGGAAGTGCAACGAGACCTGGGTGTCCTTGTGCACCAGTCGCTGAAGGTAAGCATGCAGGTGCAGCAGGCGGTGAAGAAGGCAACTGGTATGTTGGCCTTCATAGCGAAAGGGTTTGAGTATAGGAACAGGGATGTCCTGCTGCAGTTGTACAGGGCCTTGGTGAGACCACACCTTGAGTACTGTGTGCAGTTTTGGTCACCTTATCTGAGGAAGGATGTTCTTGCCATGGAAGGAGTTCAGCGAAGATTCACAAGGCTGATACCTGGGATGGCAGGAATGACACATGAGGAGAGATTGGGTCGATTGGGCTTATACTCGCTGGAGTTTAGAAGAATGAGAGGGGATCTCATCGAAACATATAAAATTCTGACAGGTCTGGACAAACTAGATGCAGGAAGAATGTTCCCGATGGTCGGAGAGTCCAGAACCAGGGGTCATAATCTAAGGATAAGGGGTAAGCCATTTAGGACAGAAATGAGGAAGAATTTCTTCACCCAGAGAGTGGTGAACCTGTGGAATTCTCTACCACAGAAGGTAGTTGAGGCCAAGTTATTAAATATATTCAAGAATGAGTTTGATATATTTCTTAAAGCTAAAGGTATCAAGGGATATGGGGAGAATGCAGGTGCAGGGTACTGAGTTTGGATGATCAGCCATGATCTCATTGAATGGCAGAGCAGGCTCGAGGGGCCGAATGGCCTACTCCTGCTCCTATCTTCTATGTTTCTATGTAAGTCAGCGACTGTGCTTCTAGGATCAGGTTTATGCTTCGAGCTAACACAGCAAAGTCATCTGTGCTGTTCTGCCATTTAGACAAAAAGAATAAAGGTTTCAAGACTGTAAATATATTGTTTGTACTGAGTACTGACGATTTTCCTGCTTAATGTTAAATAAATTCATCTGTTGGTTTATAGCTTAAGCTTCAGTCTCAATCTACCTTCCAAAACCGAGGAAATGCTGAGGTAGCACGTGATGTATTCTTGTAAGTACTGTGGCAAGGATTCTCTGCTTGAACCCTGGGTCTCACTACATTTACGTAGATACTGGGCAGATGAAGACATACTCTCAATCATAGAGAATGCAAGGTCTGTTCATGGGAGTGGTCAGTGATGCTGAACCCAAGCAGTATATTGTAAAAACCCTAAAACGTAACAGGTTCCATGCCTACAATTGTCCTCCGCTTTTTCCTGGTCTAGATTGACATCGGAGAGGTCATTGTCTTAGAAAAAGCCTCTGCAATCCTTCTTATCATCTACAAGTCTCTGTATGGCCTTGCCTTTCTCTGCCTTTGAAATCTCCTTTAGCCCTATGTTCCTGCATGTGTCCTCCACTCTTCTGACTCTTGCTATTTTGCATTTACCCCCTTCCTCCATTCCATCTTCAGCTGTGTAGTGTATTGTACTGTTAGAATAATCAGACATTTATTATAAAAGGAATAAACACTTTATTTTGTAACTTCATGGCACAAACAAAATTGTATAACCCCTTTGACCTTTTAACGTCATCACTTCTTTTCCCAGAACTCCCTAAAAAACCTGCACATGCTCAGTACTACAGTATATAGCACTCCACAGGCTGCATAGCCTTCAACCATCTTGGCACAACAATCTAAATGTTCTCTAAACCTCTCCATCTTGCCATCACTTTTCCTCCTCAAAACCTACCTCATTGATCATGCCATCAGTCACCATTGTTAATCCTTCTCTCTCCATTTCTCAGTGTCCAGTTATTTCCTCTGTGAAGCACTTTCAGACATCTTATTACATTAAACATGTTATAAAAGTGTCATTGCTTTGGCAGTATAAACAATGGTCAGATCAGTCCACTCGGCTTACTGAAGGAGACAACACTTGTCACAGCAAGAACTAGCACAGCTGAGAGCTTGAGATCAGTGCTGGCAGAAGGCATGTTTGGGTGCTCTTCAAATTTCCTCCTAAATTCACTGTTATATTCACTATTAGTGCAGTTAAGACTGGTTGCACTATGTATTAGATAGCACTACAGGCTCGACAACCTGTAAAGAGCGGGGAAGTAGAGCCTGATGAAGCAGCTAAAAAACATCTTATTTGCAAATGGGTAGAACTATATTGAGATGAAACTCAATATAGATCAGTCTTACACACTAGAAGAAAAATGGGAAACATACTTAATGAATGATATTAAACTGGTTAGGGGGAGGCTGAAAGAGATCTAGGAGTGATAACAGACTCAATACTGATCATGTTCAGCCATTCAAGGGCAGCAATTAACAAAGCTTGCTGAGTTATATTGCCAAATTAATAGCAGAGGTGTGAGGTTGTTATGCTGAAGTTAAACAGTGCTGTAGTCAGGCACAGAAGACTGAGGTGCCAAAATATCCAGAGAGTTGGAGGGTGAAAAGTGGCAGATTACCCTCAAGTGGGCAAAAATATGGGGCGGAACTTTGGATCCATTGATTTCCACCCTGAGCAACCTGCAACCTAAATTCTAGAGTGCAGTTTGTCACGGAGTGCAGATTGGAACAGAGTGTTGAGCTGCAAGTTTGGTGAGTGAGGGAGTAAATCTTAAAGGTTAATCTCTTATTGTTATAAATTCTAGTCTTGTGTGCTTGCAATTAGCATTTAAATTTACTGTTTCAAGTTTTACGTTTCTTCCAGGCTTGGGCAGGGCTAAGCAAGCTCTGTGCTGGAGAGCAGGTGAGAGTAATTAATTAATTAACTGGTCTAATCTGGTTCTGTAACTGCCAGAGAGCTCACTTATTTAAATCTCAGCAGTATAAATAAGGGAGACTAGAGTGCAGTTTGGAACAGAGTGTTGAGCTGCGAGTTTGGTGAGTGAGGGAGTGCGGAGAGGAGGGAGGTGTTCCTTCCTTTTTCCATCTTTGTCAGCTTCCTGGTGCGGCAGCGGACCTGCGTGAGGCGAGGCGGCGGCAGAGGGTTTAAAAGGCTCCAGAGACCAGTCTCCGAACTCGGAGGGAGGGAGAGAGGTAAAAAATAATCGAGGTGTGACGTCACCAGAAAGCAGGTAAGTAATTGGTTGGTGAGTATTTCTCTCTTTTTAAACTTAAACTCTGTGCTTTACAGTTTCTAAGGTGTGATCTTCATCAGGCGGGACAGAGGGTATTTAAAAAATATTAATAAATTTAATTAATTACATAGAATGGGAGAGCAGGTGATGTGTTACTGCTGCAATATGTGGGAGCTGGTGGACACCATTAATGCTCACGGTGATCACATTTGCAGTAATTGTTGGCTGCTCGAGGAACTCCAGCTCCGTGTTGATGAGCTGGAATCCGAGCTTCAAACACTGCGACACATCAGGGAGAGGGAGAGTTACCTGGACTCTGTGTTCCAGGAAGTAGTCACACCAATTAGATTAACTAATTCAGATGTAGTCCGTGGTCAGGGACAGGAGGGTGTGACTATGAGTGAGGCAGGTACGGGGATCCAGGAGGTAGTGTTGGAGGAGCCGCAGCCCTTGCTCTTGTCCAACAGGTTCGAGGCTCTTACTCCCTGTGAGGACGGGAGCAGGGACTGCAGGGAGGATGAGCAACCTGGCCACAGCACCGTGGAACGGGGGGCCATTCAAGTGGGGGGAGTAAAAAGAAATGTTGTAGTGGTAGGGGATAGTATCATAAGGGGATAGATAGGGTTCTTTGCAGCTGAGAGCGAGAGTCCCGAAGGTTGTGTTGCCTGCCCGGTGCCAGGGTTAAGGACATCTCCTCTGGGCTGGAGAGAAACTTGGAGTGGGAGGGGGAGGATCCAGTTGTCGTGGTCCATGTTGGTACCAACGACATAGATGGGACAAGGAAAGAGGTTCTGCTGAGGGAGTATGAGCAGCTAGGGGCCAAATTAAAAAGCAGAACCACAAGGGTAATAATCTCTGGATTACTACCTGAGCCACGAGCAAATTTGGCTAGGGTAAATAAAATCAGAGAGTTAAATGCGTGGCTCAAAGACTGGTGTGGGAGAAATGGGTTTTGCTTCTTGGGACACTGGCACCAGTACTGGGACGGGAGAGAGCTGTTCCGTTGGGACGGACTTCACTTGGCCAGTGCTAGGACTAGAATCCTGGCGAATCGAATAACTAGGGCTGTAGCGAGGGATTTAAACTAATTAGTGGGGGGGAGGTTTCAAGAGAGCGAAGAATAAAAATGTCAGCGGAGAAGGCAATAGAGCAAATTAGCAGTGGGGAAATTAAAAACCAGAGCGTGTCAGGAAGGGACAGAATATATAAAGATAAAGGTAAAGTAGTAAAGGGGGTAAAAGCAGGAATAAATTGTCACAAAACATGTTTAAAAGTTCTTTATCTGAATGCACGCAGCATTCGTAACAAAATAGACGAGTTGACGGTACAAATAACTACACATGGGTATGATCTGGTGGCCATTACAGAAACATGGCTGCGAGGTGACCATGACTGGGAACTAAACATCCAGGGATATTTGACTATTAGGAAGGACAGACAGGAAGGAAAGGGAGGTGGGGTGGCTATGTTAATAAAGGATGGAATCACTGCAATAGTGAGAAATGATACTGGGTCAAAGGATCTGGATAGTGAAACAGTTTGGGTGGAGATAAGGAATAATGAGGGGAAAAAGTCACTAGTGGGCGTAGTCTATAGGCCTCCTAACAGTTGCAACTCAATTGGTCGGAGTATAAATCAGGAAATAGTTGGGGCTTGTAATGAGGGAACAGCTATAATCATGGGAGATTTTAACTTTCATATTGACTGGACAAATCAAATTGGGCAGGGCAGCCTTGAGGAAGAGTTCATAGAGTGCATTAGGGATGGGTTCCTTGAGCAGTATGTTACTGAACCAACCAGGGGGCAGGCAATCTTAGATCTGGTCCTGTGTAATGAGACAGGATTAATAAAAAATGTCCTAGTAAAGGATCCCCTTGGAATGAGTGACCATAACATGGTTGAATTCCAAATTCAGTTGGAGGGTGAGAGAGTTGATCTCAAACCAGCGTACTAAGCTTAAATAAAGGAGACTATGAAGGTATGAGAGCAGAGTTGACTAAAGTGGACTGGGAAAATAGATTAAGGTGTAAGACAGTACAGGAGCAGTGGTGTACATTCAAGGAGGTATTTCACAACTTTCAAGAAAAATATATTCCACTGAGGAAAAAGGGGTGTAAAAGAAAAGACAGCCATCCGTGGCTAAGTAAAGTAATAAAGGATAGTATCCGACTAAAAACAAGGGCTTTTAAAGTAGCCAAATCTAGTGGGAGGATAGAAGATTGGGAAGCATTTAAAAGCCAGCAAAGAATAACTAAAAGATTAATTAAGAAGGGGAAGATAGATTATGAAAGTAAACTAGCAAAAAATATAAAAACAGATAGCAAGAGTTTCTACAGTTATATAAAAAGAAAAAGGGTGGCTAAAGTGAATGTTGGTCCCTTAGAGGACGAGACCGGGAAATTAGTAGTGGGGAACACGGAGATGGCAAATACGCTGAACAAATATTTTGTATCAGTCTTTACTGTAGAAGATACTAAAAATATCCCAACACTGGACAAACGGGGGGCTATAGGGGGGGGGAGGAGCTAAACACGATTAAAATCACTAAGGTCTGGTACTCGGTAAGATAATGGGACTTAAGGCGGATAAATCCCCTGGACCTGATGGCTTACATCCTAGGGTCTTGAGAGAAACAGCGGTAGGGATTGCGGATGCATTGGTGGTAATTTTCCAAAACTCCCTGGATTCGGGAAAGGTCCCAGCAGATTGGAAAACTGCTAATGTAATGCCCTTATTTAAAAAGGGAGGTAGACAAAAGGCTGGAAACTATAGACCAGTTAGCCTAACATCTGTGGTTGGTAAAATGTTGGAATCCATAATTAAGGAAGCAGTAACAGGACATTTGGATAAGCATAATTTAATCGGACAGAGTCAGCATGGTTTTATGAAGGGGAAATCATGCTTCACAAATTTGCTCGAATTCTTTGAGGACGTAACAAACAGGGTGGATAAAGGGGAACCAGTGGATGTGGTGTATTTGGACTTCCAAAAGGCATTTGATAAGGTGCCACACAAAAGATTACTGCACAAGATAAAAAATCACGGGGTTGGGGGTAATATACTGGCATGGGTGGAAGATTGGCTATCTAACAGAAAACAGAGAGTTGGGATAAATGGTTCATTCTCGGGTTGGCAATCAGTAACTAGTGGTGTTCCGCAAGGGTCAGTGCTGGGACCCCAACTCTTTACAATCTATATTAACGATTTGGAGGAGGGGACCAAGTGCAACGTATCCAAGTTTGCTGACGATACAAAGATGGGAGGAAAAGCAGTGAGTGAGGAGGACATAAAAAACCTGCAAGGGGACATAGACAGGCTAAGTGAGTGGGTGGAAATTTGGCAGATGGAATATAATGTTGGAAAGTGTGAGGTTATGCACTTTGGCAGAAAAAATCAAAGAGCAAGTTATTATCTAAATGGAAAGAAACTGCAAAGTGCTACAGTACAAAGGGATCTGGGGGTCCTGGTGCATGAAACACAGAAGGTTAGTATGCAGGTACAGCAGGTGATCAGGAAGGCCAATGGAATCTTGGCTTTTATTGCAAGGGGGATGGAGTATAAAAGCAGGGAAGTCTTGCTTCAGTTATACAAGGTACTGGTGAGGCCACACCTAGAATACTGCATACAGTTTTGGTTTCCATATTTAAGAAAAGATATACTTGCTGTCGAGGCAGTTCAGAGAAGGTTCACTCGGTTGATTCCGGAGATGAGGGGGTTGACTGATGAGGAAAGGTTGAGTAGGTTGGGCCTCTACTCATTGGAATTCAGAAGAATGAGAGGCGATCTTATCGAAACATATAAGATTGTGAGGGAGCTTGATCGGGTGGAGGCGGGGAGGATGTTTCCACTGATGGGTGAGACTAGAACTAGGGGGCATAATCTTAGAATAAGGGGCTGCCGTTTCAAAACTGAGATGAGGAGAAACTTCCGACGAAGGGTTTCGACCTGAAACGTTAACTCTGTTTCTCTCTCCACGGATGTTGCCTGGCCTGCTGAGTTTTTCCAGCGTTTTCTGTTGTTATTGAGGAGAAACTTCTTCACTCAGGGTAGTAAATCTATGGAATTTGCTACCTCAGAGAGCTGTGGAAGCTGCGACATTAAATAAATTTAAAACGGAGATAGACAGTTTCCTAGCTGATAAGGGAGTTAAGGGTTATGGGGAGCGGGCAGAGAAGTGGACGTGAGTCTAGGTTCAGATCAGCCATGATCCTATTGAATGGCGGAGCAGGCCCGAGGCTCCTGCTCCTACTTCTTATGTTCTTGTTAGGAGAGGGAGATGGTAGGTGAGTCATTTGTCCACTTCCTGACATGTCTAGGCGAGACTTTGTGCATGTCTGGGGAGTGCTCCCGGGCTACCCCCGGAATTCTGGTGAGCAGGCTCTCCAAAAAGCCTAGTGGAACTGCCTGCTGGGAGCATATATGGTTTATGTACTGGGCCTTAAGAAGGCCCCAAACATCAGAGGGAGGAAAGGTAATCAATCCCAGAGAGCATTGATTAGCTAATAATGGCCGCTGTTCCCTTTTGGGAATGAATAATTTTTTTGACACTTTCTTCTTTGGCCTATTATAGAACTATAGCTCCCTCCATTAGATCATCAGGGTGCTGCTCCAATATTCCAGAGCCTTATGGGGGATGGGGATGGGGTATCTGCTTTGACTCTACAGGTGCAGGCCACCCACCCACACTGCTTAAGTGATCCCAACCCCAGTGTTTCCCCATAACCCTGCAAATTAGTCCTCTTCAAGTACATGACCAATTGCCTTTTGAAAGTTTCAATGGAATTTGCTTCCACCACTCTTTCAGGTACTGCGTTCCAGATCTTAACAACCCTCTGAAAAAATTCACAATTTCCCCTCTAGTTCTTTTGCCAATTATTTTAAATCTGTGACCTCTGGTTACCGACTCACTTGCGAGAGGAAACAGTTTCTCCCTACTTGCTCTATCAAAACCTCTCATAATTTTGAATAACTCTATTAGGTCTCCCCTTAACCTTCTATGCTCTAAGGAGAACAATCCCAGCTTCTCTAATCTCTCCATATAACTGAAGTCCCTCATCCCTAGTATCATCCTGTTAAACCTCCTCTGTACCCTCTCCAAGGCCTTGACATCCTTCCTAAAGTGTGGTGGCCAAAATTGTACACAATACTTCAGCTGAGGCCTAACCAGTGATTTGTAAAGCTTGGCTTGACTTGTTTTTCTATTCAATGCCCCTATTTACAAAGTCAAGTATCCCATACGCTTTCTATAACTAGGGGGATCAAGGGGTATGGCGAGAAAGCAGGAATGGGGTACTGAGGTAACATGTTCAGCCATGAACGCATTGAATGGCGGTGCAGGCTCGAAGGACCGAATGGTCTACTCCTGCACCTATTTTCTATGTTTCTATGTCTATAACCGTCTTATAAACTTACCCTGCCACCTTCAAAGATTTATGAATATGCACCCCCAGGTCCCTCTGCTCTTGTACCCCTCTCAAAATAGCACCATTTAGATTATACTGCCTCTCTACGTTATTCCCCCCAAGTAAATCACTTCACACTTATCCGCATTAAATTGCATCTGCCATGTGTCTGCCCATTTCACCAGTCCTGAACCATAAGTTACTTTGAAATTCAATCCTTAGTTTTTAAATGGTTTAGTTTTAGCATTTACTTAAATCACCATTGTCTTCATAGTTTCAAATTCTGGTCACATAAACACAAGGAATAAAGCAGATAACTGAGTACATGAGAACCACAGGTGATCTCAGCCAATGTAACTGATGCTACCAGTGAGTATCCTGTGATCTGTCAGGTTTCTCGGTTTATTTTTCCCTTAAGTTGATTATTTCCAATATATTTTATTTTTGGTCCTCATATTTACAATTGCTGGTTATAGTGGTGTGGAATGGGCAGTAATGGCTGGCAAATTGAATGCTTATCTGAGGAAGGATGTTCTTCCCATGGAGGGAGTGCAGTGAAGATTCACCAGACTGATACCTGGGATGGCAGGAATGACGTATGATGAGAGATTGGGTCGATTAGGCTTATATTCGCTAGAGTTTAGAAGAATGAGAGGGGATCTCATTGAAACTTATAAAATTCTAATAGGACCAGACAGACTAGATGCAGGAAGGATGTTCCCGATGGCGGGGGAGTCCAGAACCAGGGGTCACAGACTAAGGATAAGGGGTAAGCCATTTAGGATTGAGATGAGGAGGAATTTCTTCACCCAGAGAGTGGTGAACCTGTGGAATTCTCTACCACAGAAAGCAGTTGAGGCCAACTCATTAAATATATTCAAGAAGGAGTTAGATATATTTCTTAAGGCTAAAGGGATCAAGGGATATGGGGAGAAAGCAGGGACTGGGTACTGAATTTGGATGATCAGCCATGATCTCATTAAATGGCGGAACTGGCTCGAGGGGCCGAATGGCCTACTCCTGCTCCTATCTTCTATGTTTCTATATTTAGAATTATTGTTTACTGTGGCCATGTTTGATTTACACCCTTGATTTCTCTGCCTTCCACTTTTGCTTTTCTCCTTCCTTTCTTGTGTTTCTATCCTTGCTTCCCTTTCCTCTATCTCCCTGCACAGGTTCCCAACCCCCTGCCATTTTAGTTTAAACCCTCCCCAACAGCACTGGCAAACACTCCCCCTAGGACATCGGTCCCGGTCCTGCCCAGGTGCAAACCGTCCAGTTTGTACTGGTCCCACCTCCCCCAGAACCGGTTCCAATGTCCCAGGAATTTGAATCCCTCCCCATTGCACCATTCTTCTAGCCACGTATTCATCTGAAATATCCTTCTATTTCTACTCTGACTAGTATGTGGCACTGGTAGCAATCCTGAGATGACTACCTTTTGAGGTCCTATTTTTTAATTTACCTCCTAACTCCCTATATTCAGCTTTTAGGACCTCATCCCGTTTTTTACCTATATCGTTGGTACCTATATGCACCACGACAACTGGCTATTCACCCTCCCCCTCCAGAATGCCCTGCAGCCACTCCAAGACATCCTTGACCCTTGCACCAGGGAGGCAACATACCATCCTGGAGTCTCATTTGCGGCCGCAGAAACCCCTATCTATTCCCCTTACAATAGAATCCCCTATCACTATAGCTCTCCCGCTCTTTTTCCTCCCCTCCTGTGCAGCAGAACCACCCATGGTGCCAGGAAGTTGGTTGCTGCTGCCTTCCCCCGATGAGCCATCCCCCTCAACAATATCCAAAGTGGTATATCTGTTTGAGAGGGGGATGGCCACAGGGGAACCCTGCACTACCTGCCTGCACCTACTACTCTGCCTGGTGGTCACCCATTCCCCTCCTGCCTGTGCAGCCTTTACCTGCGGTGTGACCAACTTATTAAACGTGATATCCACGACATCCTCAGCGTCGCGAATGCTCCAGTATGCATCCATTCGCAGCTTCAGCGCCGCAATGCGGTCTGCATGTAGCTGCAGCTGGATACACTTCCTGCACACATGGTCGTCAGTGACACGGGAAGTGTCCCTGATTTCCCACATAGCGCAGGAAGAGCATACCACGGGGCTGAGCTGTGCTGCCATGACTTACCCTTTAATTAATTTAAATTAAATCAAATCAATACCACCAATTACACTACAATTAAATGTTATACTCAAGGGCCCTTGTTTACTAGCACTCCCCGCTACACAACAGAGACCTTAGAAAGTAGAACCACAAAATTAAGACCTTCTAGACTTTATAATCTATTAACCTTAACTGTCAAACTATAGAGTTGTATAAATACTCACCTGGCCGTACTCACCCAATCAGCTGCTTCCTCTTGCCCGCGTCACTTTTTGAATCGTGACGTGGCTCTGGAACGCTGCCGCCGGTCTGAGAGATTGGTAAGCCTCTGTTTAAAAAAAAAAAAAAGCCCGCGAAAGTGAGTTTAAGTCCTCACTGTACCGCCACTCTCTGCTCCTCCCGACTCCGGCCTTTGGGAAAAAAAGCCCGCGAAAGTGAGTTTAAATACTCACTGAACCACCACTCTCTGCTCCTCCTGACTCCGGCCTTTCTATGACTTGTCCTGTACTGTTTGACGATGTAGCTCAGTGTTCTAATTGTTTTGATGATTGCTGCTCTGTACTGATTGGACATGTTGAGCGTCAAGTCTACTAAGACTCATAGGACTTTTTCAACTTCATCGTTAAGTTTTTCAACACAATTCATGGATTGCGTATGTCACTCTTTTTTTTCTTCCTATGCGCACTACTTTATAGCTGTCTGTATTGAATTTCACTCGCCATCTTTTTGTCCACTTATATATTTTGTCCAGTTCATTTTATTTGGAGGAAAAGGAGGTAGAAAAGGAAGGATGCTAGGCAGGTGAGATTACTCGTGAGGCAGATTGCCATTACCCATGGATTCACATCTAAAGGCAGAGGCACACTTAATTTGGGATATATGAGCAACCTGTCTTTGCAGGTTGCACTTCACTCAAGAGGTAGTGGCAGAATTGTGCCTCCAGCAAATGTCCATCACCAGTGTTTCTCAAAGTCATCATCGTCCTGATTTTTAAGCTGCAGACTCCTTCCAAGATGCCACAAGAGATCTCAGTATCAGTAAATCTCCAGTTCAGAGATGTATCAAGTAAATGACTGATGTGTTATTCACCAGCACAAATAATTTCATTGCTTTCAACATGGACAATCAGCAGCAGAATGCATTTTTTTTCCAATGACAGGATTCCTAAAAAATCCACTTCAACAATTTGCAGATTATCAAAATAGGATCATGCAAATGAATGCCTGATTTCAGGCAATAGTTATGATTCATTCACTTTAATGGACTTTATTTCAGAAAATCCTATGAGATTGCCCTTCTACCGAACAATATCATTCACCATGCTTCAGCCCAGGCCTGAAAAATCCTCCCATTTTGTTTACAAACTGAATGTAGGATAAACTCATAAAAGATTAAGTACTTTCCCTTATGAGCTAATCTCCCACCATTTTGCTCACAGTTTGGGTCTGGATCATAATTGTGATGTTTAGTATGGTCTCATTCTGGCTGAGGAATGATGCACAGCAGAAGTCTAGGAGTGGAGCACAGAAGGGGTCATGAGGCATAACACAGTAACAAGGCAGAGTGTAACATAATGAAGTGTGTCGGGAAGTGCATAGCAAGCAGATAAGTGCACAACTGAGCAGGGTGAAGAGCAGAGTACAACAGAGTATGTTCGAAATCGGGGTGTCCAAAATGTATCTGGTTATGCGAACAAAATAGTGACACGAATAATGCTGTGTTTACATGATTGTATTAGAACTGGAGACAAAAAGTCTCTTCAGACTAGTAGTAGAATAATTGGTAAATGCTTAGAATTTGCTTATGTTTTGGTTCTCTGCAGATGTTATTGCATTTTGCACTGTGATGGTCACATATGACCTTGTTTCCAGGCCAGCTGTCTGCTGTTTGTGTGCTAGGAAGGTTGTTTTATGTGTTTTTAATTTGACCAACCAAGGCTCAATGCCTATGTTTCTTCTATTATTACTAATAACCATGATGTAATGCTAAGGTAGAAATTGGAGATAGCTTAACAAAACTGCTTGTAAGGATAATTAAAAGTCAATTAGGATAAAAGACAGAATGAAAGGAATTTGAGGAGGTTAAGGTATCCATCTTAGGATGGGGCCGTTTGCTAGATGAAAGAGAGAGAACGACTGGCTGAAGTGGGACAGCTCTGGCTTGGAACTCCTGATTAGGGCAACACGGTGGCATAGTGGTTAGCACTGGTGCCTCACAGCGCCAGGGACCCGGGTTCGAATCTGGCCTCGGGTGACTGTCTGTGTGGAGTTTGCACATTCTCCCCGTGTCTGCGTGGGTTTCCTCCGGGTGCTCCGGTTTCCTCCCACAGTCCAAAACTGTGCGGGTTAGGTTGATTTGGCTATGATAAATTGACCCTTAGTGTTAGGGGGGGATTAAATATGTGGGGTTACGGGGATAGGATGGGATATGTTAGGGGGAATTAAATACGTGGGGTTACGGGGATAATGTGGGATATGTGTCGGTGCAGGCTCGATGGGGATTCTGTGTGAGAAGGCAGGGACAGGTTGCTGGATTTGGATGATCAGCCATGATCGTATTGAATGGTGGAGCAGGCTCGACGGGCCGAATGGCCTACTCCTGCTCCTAGTCTCTATGTTTCTATGTTTTAAAAGGGGACGAGGTCAGGCCTTGTACTTGCTGTGCCAGGGAGGACAGGGACAAAGAGAGATAAGACACGAATTCCAAAGGAAGAACCTTCAAAAAAATTAAACAATAAGACAAATTGGATGAGGTCATGGGACCCCTTTTGGGGAGGGCTTTCATCCAAGAATTGAGACAAAGAACTTGATGCCTCATTGGGTAATGAGGTTTTTGGGGAACCTCAAGAGGTTAGATGGTCTTGTCAATAATTTAGCCTCAGGCCCACCCCTAAAAAGAGAATAAAAGTAACACCGAGTGCTTGCCCACAGACGGTGGAGGGGAGCGCCGAACAGGAGTTGGGCTGGTCGAACGCTCTTTTGAGAGTGATCCCATGCTCACCAACTCGAAGGTTCCCAATGAGAGAGAGAGAGGCCAGAAGCCAGAGAACTGTTCACGCACGCCAGTCATCTGTCCGATTGGGACCAGTACCAGCTGCTTGTCACGGTTGTTAATGAAGCGAAGGCACAAGATGGAGGAAATCTAACAGTGTCTACTTATATGTTAAGCAAGTCATGACCACCAACAACAACACATTTAAAAGAACACTGCATTACTGTAAAAGTGTTTGCCAAACCTTTTCTGGGGGACACAGAGGGTTGCGTACGGTGTGCCTGTTCTGGGCTGGAAGAGGGTGCACAGTAGCTGATGGCAAGGGATGACTGGCCCCTGGCTGCTCGCTGGCTTACTGGTAGGGAGGGTGTTTTGTGAGGGTCTTGCAGGAGGGAAAGCGGGGAGAGGGAGGGTGGAAAGAGTTAGGGACGCATGGGAGGCTACAACATTCCTTGAGGGGCTTGAAGGAGCACTCATGGTTGTCCTGGCCTCTCAAGGAAAGTTTCCCACTTACCTAGAGGGTGTCTTCATCGTTCCCAGCAGCTGACGACCTGCTTCAGTCCAGCGAGGAAGCCACAGTGACTTTAACGCTCAGGCCCCTGTTGAAATGCTATTGGGATCCTATTGACGTAATGGTAGCCTGATTAGCATTACGCATGAGACTCCCACTTGAGTCCCCAGGGCGCCTCATCTGCTACAAAAAAACAGTAGCGTTCAAATTGAAGAACGGGAGGGAGGGGGAAATTGAGCTGCTCCATTTTAACTGCTAACCCACTCTAATTCTGCCAAGCAGGCAGAGTTAAATTTCACCCTGCGCTCCCCTCCCACCCCCATTTTGTCTGCAATACATGTTGCTAATTTTGTACTCTAGTGTCCTCTAGTTCTGCAATCATTAAGATAAATTACCTACTTACATCAACATTATCCAATCATATCTTAAAAACCTAAATCATATTTCCTCCTAATCTTTTGTGTGTTTACTCATAGCACACAAATCAAAATCATGAAAATCTTCCTTATCACTTCTTAATGCATCATTTTTTAAGCTAATGTGTATAAACAGCACGTAGTTCCATCCACATTGGTGGAAGATCCAAATGATAATAGGGGCTTCATTACTGTCCAGCCTCCTTCCATAATGCTTACTAGAAAGAAAGGTTTGCCTCTATGGATGTGAATGATCTTTGGAATGACAGATATGCCGAGGACACGTGCATAACAATCTAATGAACTGATCTTGGAAAAAGACTGCAGTTGAGGACAGTTTAGATGTAAGGAGGGAGGCTTTAAATTTATGGATTATAGATGATAGCATCATCTGTCCTTCGAAGTCCTTCTTCTAGCAGAGCACTTCTAATGGAAGTAACCAAAAACTTTGGCATGTTCACACCACACACAGTTGAATTCCACTTCTATTTTAGCTTTGTTTCTACTGAAAGGAAGATGATCAGAATGAAGGAAGAATGGACTAGCATTTACAATAGTGTCTTATCAAGTCTCTGAGCACTTCACATATGATTAAGTACTTTTAAAATGCAGTTATTGTTATATAGGCAAGATCCCACAACCAGGATTGAGAGAAATGGCTAGTTATTCTATTTCTGGAGGTGGTTAAGGGAGGAATGTTGGTTAGGAAAATTGTCTGCTCTTCTTCATGTAGTACCATGGGATGTTTAATATTAGCCTGAATCACTAGAATAGGTAGACAGACTTCAGTTTAACCTCTTATCAGTCAGAGACAGAATCTCCAACAATGCAGATTGCCTTAGTGCTGCACTGGAGTGTCGGCCTCGATTATGTGTTAATGTCCTAGAGTGGAGCTTGAACCCACAACCTTCAAACTCAGCAAGAGTGCTACCACTGAGCCAAGTTAATGTCTTAAACTAGAAAAATTAGTTTGTAGCAAAATTTGTAGTGTCTAGTGATACCCAAAGCATAAAAAAGATTTTCAGATCGACTGGTAAACTTACTTGGATTAGGAATCAACTTGCTTCTCAAATTCCCAATTTTGTAACTAACTTAAATCATCTGGGTCAGTTGTAAATAACTCAAAAACAGACGGTAACAACATGAATTAAAATTATATATATTTTTACAAATTTTTGAATCCCTCCTGAACTGCAGGTTTGAAGTTCAGTTTTTTCAAAACTTTATTTTCAGATTTGATAAGTATATACTAGAAAAAGTTGAAAGTCAAAATACAGTCTATTCCTTTTAATTTGAATTACTGAATAGTTGGAATTTTTCAAGCAAAAAAGGTAGAATTATCAGAAGTAGGCTATGTATGAAATACACATGTATGCAATGTAAGAAACTGAATATTTTTCAATTAAGCAGAAATACAGTCCCAATTATCCATTTATGGCAGAATATCAGCAGCATATTCTGTACTGAATTTACTTTCACTTCTGCATTATCTGATTTAACATTGAATGCCATTTACAATTTCCAAATTTCCATCACTGAACATCATAAAATAAATAAAACCATTGAATATTTACCAACTGACAGAATTCTTCAACCCAACTACAAATTATTTTTTTTAATGATGGAAAAAACTAGTGTTCAGAAAAATGTCAAGCTTCGTAAAGAATTTCAGTTGATCAAGAAACCAGGAAGGACACAAAAATAGTTGAAATTCTACAGATTAATTACTTAAAGGTGATTAGATACTCGGGATAGGCTTGAATATCATTGAAAATGATGAACATTAATGGATTAGATGTGTTGTCAACCACACTGTCATAACGATCTGTTGGGTTTGATGCGTTTTTTGAAGGTGGAATGACGATTCCACTTTGTCCTTGGCAATCGACTCCAGTCAGCACTCGAGCCTGATGCATGTACTTCACTGCTTTTATATCAGGTTTTGAGTAGGTATTTTGAGCAGAATAACTTGCATTAACAGTAAAATAGGTGCCTGTTTCATATGCTGTTGTTAAAAGGAAAGAAATTAAGTTATTTCTTAGTTATGTAAGCAACCGTCAGAAACAACCAACCAACAGGGCTAGATTTTCCCCTGAATGAAGTCAGAGAAATGTCTATTTTCATTGTAATTATGACGCACAACAAAAGTGTGAAAACATCCAATTCCTGTCATTGCAATTTCATTACTGGGAATGAACAATAGCAACTAATTATGCCCTATTTGTAATAATACTTGTTTGATGCTTCTCAAGTAGCTAAAAAGTCACTTAATCTCTATAAATGCCAACATTTATTCATCCAGGTTTGGCATGTGTGAGTTTGGGGGAAAATGGCTTACAAAACTTGAGAAAATCCAGTTTTATAAACCAGATCCATGACCTTTTAGAAAGCTCTGTTATGAAGAAATTTGAGGACAGTTTTTATGGGTGAGTGCAGCCCCCAACTATGCAAAACAGAACAAGCAGGACAGCATATCACTGAAAGAGTTAACAGGAACAGAGAATCCAACAACCTGGCAGGAGATCTAGAAGAACTTAACTGACTTAAAGATTGTAATGGGACCAATTTACATTCATTTGCATGAATCTGTAGTGTGTAATGATGCCAACGCATGCACAAAGCACTGCCTCTAAATGTTCAGAAAAACTTTTGTCCTAGGAATCAGGAGTTTTGAATCAGTATCCTCCCAATTCTGTGGGCACATCTGCTGCTAGCAAGGGCCTGCTCAGAGTGCAGTAATGTGCAATCAGCCCTACTATCCAATTCCTGTGTAACATTGGAGATAGTTTCAATCGCTGCTTAGCAATTATAGCCATCTTATAAGAACAGAAAAAATAGGAGCAGTAGTAGGACATACGGCCTCTCGAGCCTGCTCCACCACAATAAGATCATGGCTGATCTTCTACCTCAACTCCACTTTCCCGCCTGATCCCCATATCCCTTGGTGCCCAAAAATCTATCAATCTCAGTCTTTAATATAGTCACTCATCAAATGAGCATCCACAGCCCTCTGGGGTAGAGAATTCCAAAGATGTTTTAGATACTGGATTTGATTGTTCTATCAGTTCTTTGTTAATATGAAAAAGTAAAACTTAAAAGGTTCACCAATTGAGTTGCAACTGTTCGGAGGCCTATAGACTACGCCCACTAGTGTTTTTTTCCCCTTATTATTCCTTATCTCCACCCAAACTGTTTCATTATCCTGATCTTTTGACCCAATATCATTTCTCTGTATTACAGTGATTCCTTCCTTTATTAGCATAGCCACCCCACCTCCCCTTCCTTCCTGCCTGTCCTTCCTGATCATTAAATAACCTGGTATGTTTAATTCCCAGGCATTGTCACCCTGCAGCCATGTTTCTGTAATGGCCACAAGATCATACCCATATGTAGTTATTTGTGCCATTAATTCGTCTATTTTGTTACGAATGCTACATGCATTCAGATAAAGAACTTTCAAATATGTTTTGTGACACTTAGTTCCTGCTTTTGCCCTTCTTATTACTTTACCTTTTACTCCATACCTTCTGCCCCTTCCTGACACACTCTGGTTTTTAATTTCCCCACTGCTACCTAAGTCTATGACCTTCTCTGTTGTCATTTTTATTATTTGCTCTCTAGGAACCTCCCCCCCCACTAGTTAGTTTAAAGCCCTCTCTACAGCCCTAGTTATATGATCCACCAGGACTCTAGCCCCAGCACTGGCCAAGTGAAGCCCGTCCCAACGGAACAGCTCCCTCCTGCCCCAGTACTGGTGCCAGTGTCACAGGAAGCAAAACCCATTTCTCCCACACCAGTCTTTGAGCCACTCATTTAACTCTCTAATTTTATTTGTCCTAGCCAAATTCGCTCGTGGCTCAGGGAATAATCCAGAGATTATTACCCTTGAGGTTCTGTTTTTTAATTTGACCCCTAGCTGCTCATACTCCTTTAACAGAACCGGCTTCCTTGTCCTATCTACGTCGTTTGTACCAACATGGACCACAACAACTGGATCCACCCCCTCCCACTGCAAGTTTCTTTCCAGCCCAGAGGAGATGTCCTTAACCCTGGCACCGGGCAGGCAACACAGCCTACGGGACTCTCGCTCTCAGCTGCAGAGAACTCTATCTATTCCCCTAATAATACTATCCCCTACCACTACAACATTTCTATTTACTCCCCCCTCTTGAATGGCCCCCCGTTCCACAATGCTGTGGCCAGGTTGCTCATACTCCCTGTGGGGACGGGAGCAGGGACTGCAGGGAGGAAGAACCTCGAACCTGTTGGACAAGAGCAAGGGCGGCAGCTCCTCCAACACTACCTCCTGGATCCCCGTAGCTGCCTCACTCGTAGTCACACCGTCCTGTCCCTGACCATGGGCTACATCTGAATTAATTAACTTCATAGGTGTGACCACCTCCTGAAACACAGAGTCCAGGTACTTCTCCCCCTCCCTGATGTGTCACAGTGTCCAAAGCTCAGACTCCAGCTCATCAACACGGAGCTGGAGTTCCTGTAGCAGCAGACACTTGTCACAGATGTAATCACCATGAGCCTCAATGGGGTCCACCGGCACCCACATCTCACAACAGTAACACATCACCTGCTCCATTCTCTGTAATTAATTAAAAAAATTTATTGTTAGTTATGGACACTCTCTGCCCGATTATAGATGCTAATATCCCCTCTAATTAATTGGATTTAAATTAAATCAATCCCTCTAAATTACACCAGTTAAATGGTTTACCAACAGTCACTCTGCACCAGAAAGGCCTTATTAACTACAACCCACAGAGTTAAAGTTTGACAAGAGCACCCAAACTCTCAGCACTCTCTGCTGATTCATACTAGCACTGGTCTTTTTATACTGTTTGTTTGTTTACAGCCAAATGAGTCACCCCTGCTGATTGGTTAGAAAACTGGTTTCCTCTGCCAAATGAGTCACCCCTGCTCATTGGTTAGAAAACTGGTTTCCACTGCCTGCTGTGCCAATTTACTCCTACTGCAGTGTAACCTTGTTTTACTCTTCTTAAACCAACAGAATCCCAAATATTTAACTTTTCCCCTTCACTTAAACTGCTTAAGTAATCTTATCAAGAATGATTTAAAGAGAACTAACAATTAAAGAACTCGCACTTACCCAAACTCACAGCACTCTGCTGACTCGCACTCATTCATTACCTATAGAGCCTTCCTGTATCTGTTGTACACTCATATTTAACATTATTACTATGAGTTATCTTGTAATCACCAATCTTTTCAGCTCCCAGTGCTGTGAAGATTCCTTTGTCTCATTAACATAATTTAACATTAGTATACAAGACATCCCTCCACGAGATGTTCACGTCTATGAAAGAAACATTTTTTCTTCTTTTATGGGAAATGTCAAATTTTGAATGTCTTATTGGTAGATACCCCTTTCACAGACAAAATTAGAACTACCATGGTGCAAGCTTTTATCCTGACCCCTACAGAAACTCCATGCACAGTAGTACCCGTAAACTTTCACATTTCCAGTATTAGTAGTTTTTCCCTTTTATTTTACTATATTTGTTCCAGTAAAGCACTGATCTATTTAAGTGTCCAATAATAGAGGAGGGACAAAATTAGCTTGAGAAGTGAATAATTACCATAACAGTAATAACCTCAATCTTATGTACTTAGAACAATTTGTATTCCTATTCTTGCATCGTAGAACTAAAAAGCCTGAGACATTTATGAAGTATTAAAATTAAGAAAAATAGTTTACCAATAAAAGAATCCTACCTCAACAGTAGGAACATCTCTAGGATGCACCACAAAATTAACTGCTTTTAGATGCTTTCTGTTGCTGAAATTTAAAACTTCCTCAACCAACATTCTTGCAGCAAGATCCTTTGGAAAACACAAGTTGCCAGTTCCAATCGCTGGGAGTGCGATGGAACCCAACTGTAATGCATCTCCACCCTTGCCTCAGCTCATCTGCTGCTGAAACCCTCATCCATGCCTTTGTTACCTCTAGACTTGACTATTCCAACGCACTCCTGGCTGGCCTCCCACATTCCACCCTACGTAAACTTGAGGTCATCCAAAACTCGGCTGCCCGTGTCCTAACTCGCACCAAGTCCCATTCGCCCATCACCCCAGTGCTCGCTGACCTACATTGGCTCCCGGTTAAGCAATGCTTCGATTTCAAAAATCTCATCCTTGTTTTCAAATCCCTCCGTGGCCTCACCCCCTCCCTATCTCTGTAATCTCCTTCAGCCCTACAACCCCCCAAGATATCTGTGCTCCTCTAATTCTGCCCTCTTGAGCATCCCTGATTATAATCGCTCAACCTTTGGTGGCCGTGCCTTCTGTTGCCTAGGCCCTAAGCTCTGGAATTCCCTGCCTAAACCTCTCCGCCTCGCTACCTCTCTTTCCTTCTTTAAGACGCTCCTTAAAACCTACCTCTTTGACCAAGCTTTTGGTCACCTGTCCTAATTATCCTTATATGGCTCGGTGTCAAATTTCTTGTCTTAAAATACTCCTGTGCAGCGCCTTGGGACGTTTTACTACGTTAAAGGTGCTATATAAATACAAGTTGTTGTTGTTGTTCTGTGTTCTTCAGATATTTCTTGATTATCTTTTGTAACACTTGGAAAGCAGTTTCACACCAAGTGTTTCTATCCAATAATACAGTTCTTCAAAAACATGAATTGCTGCATTCACACTGACAGTAAAGCGTATATTACCTTTTCTGCATCTCCATTTCCTCGCTCCCACTGAGGAGCAACAACATGAAAGACTTTATCACAGTCAAGATTACAGCCTTTTGTCTGATAGATTCATCCTTCAACACCTGTTTTTCCCCGTTCTTCATTCCACAGCAATTGTTGGAGCTGTGGGCCAGCCTCTTGTAATATTGCTCGGGAAACTGCTTCACTGGCAAGATCTAGGTTAGTTCTGATGGTATTTACAATGACTGCAGTCTAAAAATATAAACAGTTATAATAAGGGTAAAATATGATTTTAAAATATACTAAGATTAATATAATCCAAAATAACTACTCTAAAGAGAAACCTTACTGTTGCATCATCAATATTTCCTTTGACAACCAGGATGTTTAGACCTTCCTTAGTTTGTGCTTTATGCAGACAATTTATGCTTCTTCCATTTCTCACTGTCAACATCAAGCCTTTCTGGCTGCGCAGGCGAACTACTTATAAATTCACCTAATATTTTCTGAACAGCATCTGAAACAGCTCAAACAGTTTTTTCATCACAGTTTACCAGGTGGATCTCTTTCAGTGTACTGCCTCGATGTGAATCCACACAGTGTTCTCTGATTGATCTGACAATTATTTCTGCACACAAAGGCAATGGAAATCCAAATATTCCTGAACTAATAGCAGGGATTGCTAGAGATGAAAAATTATGGGATTCTGCGAGACACAGACTCTGCTTCACAGTCCTTCTTCCAATTGCTGGTGTTTGGAAAACGTCAATTTTCTTAACAGCCATCAAAAACTGCAGGACTCCACCAGATTTAAATGGAATGGGCTTTTCAAAGTATGTATTCTTTCTAACAAAATCCTGAAGCATTTAAAACACTTCCATGACAGCATCAGAATAGCCAGAGATAATAATATGCACATGTGCATCTAGTGGTATTTCTTCAATTTCAACCTGTTTACTGGAAGAATTCAGCCTTGCGTCCGATTTGTCTTTTAGTTGAGTCCATTCACTCTTTCTGATGACACTTGGATCTTCTATCTCAATACACTTGCAAGCGAGATGTTTTGATTTGTTTTTCTGCTGCACATAAAGAACCACCCGTATTTCCCATCAGCAGAACACAGTTATCCTTAATGTCATACACAGTATTGATTCCATTTGATGTGAACAAGCAGCAGGAAACTTAACTGTGGTCTACTCTTTGTAGAAAACTAGTAAGATGAGGGTTCAGATCAGCTCGCTTTTGTTTCATTTGAATAACTTCTTTCAATATATTACTTTTGGCAACATAAACATCTGAAGACAAACCATGTAATGTTATACATCCTGCAGTTGAGTTGTATTTCATGCAGAGGTATGGAAACAGTTTGGACACATGCTTTTCAAGATCACCACTCAATAATAGATTATATGCAGCAGGATTTAATAGACACTGTCTCAGTCACACTTCGCTTTTCCCGTTCCAATTTTTCAATGGCACCATCCATAAATGATTTGAATGCTCATTGTACAGTATCTACACTGTCAGATTCTCCAGACAGTATCACCTTTCCCTTTGAAAAATTTGGTACAACAGCAACATTTTGGTTCAAATACTGATCAAGATCTCCCTGAATTATTTCCCAGATTTGTTGATTCACATAATTTTCAATAGTTTTGTACTTTGACACGATATGAGTTAAATTTCCTGAAGCTTCTCTTTTCCAGTTCTTTGCAAGTTTTTCGAATGAACCCTCATGTCTTGAAAAAGTTGGAGATATCTTGATCACGTTTGATTGGTCTGATTCTGGCAATGCAATGTCACAGTTGTGTACTGCCATTTTGTCACTGATTTCCGCAATTCGCCTTTTATCATTTTAAAGAAACTGCAAGATGTAGGGATCAATATCGACAGTGAAGGGAGCTGGCATTTTCACAACTGGTCTTTTGTTCCCATATAAAGCTGAACCCAATGACTTGTAGTAGGGATAGACATGGATTGGTGTTTTATCAATGGTGTGTGTTTTAGCCACAATGGTATCCAGAACTGTAAATAAAACAAAAAACAAACTTTATGTTCCAGAAACAATAGGTTAAATGGCCTACATTTTAAATCAAAGATAATTGTTTAATACATCAGTGCTTTCTAATATGCAAATCTTACCTTTAGAATTTTCAAAAGATACAACAGCTGCACTGTCCTCAGGTGTTATTTCAATGGCTGTCACAATTCCACCTCCATTTTTAGCAGTCTCAAAGTACAGTGTTAAGAAATCTTCACTGGTATTAGGAGGCAGTTTCTCCACTCTTACACTCTTCGTTATGTCTAGTTGCTTCGCTACAATTTTTTGGCCACTCAAAGCCTTTGTGGAACACTTTTGGATGAATTCAGCGAGGTCTAATAGTTAAACACAAGAAATGGGAAAACATATTATTGTGACAATTTAGCAGTCAAACTCCAGGTTTTGAATCGACAAAATGGAAGAGAAATTAGTACAGAAAGACAGTAAGGATGGTGTAACAGTACAAGATAAAAATGTCCATACTGAGGGCTTGACTTTGAAACACATGAACACCAAAGTTGATATCTCGAACCCCGTCCCACAATTTTTCCACAGTTCTGATGAAAGGTCATCCACCTGAAACATTCAGTGCTCGATTTGTTTGGTTCGAGGCGGCTTGGTGCGGGACAGCTGCCTTCCGGGTTCCAGTCCCGCCCCCAACGACATCAGACGCACAAACATGATTTTGTGTCAATTGGCCTTGTTAAGCCCGCACTGCGGGCTTGCCGGCCAATTAAGAGGAAGCCGGTGTCAGATGACATCAGTTGATGATGCGTCATCTGCCGGTTTTCTTAAAGGGGCCACGCACATTTTTTTTTGACAGCTGATTTCTCAGTGTTTGACAGCATTGAGGTGCTGCAAACACTGACAATCACTGTACAAAGGTGAACTCTTGCATCCAGGCTCTCCAGTGACTCCCTCCTTAGGCTAGAACAGATGGCAGCTGCAGGTGAGGTTACAGAAGCGATCTGTCACTGGTGAGAGAGGTTCTCCCAATGAGGTGGGACTACACATACAAATCAATACTTGTTACCTACAGAAAAGTCTAAATGCATTAAAATGATTTTCCCAACATTATCTTACCTCTGAAACTCACCAGTGCACCATTGGATCCTTCACACCACTTCTGCAGCTGTCATCAATAGAGAAACATTACAGCAGACTCACAACACGCCACACTTACCTGGCGTGGTGTCCAGACGTCGGGAAGCCCGCAGTAGAACTGTCAAAATTGCAAAAAGCCTCTTAACTGCCTGTTAACAACCTGTTAACAAGCAGTTAAGTGGTTATAATCCTCTTCCCGTTGCTAGGTGTCGGGTCCATGCACAAATCGGGGACCCGACACTTGGGAAGATTGATTGGAGGCGGGTTAACAGTGGGTTTCTGACCCGCTGTCAATCTTTGCAATTTTGCTGGATGACCTGCCTCCAAACCCGCCCCCTGAGCGCTGGCAAAATTCCGGCCATACTCTTTTTCTTTCTCCAAGATGCTGTCTGACCTGCTGAGTATTTCCAGTATTTTCTGTTTTTATTTCAGATTTCCAGTATCCACAGTATTTTGCTTTTGCTTTAGTATGAGAATGCTATTTAATAGTAGGACCTTAAGTATAAAGCTCTCAGTTTTTTATGTACGGGACTTGCATTTTTGCATATAAGGGCTTGCGTTATTGCATAATCATATGCAGCCTACTCAATGGTTTTAACACATGCATCTGACCCCAGTTCAAAAAATATTGGACATCCCTCTGGTTGACTACTGATTTATGAGGCACATGAATGACACCCTTTTCAGTCAAGTTCTTTCCTTATCCTAGTGCCAGGCTCTAGCCTCCCCTTCCTTCCAAATCCAGGCCCAGCTCACACATACTGTAAGGGTTTTCTCTGAACCTGTGAGATTCGTGTGGCTCTGTGCAGCCTGGATGCTAGTGCGAGTTTAGGCCTTATTGCCTGTTCTGGTCTCCAGCCAGTCTGGGAGCACTGGACACCTGTGAGTGGTTCGACCCACTCGCCCTTACGGTTCTGACACTGGACTTAGATGCGAGAGCAGTAATGGAGAGAAAACTCAGGTAGACCCGGTTGAATGGTACGAAATGGAAAATCTTTATTGCATATTATTCAAGATTACGAAATACATGTCATAAGCACAGATTAATGACAGTACAATCTTACACGCAGTTATGTAACTAATTTCAGGGAAACGAGGAACGAACGACACATCGTAAATGGGGGCACACATTACAGTTATCCTTAAAACTTAAACCCTCCCCTATCAATACCTGCTCTAAACTAGATATGTAGGATCGAGACTCATGCTCACCACTCGTGATAACTCGGAGAATTCCGAAAACTCTGATCGGATGTTTTTCACCGCAGCACCTGATCACCCACGTGTTGGTCAGGGGTCTCTGTACCCCACTTGTTTACTCGTTTCTGCTCCGGCTAGCAGGCTGGAACGTCTGCTGTCATGAAGATCTGTGTTGACCTTGGATTCCCGATCAAAACCTACAAAGTTCACTTATTTCAGGCGCGGTCGGGGTTTACTGACCGTGACGAGATGTATTGTCGTCTTCTCTTCTCTTCTCATCTCATCTCATCTCATCTCATCTCGGGCCTTCGGTTCCAACACCGTTTACCGACTTCTCGGGATGGTGCCCCCGTTTCAAGGCTTCACAGCCCAGTTCCACACAGATCTTCGCGGCAAGCCACGAGGCAGATCCGGGCGGATCGTAAAGTTCAACAGTCTTTTAAAAGAGACACGAGGCAAGCAGGAACAAGACGGCGAGTCAAGAGCAGCCACGAGGATAAACGCCAGCAGGATAAGAGAATAAGAGAGAGATGGACGGTTGGAGCTTGCAGTTTATAGTGCAAAACTCTTCCTTTTCCCGCCCAACCTTAATGTCTTTTCTTTTGTTAGGGTTTGGCGCTCAAATTTCTTGTATAGGGTGATCTCCGTTTTTAAATGGGTTTCGGGGATACTCGTAACTGTCTGAGTACCTGTTAATATTTTTCCCATTGTGTACCATCCCGAGAAGTCGGTAAACGGTGTTGGAACCGAAGGCCCAAGATGAGATGAGATGAGAAGAGAAGACGACAATACAGTCCAAAAATGTGCGGGTTAGGTTGATTTGGCTATGATAAATTGACCCTTAGTGTTTGGGGTTACGGGGATAGGATGGGATATGTTAGGGGGAATTAAAATACGTGGGGTTACGGGGATAGGGTGGGATATGTGTCGGTGCAGGCTCGATGGGGATTCTGTGTGAGAAAGCAGGGACAGGGTACTGGATTTGGATGATCAGCCATGATCGTATTGAATGGTGGAGCAGGCTCGACGGGCCGAATGGCCTACTCCTGCTCCTAGTTTCTATGTTTCTATGTAATCGGTCGGTGTTCTCCCTGGAGGGGTTTTGGGGCTTCCAAATGTTTTCTGTAACTACCCGCTAACGGCTCTCTCATCGTAGAGTCGTTGGGATTTTGCATATTAATGTCTTTGGATGGGTTCTTGATTACTTGGTACAATAGCCCTTATTCGCACCTGGGAGACCGATTTCAGTATTTATGTGTATACTGCAAACCCATGATGTCTCGTGTATTATCTTAAATGTGCTTAGTCTTGATCGATCTTGCACAAATGTTTATTGGAACGCCATCTTGTCTGCCTGTCAAAGTCTAGAATGTTCTGCCACGAGGCGTGGCGGCCATTTTACAGGCTGCTTGTGTCCACTTTGAAAACCTGACAGCATTCTGCTGAAATAAAGCTGTTTGAACGAAACTATGTGTTTTTCTCCTTATTTATAAAATCGCGATATATTGCAAATTCTACAATACAAATGCAACAAGATGACACACCCTAGCTCCCACCACCCAAAGACAGAGACAAGATCATTTCTATAATTCTTGGGGCTCCAAATCAGAAGTTTGTAACCCAAGCCTGCCTCCAGGTCTCTTTAGCAGTAAGAGAAAAAGGAGATGGAATAAATCATCTATGAAAAAAAGGACATGAGACAGGCAGAGGCAGAGCCACAGTAAGAGAGACAGGCAAAGTGAGTGAGTGACAGCAAAGCAAAGAGAGGAAGGGGGAGAGAGTGCTGAGAAGGGGAAAACAAGGAGGGGGAGGAAGGGGTGGACACACATACGGAGGGTAGTGCCAACACAGGCACAAAGAGGGAGAAAGGCAGAGAGAGACAGACACATACCATGTCAAGCCATGTCACAGTGTACCAAATATAAGTTATGCAATTTTATTATTGGTTCCTGGGATGTGGGCGTCACTGGCAAGGTCAGCATTTATTGCCCATCCCTAAGTGCCCTCGAGAAGGTGGTGGTGAGCCGTTGCCTTGAACTGCTGCAGTCCGTGTGGTGAAGGTACTCCCATAGTTCTGTTAGGGAGGGAGTTCCTGGATTTTGACCCAGCATTACATGGTACACTGCTCTTGTCACTACAAAACACCTTGGGCTGGTTATTAACTTGGAGGTGGGGAGGGAGCGGGTGGAGGGGGGGGGGGGCTGGATTGAGGTCGGGAATTTCCGAAGTACAGGTTTCCCTCAGGCCCTGCCGATTTTAATGGTAGAACCTGATTAACATTTTTTGTCTCCATTTCGCGGCCGCAGCCAGCCAGCCTGAGAGGCTGGCTGGCTGGCTGGTGAGCGGGTAAGCCTTCGGCACCAGGCCGCAGCCGGGGAGCGGAGAGGAGGGAGAGAGGGTTCAGGGAGGCCAGGGGGGAGGAAGATCGGGAGTCCTGAGCCGGGCAACATTGTGGAAGTTGTGGGGAGGGAAGGAATATCGGGAGCCCTGAGCCAGGAGAGATCGGAGGTCGAGGGTGATCGGAGCCCGGAGGCCACAAGGAAGATCAGGCAAGGGGGGAGATCGGAAGGATCGGGGATGAGATTGGAGGCCTTGTGGAGGAGATTGAAAGCATCGGAGGGGTAGGTGTCCGATCGCGGGGGGGTGGGTGAAGCAGGTAAGCTGGATTCAGCAGGTAAGTGGAAAGGCTCTTAGCTCCTGGATCCAGCAGCCATGCCTCCCTTTAGCTGCTGGGTTAAATTTAAAATGGTGGTTAAGTTTGAGGCTCTGAGCCTCATTATAATATTTAAATTGCCAACCTCTCTGGAAAATATATTTCCAATGGACAGAGCAAGGGCCGGGTCCCTCCTGCTCAGAATTCTTCAGCAGCCCCTGCGGCTGCCCATGACGGGTAAGTTTTCTCAAATTTAAATTAAAAAAACACCTTCCTGTGGAGCCAGCCTGCTCCAACCCCCTCCCGGGGCTCACCTTGAGGTCACTGCTGGTAAGGCATGCGGCTGGACATTTGACATCTTCAATGCTCGAGCTGGTGCATGAAATGTTAATGAGGTCGGAGGCAAAATTTGGAGCCGGGCTAGGACCTCCCAGTTGGCCAAGCTCGAAATTGGCCTGAGACTAATTTTTCCCCCACAACTTACATTTTCTTTCTCAACTATTTATCCACTTTGTTTTAAAAACAATTATGGATTCTGCTTCTATCATTGTTTTTAATTGGGAATTTCTTGTCCTAAAAATCTGTGTAAATAAATTCTCCTCATCACTGCCTTGATTCTTTTGGTGATGATCTTGTATTGATACCCTCTAGTTACCTTTTCAACCACCAGTGGAAATAAACTTTCCTTATTTACCTTATCAATGCCCTTCATAATTTTGCACACCTCCATGGGATCTCCTCTTAAATTTTCTCTACTCCAGTGAAAAGAGCTCCAGTTTCTCTAGCCTCTCCTCATAACTAATGCCTATCAATCCCTACTAGACATATGAAACAGACTCACAGAGAAGGTAAAGGATCTTTCCCCTCGTGGGTGAATCTAGAACTAGGGGCATATTTTCACGATAAGGGGTTGCCCATTTAGGACTGAGCTGAGGAGCAATTTCTTCTGAGGGTCGTGAATCCTTGGAATTCTCTACCTGAGTCAGTGAATATATTCAAGGCGGAGATAGACAGATATTTGAGCTACAGGGTAGTCGAGGGTTCTGGGGAACAGGCAGGAAAGTGGAGTTGAGACCAAGATCAGATCAGCCATGATCTTATTGAATGGCGGAGCAGGCTCGAGGGGCCGAATGGCCAACTCCTGCTCCTATTTCTTATGTTCGTAAAGACAGAAAATGTTGGAAACACACAGCAAATCAGTCAGTAGTTGTGGGGCAAATATAAGTGTCTGTTTTGAGTGTAGACCCCTCTTCAAAACCCTTCTCCCCAAGTGCTGACTGAGCTGCTGTGTGTTTCCAGCTGTTTCAGTTGTGTTTGTATTTCAGACTTACAGCACCGACAGTATTTTTCATTTTGTAGGGAAGGAAGTTCTTTTGAAACAATTAACGCATTTAAAATGGATCAATATATATTGAGAAGTTGGAATTGTAGTTATAGAGATGTTAACAAAACTGCTTCATCTTTTCAATCCCCCTCTCCTGCCCATCCCTCTCACCTCCCACTTCCCTCTCACCTCCTCCCCATCCCCCCTCACTTCCACCATCCCCCTCTCCCCTCTTCCTCATCTTTCCCCCCTTCCCCCCGCCCCACCCCTCTCCCCCCTCCCCTCTTTCCCCTCCCCTCTTTCCTCCTTTCCCCTTTCCCCCTCCCCCTTTCCCTCCTCCCCTCCCCCCCTCCCCTTTCCCCTCACCCCTTGCCTTCACTCCTCTTTCCCCTCCCGCCTTCACTCCTCCTTCCCCTCCCGCCTTCCCTTCCCTTTCGCCCCACTCCCTCCACTTTCCCCTCCCTCCCCTTCCCCCTTTCCAGCTCCCTCCCCTTCCCCCTTCCTCCCCTTTACCCCTTCCCCTCCCTTTCCCTCCCCCTTTCCCTTCGTTCCCCTCCCCTTCCCTTCCCTCCCCTTCCCTTCCCTCCCCTTCACTTCTGCCATCCTTCCCCTTTCCCCCTCCCTCCCCTTCCCTTCTGCCATCCTTCCCCTTTCCCCCTCCCTCCCCTTTGCCCGCCCCCTTCCCTCCCACCTTCCCTTCCCTTTCCCCCACTCCCTCCCCTTTCCCCTCTCTCCCTCTCCACTGCCCTTCCCCCTCCCCCCTTCCTCACTCCCCTTTCCATTCCCCTCCCCTCCCCTTTCCACCTCATTCCCCCTTCCCCCTCCCTCTCCCCCTCCCCCTCTCCCCCTCCCCCTCCCTTCCCCTCTCCCCCCTCCCTTCCCCTCTCCCCCTCCCCCTCCCCCTCCCCTCCCCCACCCCCTCCACGCCCCTCCCCCCTCCCTTCCCCCTCCCCCCCTCCCTTCCCCCCCCCTCCCTTCCCCTCCCCCCCTCCCTTCCCCTCTCCACCTCCCTTCCCCTCTCCACCTACCTTCCCCCCTCCCCTCTCCCCCTCCCTTCCCCTCCCCCCCTCCCTTCCCCTCTCCCCCTCCCTTCCCCTCTCCCCCTCCCTCCCTCTCTCCCCCTTCCCCGCCTCCCCTTTCCCCCTCCACCTTTCCCTATCCCCCCTCCCATAGAATCATAGAAGATTGGAGCAGCAGTAGGCCATTCGGCCCCTCTAGCCTGCTCCGCCATTCAATGCGATCATGGCTGATCATCCAAATTCAGTACCCTGTCCCTGCTTTCTCCCCATATCCCTTGATCCCTTTTGCCTTAAGAAATATATCCAACTCCTTCTTGAATCTATTTAATGAATTGGCCTCTACTGCCTTCTGTGGCAGAGAATTCCACAGTTTCACCACTCTCTGGGTGAAGAAATTCCTCCTCATTTCTGTCCTAAATGGCTTACCCCTTATCCTTAGACTGTGACCCCTGGTTCTGGACTCCCCGACCATCAGGAAGATCCTTCCTGCATCTAGTTTGTCCTGTCCTGTCAGAATTTTCTAAGTTTCAATGAGATCCCCTCTCATTCTTCTAAACTCCAGCGAGTATAAGCCCAATCGACCCAATCTCTCTTCATACGTCATTCCTGCCATCCCAGGTATGAGCCTTGTGAATCTTCGCTGAACTCCTTCCATGGCAAGAACATCCTTCCTCAGATAAGGCGACCAAAACTGCACACAGTACTCAAGGTGTGATCTCACCAAGGCCCTGTACAACTGCAGCAAGACATCCTTGTTCCTGTAATCAAACCCTCTCGCTATGAAGGCCAACATACCATTTGCCTTCTTAACCGCCTGCTGCACCTGCATGCTTACCTTCAGCGACTGGTGCACAAGGACACCCAGGTCTCGTTGCACTTCCCCTTCTCCCAATCTATTGCCATTCAGATAATAATCTGCCTTTCTGTTTTTGCCACCAAAGTGGATAACCTCGCATTTATCCACGTTATATTGCATCTGCCACGCTTCTGCCCAATCACCCAACCTGTCCAAATCATCCTGGAGTTTCTCGGCATCCTCCTCGCAGCACACACGCCCACCCAGTTTTGTGTCGTCTGCAAACTTGGAGATATTACATCTAGTTCCCTTGTCTAGATCATTAATATATATTGTGAATAGCTGGGGTCCAAGGACCAATCCCTGCGGTACTCCACTAGTCACTGCCTGCCACTCGGAAAAAGACCCGTTTATTCCAACTCTTTGCTTTCTGTCTGCCAACCAGTTCTCTATCCAAGTCAATACCTTGCCCCCAATCCCATGTGCCTTAACTTTACACGCTAATCTCTTATGCGGGACCTTATAAAAAGCCTTTTGGAAGTCCAAATACACCACATCCACTGGTTCTCCCTTATCTATTTTACCAGTTACATCCTCAAAAAATTCCAGTAGATTAGTCAAGCATGATTTACCTTTTGTAAATCCATGTTGACTTTGTCCGATCCTGTCACTGTTTTCCAAATGCTCAGCTATTATATCTTTTATAATGGACTCTAGCATTTTCTCCACTACCGATGTCAGGCATACCGGTCTGTAATTCCCCGTTTTCTCTCTACCACCATTTTTGAATAGTGGGGTAACATTAGCTACCCTCCAATCCATGGGTACTGTTCCAGATTCCATCGAATGTTGGAAGAAGATCAGCAATGCATCTACTATTTCTAGGGCCACTTCCTTAAGTACCCTAGGATGTAGATTATCAGGCCCTGGGGATTTATCGGCCTTCAATCCCTTCAATTTCCCTAACACCATTTCCCTACAAATACTGATTTCTTTCAGTTCCTCCCTTTCATCAGACCCTATGTTCCCCAACATCTCTGGGAGGTTATTTGTGTCCTCCTTTGTGAAGACAGAACCAAAATATATATTTAATTGGTCTGACATTTCTTTGTTCCCCATTATAAGTTCCCCTGATTCTGACTGCAAGGGACCTATGCTTGATTTCACTAATCTTTTTCTCTTCACATATCTATAAAAGCTTTTAAAGTCAGTTTTTATGTTCCCTGCAAGCTTTCTCTCGTATTCTATTTTCCCCTTCTTAATTAATCCCTTTGTCCTCCTTTGTTGAATCTTAAACTGCTCCCAATCCTCAGGGTTACTGCTTTTTCTGGCCAATTTATATGCCCTCTTCTTGGATCTTATGCTATCCCTAATTTCCTAACCCCCCTCCCCCAATCCCCTTTCCTTGTCCCCTTCCCTTTCCCCCTCTGCGCCCCTTCCCTTCCCCCTCCCTTTCCCCTTCCCCCCTTCCCTCCCTCCCCTCCACCACCCCTTCCCCTGATTGCTAGAGTCATGTTTAATTACTTTTTGTTTCATTTACTATTTATTTAATTTTTTTTTAAATTTGCTTATGGGATCTGGGCATCTCTGGCAAGGCTAGCATTTATTGCCCATTCCTAGATGCCCTTGAGAAGGTGGTGGTGAGCCGCCTTCTTGAACTGCTGCAGTCTGTGTGGTGAAGGTACTCCCATAGTGCTGTTAGGTAGGGAGTTCCAGGATTTTGACCCAGTGACGATGAAGGATCGGCGATATACTTCTAAGTCAGGATGGTGTGTGACTTGGAGGGGAACTTGGAGGTGGTGGTGTTCCCATGCGCCTGCTACCCTTGTCCTTCTAGGTGGAAGAGGTTGCGGATTTGGGAGGTGCTGCTGAAGAAGTCTTGGTGAGTTGCTGCAGTGCATCTTGGCAGCCATAAAAAAACATTTATTTGTTTGCTATTTATCCGGTCACCAATCTACTTCATAACTTCCAGCGCAGTGCAACATTCCCCAGTCGAGGACTGCCTGTTACAAGTGAGTTTCTAATATAAAAGTTGGATTTGACTTTGTGTAACTATGAATTTTAACGAGTTGTGTCTGAAAGTGTGAATTTTAAATGATTAAAGAAACTCACGCACTTTGCTCACTGGCAAACCGCACCACTGCTTGGTTTTTGGAGAGATCTTCATATTCCACGATGCAGTCTCCGCCGTCAGATTTCTTTCTACTTTGGAAATAAATCTGCAGTTTTGTTTTCAAAAGTTTTGCGATGTCTGGACTCCAGTCGCCTTCAATTAATAGAGGATACGGATAAGCAGCTTCTGCCGCCATCTTCCACAAGCGAATGAAAGCTCTTCAGTCCTCTACAATATTGTCCCATTGGTTTCACTTTCATCTCCTGTTGAGCAAGACTTCACTAGAGGCCAAGTTGTGCTGAAGTAGGGAGTTCATATTTACAAGACCAAATAAAAACTTGCATTTATATAATGTGACACCGAACCACATAAGGAGATAGTGGGACAGGTGACCAAAAGCTTGGCCAAAGAGGAAGGTTTTAAGGAGTGTCATAAAGGAGGATAGAGAGGTGGAGGGAGGTAATTCCAGAGCCTAGGGTCCAGGCAGCTAAAGGCACGGCCGCCAATGGTAGAGCAATTAAAATCAGGGATGTGTAAGTGCCCAGAATTGAAGCAGTGTAGAGATCTCAGAGGGTTGTCGGGCTGTAGGAGGTTAGAGATAGGGAGGGGTGAGGCCATGAAGAGATTTGGATAAGAACTTTAAAAATTGAGGCGTTGCAGGACCGGGACCCAATGTAGGGCAGCGAGCACTTGGGTGATGGGTGAACAGGACTTTGTGTACGTTAAGATATGGGCAGCAGAGTTTTGGATGAGCTCAAGTTTATGGAGGGTGGGAGATGGTTGGTGTAGTCAAGTCTAGAGGTAGCAAAGACATGGATGACGGTTTCAGCAGCAGATGAGCTGAGGCGGGGAGGAGACGAGCAATGTTACGGAGGTGGAAGTATGTGGTCTTGGTGATGAAGTGGATATGTGGTCAAAAGCTCATCTAAGGGTCAAACAGGACAGCAAGGTTGCAAACAGTCTGGTTCAGCCTCAGACAGTGACCAGGGAGAGGGATAGAGTAGGTAGCTGGAGAAGTGAGTTTGTGGCGGGGACCGAAGACAATGACTTTGGTCTTCCCAATATTTAGTTGGTTGAAATTTCTGGTCATCCAGGACTGGATGTTGGACAAGCAGTTTGACAAATGGGAGTCAGTGAAGGGGTCGAGAGAGATTATGGTGAGGTACAGCTGAGTGTCGTCAGCGTATATGTGGAATCTGACGTGTTTTTGGATGATTTCACCGAGGGGCAGCAAGTAGGTGAAAAGTAGGAGGGGTCCAAGGATAGATCCTTGGGGGACTCCAGAGGTAACAGTGTGGCAGCAGGAAGAGAATCCATTGCAGATGATTCTCTGGCTGCGACTGGGTAGATAAGAATGGAACCATGCGAGGGCAGTCCCACCCAGCTGGATGACAGAGAGGCATTGGAGTAGGATGGTGTGGTCAACCGTGTCAAAGGCTGCAGACAGGTTGAGAAGGATGAGGAGGGATAGTTTACCATGGTCACAGTCACGTAGGATGTCATTTGTGATTTTGATAAGGGCCGTTTCAGTGCTGTGGCAGGGACGGAAACCTGATTGGAGGGATTCAAACATGGAGTTGCAGGAAAGGTGGGCACGGATTTGGGAGGTGACAACACATTCAAGGACTTTGGAGAGAAAAGGGAGGTTGGAGATGGGCGCTAGTTTGTAAGGACAAAAGGGTCGGGTGGTTTTTTTGAGGAGGGGTGATGACAGCAGATTTGAAGGGAAGGGGGACAGTACCTGAGGAGAGGGAACTGTTAACAATATCAGCTAACATGGGAGCCAGGAAGGGAAGTCAGGTGGTCAGCAGTTTGTTGGGAATAGGGTCAAGAGAGCAGGAGGTGGGTCTCATGGACAAGATGAGCTCGGAGAGGGCATAAGGGGAGATAGGAGGGAAATTAGAGAAAGGTGCGAGTTCAGGGCTAGTGCGGGGGGAACTTTAGGGGAAGTTTGGCTTGGTAGGGTAGGGGAAGGGAGGGAAGTGGCAGAGACAGCTGAACGAATGGTCTCAATCTCGTGACAAAGAAGACCATGAGCTTGCACTTGTCATAGATGAGGGTGGAGGAGGCAGGGGAGAGGGGTTTAAGAAGATGGTTCGTAGCGGAGAAGAGAAGCCAGGGGTTATCTTTGCCTTCCAGGATGATCCTGGAATAGTGAGCAGTTTTGGCAGAGGAAAGCAGGACCCGGTAGTGCTTTATATCGTCCAGCCAGGTCTGGTGATGAATGGCTAAACCAGTTGTCCACCATAACCGTTCAAGTCTGTGTCCCTTGGATTTAAGGATGTGGAGATGAGAGCCGTTCCATAGGGAACGACCAGGGTGCTGGAGAGTAATATTGTTAGTGGAGACAAGGGCATCAAAGGTGAGGGTGTGATTGAGCAGATTGGTAGCTGCAGAAATGTCATGGTGAATGGAGGGCCAAAGGCTAGACATTTGGGTATTTGAAAGTGCCATTGTCAGTGACTTGGGGGAGAAATTTTTCCAGAGGTGGACACAGAACGAAGTGGGAGCGGGAAGGGGGATGTGAGTGGAGAGGGATACAAGGAAGTGATCAGTGATGGCCTTATCTGTGCTTGACATGATGGGAGTAGAGAGGCCACATGAGATGGCAAGGTCGAGAAGGTGGCCGTGAATATGGGCAGGGGAGTTTATATGGAGGAAGAGATTAAGGGAGGATAGGAGGGCAGTGAGCTCAGACGAGAGCATGAGGAGTTGGGATGGAGAATGAAATCAACGAGGATGAGAAGTCGCTCGGTGTAGAGGCTGAGGGAGGAAGGCAGTGAAGATACTTGGCATGGTAATTATTTGTGAAAATCTTATCACATTTTACTAATTCTTAGTTTGTGTAGTGTTCCGCTTATATAAGTAAGCCCATTATCCTCAAAACCAGCCCTTTGCACAATATACATGTAAACTCTAGCCATCGACAACGTTCATTTTCCCCTCGTCCTTATCAACCGCCAGTAAGGATCCACTGTATTTCAATATACTGATACAAGAGTTACACAAATGCCTCTACAAAAAGACACAGTCTCATTGGTGCAGCCAACGCAAACCTCACTCCCCATCTTCAGTCTTAACCCAATCAAACTTGCTGAAGTTTTAAGTGTTCAACAGCTAGGCAGCTAATGTAAATCACACAAAGAAGAGGATGGTCTTTGTCTTCTTACTTTGTACTCCACCGATGTCTCTGTTACCAGGCATGGAATTTCCAATGAGCATTCCCTTGTTTGTAATTTTCATAGAGGAGAAGCAGCAGCACAGGATGTAGGAAAGGAGAGTGAAGTCGTCCCCCAGAGAATTTACAGACCACGAAGATCACTTAAATCTCAGGAGCTTTGCATGTAAAGAACGCCCTTCACCAAAGAGGCACAAAGAGACCAAACCAGTACCCATCTACTTTACATTGTACAAATCTCTTTTGGTTCTGCATGACCATGCAAATCTAAATAATCTGAGTGAATAAGTGAACACCCTTTCCTGTATGACCATAACCTCCATGAATAATAGAGCACAAAATAAGTTCACATTCTTATTTAATACAATGAACTCAAAAGTGAACATAAGCCATCCTTTCTCACAACAGTGACTACACTTCAAAAGTATTCATTGGCTGTAAAGTGCTTTGGGACGTCCTGAGGTTGTGAAAGGCGCTATATAAATGCAAGTCTTTCTTTTCTTTCTATCATGCTTCCCTTTGTGTAAACGTGCCTTTTCTCCTTCTATTCTAGTACTCCTCTTAGGTGCAACCTGAAAGCCAGTATTGTGAGTAGTTGGCTGCTCCTGTAGTACAAAAGGCTCATGGGACTGAGGTGTCCCTACTCTCATGAAAGCCTTGTTCAGGGAGGGGGTTGCAGGCGTTGCCTCCTACGTACCACATCTCTCATGCTCTGTGGGAGAAGTCCGGATGCCAGACATGTGCTTTTGTTCTGAAAAATGGTAGCCTCATGCAGGCCCCACGCTCGCCCCTTGACAAAATCGGGGCTAAAAACAGGTTCAATGAAGCCTCAGGGCACTCCCAGAATAATTGAGACCAATATTTTCAAGAAAGGTCTCTGCTGTCAGTGAAACTGTAGGTGATTTACTAACCGTGAACGATCTGTGTGTAATGTTTGATAGAATCATTCTGTTTGACACATAATTATCTTTGCACTGTTTTAATGTTTTGAGTTTCTTGAAAAGTATATTTAATTAAAAACAGAAAGGCATGCATTTAAATATGACAGTAAGATTAACTAAACCTCTCACCAGTTCTGTTTTATTTCTACACATTAGGATCGACCAAGTAGGTATATTAAGCTGTTAAAAATGTTTCATACAAGTAAGGCATAAACCTTTAAACAATTACACACTGTTTTAATCCAAAGAAAAATGTAAAATTACATTTTTGATTTTCTGAGTGACAGTCATGAATAAGAATTATGAGTAAAAAGAATTTAACTTTCTTTCAGTGGTTCATTTGAATATTTGTAAGTAATCAATGACATTTAAAGAATTTAATATAATAAACATTCAGCAATTTTTATTTTTAGAATGATTAAAAATCAGTTGAAGCTCAGATGCCTCCTCCAGGCCTGGAATATTTAGTAAAGCCCGAAGCCAGTGGGAATCCAGCAGCACTCATCTACATTAGACTTTCTGATCTCTACTGCCCCATTAGTGCCCTGATTGAAGCATCTTCAAATAAAATTAGAGCAACGGGCAGGCACATCTGCCCATCAGCAACATGGGATTCTATTGCCCTTACTACTGCATGTTTATCCATTTCCAACATTCCTCACCTTAACACATATTTGTTTTCTCTTTGTGTAAGGGGCTCCCAAGATGAAGAAGCTAACATCAGAAATGAGCATGAATCTGCCCTAACAGAACAGTAACTGTCAAGCACTCCACACCCACAAGTACCAGGACAAATACATCCATCGCTGGTGACCAGATAGAGTCAAGAGGGTTCACCTGGTGATGCTCTGAGCACAAATGAGCAGGACCAAGAGGCAATGGCAGCAGGCGAGCATTAACAAGAGGCAGGAAGAGCTAGGGTTAGACAGCAGTTTCCTGTGAGTCCTACTAATTTAAACCTTACAGGGGATGCATGAGCTGCTCTTCATGCATTCTTTTGAGAATCTGTACATGTGGAATTGCGGAGAATTTGCAGCCGTGTTGCCCCAACATCAGTGCAGGGATGCAAGATGTTTTGGGAATCTGCACGTCACCAAGAAACGAGCAGGAACTCCACAGCGATCTGCACAGGAGCAGATCCCAGTTTTGCTAATGAGATGTGGAGCTTCAATTTTCAGAAGACTCTCACTCTGGGGTTCAAGAAAGCTAAGGGGATTGTTTATTTAGGACCTCGCCAGCCAGTTTCACACTCTAAGTGGCAGTCAGGGTCAGAGAACATAGTTCCTCTTCCTCTTCTAAATTCAGGACAGCTAAGTAATGTGGTTGTTTATGAGCTTGGCAGCTGGCGGTGGCAAGAATGTTGTCACTAGAGTTCTGTCTGGGAGCAGTCAGTAAACAATGGAAAAAATGCACAAGTAATCAGACTGGCATATCTGATTACATCAGTGTAAACTTTTCTAATTGCCATACCATGAAAAATGTCCTTACGGCCTTTGCCTGCCAATCTAGTACCAATCTGTCAGCAATTTATTCTGAGGGCCTGTGCCCATTATGAACTGGCTCGAGACTGCCCAAGCTCATTTCACATTAGATACCTACAAATAGCAAAGAGAGACGGTCACCCCAGTCTGATCGGGATTTGAATCTGATGTTTAGATATGAAACAAGTGTGTGCTAGCGCTGCCATCCAGCCCTTTCGATGGCTATTGAGATTGATCTACCCAAATTAAAAATTGTGATTTCAGCATGGAAATTTTACGGTATGGCCTGAAAGAGTTTCAGAAAGTTGAATTTCAATTTTAATTTAGTTACATGGGTATAAAGTGGACATAATAAGCAATTGAAAGAAAGTGGCATTTTCTATCTTAAACAATTCAGTCATTTAAAGGTGATTAAGTATTCTGGATAGGGTTGAATATCATTGAAAATGATGAACATGGATGGATTCGATACGTTGTCAACGACACTGTCATACAAGTCTGTAGGGTTTGTTGGACTTTTTGAAGGGGGAGTGACCATTCCTCTCTGTCCTTGACAATAGACTCCAGTAAGTACGCGTGCACGGTACATGTACTTAAATCCATTAACGTCAGGCCTTGCTTGAGCAGAATAATTTGCATCTACGGCAAAATAGATGCCATTTCCAAACATTGTGGCTACAAAAGAAAAAGAAATTTGTTTAATTGTGCAATTCATTTTACATACTGAAAGCATCAGACATCATAATATTCGTCTTTTTAAGAAAACCTACTAGAACCATATCTGCTTAGATCATCCCTAAATTAAGCACCCTTAAGACCTGCCTCCACCAAATCTAATAATTTTTTTTACCAATAGGTTTGGATCAACGGGGCCGATTTTAGGTTGCTGCGGTATTCAGGCAAGCAGCATGCAGTGTGGTCCTGTTTTGGGTGGGTGCACAGATCTCCCATTTTGAGGCCTGCTCGAAAATCAAGTCAGGCGGGCCTTGGGTGGACCTACCGGCCTGTTTTCCAGCATTAGTGGAGCAGTAGCCATACGAACATCGTCCCCAGTTTGTCTATTATACTGAAAATTAAGATTATATTTTTTCAAAATTTTTCTAAAGTTTTATTTTCAAGAAAATAGCCACAAATACTTTAATAATAAAGAATGAAGAAAGGACTGTAGGAAGGGTTCATACCAAAATATCATAACCTGTCTTTTCAGCATTTACAGTTTTTCCCTTTTGATAAAGAAATAGTGTTCCTTACCATTTCTTCCTGCATAGCTCCGGTTAAATCCAAGATTACTGATTGAATCTAATGTATCTGGTGCTGTTCCATGAAATAAGATCCTTTCATTTTGAGTGCCAGCAGGATTTTTTTCTTCCAGAAGTTGTCTTTTAATCATATAATTCTTCCAAAGACATAGGTTTTGCAATCTTTCAATCTGTTAAAGGAAATTTCTTGGTCAATTTTATAGACCATATGGCCTAGAAATTCGATTAAGCCTGTAAACAGGTGGCGTCACTGTGGGTCAAGGTTAATGGCCGCCTGTAAAAATAGCGTGGGCAGCACCGGTATTTTGGTGCAGCCTGCTGATTTTAAATGAGCGCAACACAGAACCTCCCGTGCAACGTGCTCATTCAGGCGGTAAAATCAGCAGAAGGCCGAAGGTCGGGTCTAATCTAACTGTGCGGCATTCTCAGGAAATCACGATTTCTTAAAGTGAAGTGCAATGTTTCTGGTTATGTTTCTCGGTTGACGGAGAGGGTATGCAAGATAAATCAAAGCGTAAAAATAGACTAATCTGTCATATTTTAAAGAATGTAACCAATATTTCCCATTCTACTCCCTAGAATACAAATAAAAGCAACCTATTCTTTTAATGCACATACATCGTGAATAAGCTTTGTTATTACAGAGGCTTTTCACTGTGAGACTTTTTAGGAGTATATCTCTCTACAAAGTACCCGATTAAGCATTTTGAAAGGGCAATGGTGTGTGTACTGGAATTGGGAGATTTGTTTGCAATACTGGTTGTCAGAGCTGGCATAGGTGATCCATGATTCCTCCCTGAATGGACCAAGAGATGCGAAAAGTTTACTGGACACCCTAAACACCCGAATATTGAAACCAATAAATGCAGATGTACAAATTCCTTCAGAAACAGGAAAAGATCGTTAGATCTTCTTCATTTGAAAATGTATAAGCACACACCTGTTACTTTCATTCCATTTCCAGTTTACTGACACAACTGCAAGCGTCAGTAATGGATCAGGCCTTTAGATGTAGCACAAGTCCCCCAGACTATTTCTAACCAGATGCTGTTCTGTACACATTACGTGCCAGAACTCACTAACCTGTTCCGGTTGAGTGCTGACATCTAACGTGTATAGAACAGGCATTCAATCTGCTGATGTGTTTCTGCAGCAATCACCATGAGCCATCTTACTGGACTGGACATACTCTGCAGAGTTATTGAAGACTTTGGTGGAGATCTAAAGATCTCTGCCACTTTTGCCCAGCAGCACGCAGGGGCATGTTTTGGAGAGGGCGGTAAGAGGGGCAGCAACGTCCAAAATCGCTTAACATGTGTCAATTTGGCGTTGCACACCGATCGACGATATGCTCTTGATCATTAAAATATCTGCGGCGAGCGCAGGCAACGGCAGCGCTGCCGACCTACGCAATATGGCGGCCACCGCATACTGCGCTGGAAATGGACGGATGTCAGGCGGCTGCCATTTTTTCTTCAAAACCGGCCTAAATGGCCGGTGCTGAAGGTTCCAATTTCTAGGACTTTAAGTTTAAAATAAAACTCAAATGACTTAGGATCAAAGTTGGCTTCTATTACAAAAGAAGTGTCCACACCTGTAATGTTGGGCTGAATATTCCGACCCCCACGGGTGTGTACGAGGCACCCGTAGGGGCCTCACAAGTGCCGGTTTCAGGCATGCGAAGTGCATGCGCTAAAACCCGGCACTTTCGATCTGCACAACCTCCGCCTGCTGAAAGCCTTTAAAAATCTTATGCCTGGTAAACACGTAAGGCCTGCTTTTACCAGCATAAGAGTTTAAAAAAAAATTTTTAAACATTTTTTTTCACTCATTTATAATTTTAAAATACTTTTAAAAAAGGTAAGTTTATTTTTAGCCTCGTAAAAAACTTTAATTATTTTTTTCAAAAAATTAAATTATTGTTTAAAATATTTAATTTAATGTAATTTTAACTCATTTTAAATACGTGATGCTTTTTAAAATGTATTTAATGTTTGACTGTGTTTTTAAATGTGATCCCCATTCATACTTTTGACAGATCTGTGCATAGAGACCTGTCAAAAGTGTGAAGGGGGATTCCCTTCTTTGATTGGTTCCCCATGGCCCACGTGATCCCAGGGATGCTTGTGAACCGCCTGCGCCCCTGGGATACCTGGGCCTCTGCGTGCGCGCACCAGGAGAGGCCCAGGATCGGAAGTCTCGGGACCTACGGAGCCAGCAGGTAAGTGCGTTGATTTTTCCAGATCGGAGGCATCCGCACGCAGGAAACCTCCGATCGGAAAATCAGGTCCGCTATCTCATCTGCTCCCTCCAGAGATGCCACCTGATTTGGAGTGTTTCCAGTATTTTCTGTTTTTGTTTCAGTTTTTCAACATTTGCTGTTTTTTGCTTTCTAGCTCCTCTTCGAATCATTAATTAATTAAACATCTGGAAAATATATGAATTCCTTTTCCACCATATTGCTGGTAATAATGCTTTGGACTTGGTGGCCTGGATGTGGGTTTGTGGTGGGCTGGTCTTAACGCTCGCCAATGTAAGGATCAAGTGATTAACATCACACACGAGCTTCCCTTTGATGCAATGGAAGCCCTTTCTACTCATAAATTAGTGGTTATTTTCATAGGAAGCTTTGAGTGGCACATGAGTGCCATTAATTGCACCCTGCACCTGTGGAAAACCAGCTCGCCTGTAGAACTGGATAGCTTTCTCTATCTCTGCTTCTCTGGTCCATTGGGAAGGAAATAAATTGTGCAGATCTCCTGAAGAGAGCATCAGTGCCCTACTTGATTCAGCGGTGAGCTGTTGACTGGCTAATGCGGCACAGGTCACCTGATTTTGCTTGAATCAACCCAGATGCAAAGACGTTTAAGGCAATGATTGACCTGGACTGCTACAAGCAATGCTATTCTCATGGTGAAAATGGACAGCGGGTCTTCAGTCAGCGGGTGACGTATTTCCCCAATAGCCTTCTGGGCTAATGTGCAGCCTTCTGATGCACTGATATTCATAGAAAACTAAATAAGACCTTCTTAGTCTGTAGACCCTAGTGAGAGGGTATGAATACATAGGGAAGAGATGCATTCGTGAAGCCTGACGATAAAAGACTCTAATCTGACCTCTTGCATGTCATAGAAGTTACAACACAGAAGCAGGTCATTTGGCCCAACCAGTTCGTGTCAACATTAACCCTCCATGTGAGCAAATCGTTCTGATCACATTTACCCACATTGTTCCAATATCCCATCAAACCCTTTCCCTTCATCTGGACTGAAGTTGCTTTTTGGGAAAAATGCTTGATTATACACAAAAAAAGGCTAAGAATAAAAATGTGAATGTGGTATGTTCATCATGTTTTTACAGCACCTTATCCTACTCCTCTTCATAACACAAAAACAAAAGCATTTCCATTGGGAAATCCATCCAGAGTACTAAGCAGTACTTTGAGCAGAGCTCTGTGGTATTCGCAGCAAAAATCTTGACAACACAAATCTTTTTAAAGAAACCTAAGCAGACAAAGAAACACGAATCTTCAGTCCGAGCACACAAAATGGCTTCCTCCATGTTGTAGCCAGCTCACGGACATTTATAGCGGTGTTAATTCTTTAGCACGGGTTTGGGGCGGAACTGGAGGAAAATGGGTAGCAGGCCATGCCCTTGACTCAATTTACATGGGCACTTCTGGTTGGTCTTAAAAGGGACTGTTTTTTTTGGGAGGAGAATGGAGTTGCAGCTTTTTGGAGGGTGAATTTGAGGTGGTAGCTTCAAAAAAAACATTCTGCTCTTTATACTGCCCCAAATCCACTCCAAAATGGGCAGTGACTCGGAGGAGAATACCCCCTGTATTTCCTAAGCAATTTATCGTCAAGCAGACTTTTATGCAAATTGTCATGCACATTTTCTAAAATAAGCATGTAAAGATAACTCCACATAGAATCATAGAATGGTTGCAGCACAGAAGGAGGCCATTTGGCCCGTCGAGCCCGTGCCAGCTCTCTGCAAGAACACTTCAGCTAGTCTCACTCCCCCGCCCTTTCCCTGTAGCCCTGCAAATTTTTTTCCTTCAGGTACTTATCCAATTCCCATTTGAAAGCCATGATTGAATCTGCCTCCACCACCTTTTGAGGCAGCGAATTCCAGATCCTAACCACTTGCTGCGTAAAAAAGTTTTTCCTCATGTCGCCTTTGGTTCTTCTGCCAATCACCTTAAATCTGTGTCCTCTGGTTTTCGACCCTTCCGCCAATACGAGCAGTTTCTCTCTATCTACTCTGTCTGGACCCCTCAGGATTTGAACACTTCTATCAAATCTCCTCTCAACTTTCTCTGCTCTAAGAAGAACAACCCCAGCTTCTCCAGTCTATCCATGTAGCTGAAGTCCCTCATCCTTGGAAGCATTCTTGTAAATCTTTTCTGCACCCTCGCTAAGGCCTTAATATCCTTCCTAAAGTGCAGTGCCCAGAATTGGACACAATACTCCAGTTGTGGCAGAACCAGTGTTTTATCAAGGTTCATCATAACTTCCTTGCTTTTGTATTCTATGGGGGCGATTTTCTGACGTCGGAGGAGGAGGGTTTGGAGGCGGGAAAGGTGGGAAAATCAGATTCAAAGAGGTCAGGTTCGGAACCCGCCTCCGTGGGATTTTGCCGGTGCCGATTTTGGAGGTCAGGAAACACTCCTGCCTCCAGCTGGCCATTGTGCTATTTAACATCTTCAAATGCTCGTTAAGGGCTTCTCTAAGCCTATTTTGAGAGGCCCTCGTGATTTTTCCAGCTTTTCGGTGTGATCCACGCACCTCCTGAACCACGCCAGGTAAACCTGGCGGGTTGACTCGTGGGTGGCCTCCTCACTGCTGCAGGTCTAACAAGACCTCGTTTATTGCAGCAAGGATTACTTGCAGGTACCAGACCTTGGCTTTAAAAGGTCTCTGAGCACTTTTAGAAGGCCTTGCGAAGTCGGAGGTGCTGCAGCTTGACTCCATCAACTGTGGGACCTCCTTGGAAGACCCTCTCCCCGCTTGCAATGAGCGCTTCCCGAAAGGAGGCATCTACAAGCAGCATGGGAACCATTCGTTTTCTTTCTGCATGGACCTCAGATGATGATGAGGAGGAGGATCTGGAGGAGGAGGCCAGAGCGCCAGTGTATTGACCAGCGGCAGCACGCGAGCACATGGTTGCCCGGGATGCAAGGGATGAACATATCATGGCCAGATTTGCATAGGTTGCCCAAGTTGGCACATGTCCTTGGCTCCATCCTAGGACATCATTGACAATGGACATGACTCTCTGGCCTCCTTTCACTCAGGCCACCAACCTGACAATGCAAGTGTGGTGGTGCCCGCAATGTGGAGCTGCCTAAGGTGAAAGAACAGATGGCATAACGCCAACATTTTGGCTTCAAATCATTTTAATACTTTCCAACAGGGATGGTATTTCATCAATACACAGAAACAGTCTCCAATCTGCACACAGATCTGGAGGTTATATCCCTTGCCAGCTGTTTCTTTGGCAGGCCTCTTCCTCCGAGATGAGTGGAAGAGCACCTCCCTGCTAGCTGTCACTCCCTCCAACAACATTTGCAGCGTCTCATCCGAGAGCCTCGGGAAGGCCCTTGCCTTGGAATTGGACATAGTGGTTTCTCAAAAAATGCTGGAGGTAGTGCAGGAGATGCAGAAATGCTGTGGAATGAGCCAAGGGAACAAGAAGCCATAAAATCAGACTGGAAAAGTGCTGTCAACAGAAGCGAGTTTCAGTCCCAAAACATTAACTGACCAAGGGCATCCCACACCTCTGAAATCAAGTGGCCAATCATGAGAAAACTGCAAATTTTTGAAAACTATCAGTGGAGGCGAGTTTCAAACTCACGCAAACTGAAATCCGCCTCATCGCACCTCCAGTGGGAAAATCGCCCCCTATGCCTCTATTTATAAAGCCCAGGATCCCATATGCTTTTTTAATTGCTTTCTCAACCTGCCCTGCCACCTTCAACGATTTGTGCACAAATACCCCTAGGTCTCTCTGTTCCTGCAACCCCTTTAAATTGTACCCTTTAGTTTATATTGCCTCTCCTCGTTCTTCCTACCAAAATGTATCACTTCGCACTTTTCTGCGTTAAATTTCATCTGCCACGCGTCTGCCCATTCCATCAGCCTGTCTATGTCCTCTTGAAGTCTATCACTATTCTCCTCACTGTTCACTATACTTCCAAGTTTTGTGTCAAATGCAAATTTTGAAATTGTGCCCTGTATACCCAAGTCCAAGTCATTAATATATATCAAGAAAAGCAGTGGTACTAGTACCGACCCCTGTATACCTTCCTCCAGTCTGAAAAACAACCGTTCACCACTACTCTCTGTTTCCTGTCACTTAACCAATTTCGTATCCATGCTGCCACTGTCCCTTTTATTCCATGGGATTCAATTTTGCTGGCAAGCCTATTATGTGGCACTTTATAAAATGCCTTTTGTAAGTCCATGTACACCACGTCAACAGCATTGCCCTCATCAACCCTCTCTGTTGCCTCATCAAAAATCTCAATCAATTTAGTTAAACACAATTTGCCTTTAACAAAGCTGGGCTGGCTTTCCTTAATTAATCCACACTTGTCCAAGTGACTGTTAATTTTGTCCCGGATTGTCGTTTCTAAAAGCTTCCCCACCACCGAGGTTAAACTTGCTGGCCTGTAGTTGCTGGGTTTATCCTTGCACCCTATTTTGAACAAGGGTGTAACATTTGCAATTCTCCAGTCCTCTGGCACCACCCCCATATCTAAGGATTAGAAGATTATGGCCAGTACCTCTGCAATTTCCACCTTTACTTCCCTCAGCATCCTAGGATGCATCCCATCTGGTCCTGGTGACTTATCAACTTTAAGTACAGCCAGCCTTTCTGGTACCTCTTTATCAATTTTTATCCCATCCAGTATCTCAACTACCTCCTCTTTCACTTTGACTTTGGCAGCATCTTCTTCCTTGGTGAAGACAGATGCAAAGTACTCATTTAATACCTCAACCATGCCCTCTGCCTCCATGCATAGGTCTCCTTTTTGGTCCCTAATCAGCCCCACCCCTCCTCTTACTACCTGTTTACTATTTATAAATCTGTGTCCTCTAGTTTTCGACCCTTCCGCCAATATGAGCAGTTTCTCTCGATCTACTCTGTCTAGACCCCTCATGATTTGAACACAAGTCTTTTATATGCCTATAGAAGACTTTTGGATTCACTTTTATGTTAGCTGCCAGTCTATTCTCATACTCTCTCTTTGCCCCTCTTATTTCCTTTTTTACTTCCCCTCTGAACTTTTTATATTCAGCCTAGTTCTCACTTGTATTCGCAACCTGACATCTGTCATACGCTCCCCTTTTCTGATTCATCTTACTCTCTATCTCTTTTGTTATCCAAGGAACTCTGGCTTTGGTTGCCCTACATTTCCCCCTCATGGGAATGTAACTTGACTGTACCTGAACCATCTCCTCGTTAAAGGCAGCCCATTGGTGGATTACACTTTTGCCTGCCAATCTTTGATTCTAATTTACCACATATTTTAATATTAATGGTGTTTTTAGTCAACTGCTAACAGTTTACTATTACTGATGTTTAGAACCAGTGTGTATGTACCATTCTATCGCATTGTTTTACACTGGGATATATATAAAACACAAATCAAACAGGTGATGAACTGCATTACATAAACATATCAGTCACATTTATCTAAATTTGGAGGTTATGCAACTTCCAAACAATCATATATTAATTGAAGGTTTGGTCCTTTTCCATTATGCTATGTTATGTTGCCATGAATAGGGGATTATATATCAACCAACGTTAAAATATTGAAATACCTTCACAATCTGAAGCTGATTCAGCGATGTTTTTACTGATTGCTCTACATCCTGATATTCTTTGGATTGCTGCTGCAGCTGCACAGATTTGTACTGTGAGTTTTGCATGTCATCCCAATGGCTTGGAATGCTGTCGCTTGACATTCCTGAAAATATATCAAATTAAACAGATCTTTTTTTTTTAGCATTTTTTTTTAGCTCATCAAAGAGATGGATATCAATGCTAGGATATTTTTTCACTTTAAGCATCCAATGTTATCATCAAGTACCACCTGGTTAGATATAAGACAAGCCAGGCACACATTAAAGTTTCTCTGATTTAAAGGAATGCTGACTTCATGAGAAAAGCCTTTGGGGAAAATTTTGTCCCATTTGTTTACAAACACATGAAATAATATGGCCTCTACTAAATGAATCAAATCATTTGGCCAAGATGTTGCAATCAAAAACAGTACACATGTCTTTTAGCTCTTTCGTCTGGGCAAATAAAAGGTTTGCAAAATAATTTATTTTAATTAAAAAGTATTCAATTAATACATTGCACTAACATCTCCAGCTGAGAGCAATACCCTACTACACCAACCAGATTATTTCCATTTACCACACAAACCATCTTTAGCCCCTAAAATTTGCCAGTTTAGTTCCAATTAACGACAAAATTATAGGCAGTTTTGTACTATGAACCAATGTGCCCTTCAAACTGAATTGAGACTGCCCAAACTAACTTTATGTAGGTTTCTTTCTGGCATGCTATCATCCACAGGGCAAAAGCAGTGTCCTGATCCACTGTACCACCCACTTCATCCCTTGCAACCAAATGCAGGTATCTATACTCCTTTGAATAAAAATGAGCAGTGTAAATTATGTAGCATGAAAAACTTTACCTTCTGCTTTTAAAATCCTTTTCAGTTTAATTGTATTTCCTTGATTGTCAACTGCAGTATCTTTCCCCACCGCCACAGTATATTTTCTGCCCCGCACTTCAATCACAGTTGCAGTTTGGTTTTCAATGAATGCCTTTTCCAGTTTAAGGTTTGTAGCACTGTCAAATGGTACGAACTGAGTGCCTTGTTCAAACTGCCATTCCACCAAATTGCTGAGAAGTTCCTCGTCTCTTCTTCTAGATTCTTCTTCTCTGACATTGTTAACCATTTCCTGAATTTTAGAATAGGCAGTCAAAACATCCTTAGCGAGACCACAAACTTTGATCTGAGCCCCAGATTGTTTGCGTTCCAGCTCTACTATGATTTGCAGACTTTTCTGGAGACGGTTTAATTCTTCGTGCTCTTTTTCAGAAAACTGAAATATGTAGTCACTGCTAATAACTTTGTCATCCTGCTCCTTTAAAATTACATTTTCTATCCAGGATTTAGTGCTTTCTACGGCTTGCTTGTTGCTTCCACAGATCTCAAATAGAGCTGTCTCTATCTCATCTTTGAATATAACATGGTCTTCAGTGAAGAATTGTTTATTCTCTTTACTTTGATCCCCAAAAATCGCTGCTGTAAATGCATCTAGGAGCATCAGAAATATTATCCATTAGAACAAGACATAAATTCATCATTTTTTTTTCTTTGTAAAATGTTCTGATACTTACTCTTCGTCTTTTTCCAGAGAGATTCTGTTTCTGGAAGATTGGATCCTCTACGTTTTTGCATACTGCTATGAAATTCATTTAACATTTGAGGTTGAAAAATGACAATGCGAATCTTCTGCAAAGAAGTTGGAGATTTTCTGTTTACAAACTCAGCGACTGAATCAATCATTGCATCAGCAACTTGGGAAGGGTTTGCCTGTCCTTGTCCTATTTATTGGGATGGAAAAAAAGGTTTAAAATTGATATATATGACCTGGCATTCTGGTCACCTTTAACACAATCCATTACCTAAGGAGCCAATGTCTCTCAGTTCTTCCTGTGCCCGAGGTTAGTCCTTTAATTGACGGCAGGTCAGGGATTTCTACATTCATTTTGCGAGCCATTTTTTTTTGGAACCATTTCAGTTCATGGCACCAAAAAATTCCCAGTTACAATAATAATGCTACTCAGATGTCAGGAGTAGTTTCATTACTGTATTAATGCTAAACAGCTAAAACATTTTAATTCCAAATAAAAGTGATTAAAATTTTACTTCTGCTCTGCTTATCTTTTCTTTCTTTTATACCTACTATTTTTACTTTTTTATTTTGCATTACTTAAATATTCCCATTTTAACTTTAATTTTTTTCATCATATTTAAGTTTAAAAACTCTCATGATATTATATGCCTCTACCATCTTCCTGCATGAGATCAAACAAGCACAGCTAAAACTAGCTGCCAAAGCCTTTGTTAAGCCAGTGAACCTCACCCACCTTCTGCTCCTGTAACCTTGTTTGGGTCCAGCTCTCAATATCTGCAGAAGTGCCAATGAGCTAGTGTCTTTTTCACATCACAGAGTGGTTTTATTACCTGACAAAAATGTTTGCAGCCACAGAAATGGATTTCTTGACCAACTGACAGCTTGGCTCAGTTTGTAGTGCTCTAATCTCAAGTGTTAGGAAGTGGTGGACTTAAGCATGTAGTATAGGCTGACACTGCTGGTCAAGATTCTTACTTCAACCAGAAAAGAGATTATGTTGTGATTCGTTCATTTACTGTTTGTGGGACCTGACTGTGAGCAAATAGCTGCTCTGTCTGCCGACATAACATAGAAACATAGAAAATAGGTGCAGGAGTAGACCATTCGGTCCTTCGAGCCTGCACCGCCATTTAATGCGTTCATGGCTGAACATGCTACCTCAGTACCCCATTCCTGCTTTCTCGCCATACCCCTTGATCTCCCTAGTTGTGAGTATTATATCTAACTCCCTTTTGAATATATTTAGCGAACTGGCCTCAACAACCTTCTGTGGTAGAGAATTCCACAGATTCACCACTCTCTGGGTGAAGAAGTTCCTCCTCATCTCAGTCTTAAATGGCTTCCCCTTTATCCTTAGACTGTGACCCCTGGTTTTAGTTTTCCCTAACATTGGAAACATTCTGCCCGCATCTAATTTGTCTAAACCAGTCAGGATTTTAAACGTCTCTATAAGATCCCCCCTCATTCTTCTGAACTCCAGAGGATACAAGTTCAGTTGATCCAGTCTTTCTTGATATGTCAGTCTGGCCATCCCAGGAATCAATCTAGTGAACCTTCGTTGCACTCCCTCAATAGCAAGAATGTCCTTCCTCAAGTTAGGAGACCAAAACTGCACACAATACTCCAGGTGTGGCCTCACCAAGGCCCTGTACAACTGTAGCATCACCTCCCTACTCCTGTACTCAAATCCCCTTGCTATGAAGGCCATCATGCCATTTGCTTTCTTGACTGCCTGCTGCACTTGCCTTCCCACCTTCAGTGACTGATGTACCATGACGCCCAGGTCTCGTTGTACCTCCCCTTTCCCTAATCTGCCACCATTCAGGTTATAGTCTGCCTCCTTATTTTTACCACCAAAGTGGATAACCTCACATTTATCCACATTGTACTTCATCTGCCATACATTTGCCCATTCACCCAACCTGTCCAAGTCACTCTGTAGCCTCCTAGCATCCTCCTCATTGTTCACGCTGCCTCCCAATTTAGTGTCATCCGCAAATTTGGAGATATTACAATTAATCCCTTCGTCCAAATCATTAATATATAATGTAAACAGCTGGGGCCCCAGCACCGAACCCTGCGGTACCCCGCTGGTAACTGCCTGCCATTCTGAAAAGTACCCATTTACTCCTACTCTTTGTTTCCTGTGTGCCAACCAGTTCTCAATCCACGTCAACACATTACCCCCAATCCCATGTGCTTTAACTTTGCACACCAATCTCTTGTGTGGGACCTTGTCGAAGGCTGTCTGAAAGTCCAAATACACCACATCTACTGGTTCCCCCCCCGTCCACCCTATTGGAAACATCCTCAAAAAATTCCAGAAGATTTGTCAAGCATGATTTCCCTTTCACAAATCCATGCTGACTTGGACCTATCATGTCGCCACTTTCCAAATGGTCTGTTATGACATCTTTAATAATTGATTCCATCATTTTACCCACCACCAATGTCAGGCTGACCGGTCTATAATTCCCTGCTTTCTCCCTCCCTCCTTTTTTAAAAAGAGGGGTTACATTAGCCACCCTCCACTCCTTCGGAACTGATCCAGAGTCTAAGGAATGTTGGAAAATGATCGTCAATGCATCCACTATTTCCAAGGCCACCTCCTTAAGTACTCTGGGATGCAGACCATCAGGCCCTGGGGATTTATCAGCCTTCAGTCCCATCAATTTCCCCAACACCTTTTCCCGACTGATAAGGATTTCCCTCAGCTCCTCCCTCTTACCAGATCCTTTGATCTCTTTTATTTCCGGAAGGTTGTTTGTGTCCTCCACAGTAAACACCGAACCAAAGTACTTGTTCAATTGATCTGCCATTTCTTTGTTCCCCATTATGACTTCCCCTGTTTCTGACTGCAGGGGACCTACGTTTGTTTTTACTAACCTCTTTCTTTTTACATATTTATAGAAGCTTTTGCAGTCCGTTTTAATGTTCTCCGCAAGCTTCCTTTCATATTTTATTTTCCCTGCCCTAATCAAACCCTTCGTCCTCCTCTGCTGAGTTTTAAAGTTCTCCCAGTCCCCGGGTTTGCTGCTACTTCTGGCCAATTTGTATGCCACTTCCTTGCTTTTAATACTATCCTTGATTTCCCTTGTTAGCCATGGTTGAGCCACCTTCCCTTTTTTATTTTTACGCCAGACAGGGATGTACAATTGCTGTAGTTCATCCATGCGATCTCTAAATGTCTGCCATTGCCCTTCCACTGATAACCCCTTAAATATCGCTTGCCAATCTAACCTCGCCAATTCACGCCTCATACCCTCAAAGTTGCCCTTATTTAAGTTCTGGACCATGGTCTCTGAATTAACTGTTTCCTTCTCCATCCTAATGTAGAACTCCACCATACTATGGTCACTCTTCCCCAAGGGGCCTCGCACCACAAGATTGCTGATTAGTCCTTCCTCATTACACAACACCCAGTCCAGGATGGCCTCCCCTCTAGTTGGTTCCTCAACATATTGGTTTAGGAAACCATCCCTTAAACACTCCAGGAAATCCTCCTCCACCGTATTGCTTCCAGTTTGAGTAGCCCAATCTATATGCATATTAAAGTCACCCATGATAACTGCTGCGCCTTTTTTGCATGCACCTCTGATTTCCTGTTTCATACCCTCCCCCACCTCACTACTACTGTTTGGAGGTCTGAACACAACCCCCACTAACGTGTTCTGCCCTTTGGTGTTCTGCAGCTCAACCCATATTGATTCCACATCCTCCAAGCTAATGTCCTTCCTAGCTATTGCATTAATCTCCTTTTTAACCAGCAATACTACCCCACCCCCTTTTCCTTTTATTCTATCCTTCCTGAATGTTGAATACCCCTGGATATTCAGTTCCCAGCCTTGATTGTTCTGGAGCCACGTCTCTGTAATCCCAATCACATCATATCCGTTAACATCAATTTGCACAGTCAATTCATCCACCTTATTACGGATACTCCTTGCATTAAGACACAGAGCCTTTAGGCTTGTTTTATTAACACCCTTTGTCCTTTTAGACTTATGATTTAGTGGTGATTACATTTGAAAAGTAACCCATTGGCTATAAAGTACACATCCTGAGTATGTGATAAGGTACTATAAAAATGCAAGTTCTCTCTTTCATGTATGCCCTTCACTTTCCACTTTCTCACCCTCAATGTTGACTTTCTGCCTTCTTCCTTTCTTGCAATTCCTCCTATTATCAGCATCTTCTTGGTATCTGGGAAGCTAATAAGCCCCCACTTTCATCTTTCAGCATCCAGCTCATGTTTATAAGTTAGAAGAAACCAAGGATCACATGTAAGAGTAACATTGTCCACATATTTCAGGTACTTTACTAGATCTGGGCTTGCCTTACCTTTACAACTCCATTGCCTTTACTGCTTAGCTCTGATAGCATTTAAAAAAAATCTAACATTGCAGCCACAGAAAGCAACCTAGCCATTTAAAAAAAAAACTAACTAATGTTATGGCTGGTGGGTTGGGGAGGGCGATGGATAGGAAGGATGGGAGAATTCTTGTGATATCTGGGAGTCTTGTGACTATAATTATCCTTATAGCCTTTAATCTCATATTTTTTGTAACAATGTTATTTTTCCCCAATTATCTCCATCCTGTCATGCAGCTGATTTTTCTTCCTGAAATACAGTTCCTAAAACACAGGCAGCCCTACTGTATCTCTCTTAATTGGTCATACTTCATGTGTGGGCTCAGATAGTGAGTCCTCGCAGGCTATTTAACTGTGGAAAACATAACACCTGAACCCCATAGCTCCACACAATGCACTTTACAGCAAGGGTTGCTGGTTAACAGTCATGAGTGGAAACTCTGAACAATTTGTCCCCTCTCTAGCCCAGGGGCGCTGAGGCTGGTTGTAGCAAGGGCAATTAGGGATGGGCAATAAATGCTGGCCTTGCCAGTGACGCCCACATCCCATGAACGAATGGGAAAAAAAGCAACCCAAATGTCCCCTTGGCTGACACCAGCTAACTCAGTACTGACTATAAGTTGAAACTCAGTGCATTTTCCCAAAGGTGTTACTATTACTCGTTCAAACACGGTGGACTAGATGCTGAGACTTTTTTCCCCTTGGATGGAATGTCTTGTTGCCAACTTTGGCTGTCTCGATGCCGAGCTGATCATCTACCTGAAGGAAGGTGTGTTTAAGCTACATGTAACCCATCTCCATGCTAACAGTTTCACTGTTTCATTAAAAATCGTGCAATCAGGGCCAGTCTTATTACAAGAACTGTGAGTCCTTTAGTATATCACATTCTGACAACTCTCAGCATAAATGTCTCAGCATAGTATTACTTAGCTCCCTCAACCACCAGTTCCATATCTCCTGTTTGACTCCAAGCTCAGTTTCAGACATGATATCCTTTCCATTAAAGTTCAAGGTACAAGTCCCACTCCAGGGACTTGAGGACATAAATCTAGGCTGACACTCCAGTGCAGTGCTGAGCGAGTGCTGCACTGTCGGAGGTGCTGTCTTTCGGATGAGACATTAAACCATGGCCCCCGTCTGCTCTCTCAGGTGGACGTAAAAGATCCCCTGGCACTATTTCGAAGAAGACCAGGTGAGTTATCCTCGGTGTCCTGGCCAATATTTATCCCTCAATCAACAAAACAAAAACAGTTTATCTGGTCATCATCACATTGCTGTTTGTGGGAGCTTGCTGAGCGCAAATTGGCTGCCACATTTCCCACATTACAACAGTGACTATACTCCAAAAGTACTTCATTGGCTGTAAAGCGCTTTGAGACGTCCGGTGGTCATGAAAGGCGCTATATAAATGTAAGTCTTTCTTTCTTATTCCAAAGATTGCATACTTCCAACTCCTCAACATTGGCAGCCTCCACCCTTACCTCAGCTCTTCACTGCTGAAACCTTCATACATGTCATTGTCACTTCCAGACTTGGCTACTCCGATGCTTTCCTTGCTGGACTCTCTTCCTCCACCCCTCATACAGTCATAACACTTAATCAAATTAAAGACACAACTTATGCATACCAGTTTCTCCAACCCTTCTTTTGGTTTTACTTATTTTAATGTATAATGAAACACAAAATATCAGCAAATAAAAAATTGGGCAAAATTCAAACCTGTTCCAAGTGCAGGGAAAGCAACTGAAGAGAATTTGTTTTGTTCACACTCCTGAAGAACTCCACCAACAGCAGCTTTTATTTGAGCTGGGTTGGTTCGTCCAACCATGTGAATTATATTTCGACACTGTAGATTTCCTGGATTTGTAATTATTATTCCACTGTTTGGCTGTAAGCCTTCAAAATAAAGAGAGAATTACTTCATCTAATTTTTGTATGCTTTTTGTAAAATAGAAATAATAGTAGAAATAACAGTTCTGTAATTAATAGTGCAAGTTTATATTTTAATTGCTTTTTATGAAGACAGTTTTTATAATCTTCCGTGGCACTGCTCACAGGTAATTCAGACACAGTGGATCAGTCAGATAGGGAATGGAGCACAGGTAGGGGAATTGCAACATAAAGGTAAAGAGCAAAGGAATTTGGTGACGTGTATATTGAGTGGAGATTCCGCACGACATGAGGCCTGAGTTGAAGCAAGGACGGAATGGGTTTGGTTTCTTGTTATCTGGCAACTGGAAGCAGAAATATCTGGGACCTGAAGCTGGTGAGAATGGCAGACTTAGTTCATCAATAACATATAGCGTATTTGCATTATTTTACAAATTAAAACCCTTCTTCTTCTCTTCTTAGGCAGTCCCTCGGAACCGAGGATGACTTGTTTCCACACAAAAAATGAGTTCTCAGGTGACTGATGAGTCCAATGCGGGACCTACAGTCCATGTCACAGGTGGGACAGATGGTGGTTGAAGGGGTGGGTGGGTGGAGTGCTTGGGTTGCCGTATGCTCCTTCCGCTGTTTGCGCTTGGATTCCGCTTGCTCCTGGCGAAGAGACTCGAGGTGTTCGGCGCCTTCCCGGATGCTTCTCCTCCACTTTGTGCGGTCTTGGGCCAGGGATTCCCAGGTGTCGGTGGGGATGTTGCACTTTTTCCAAGGAGGCTTTGAGGGTGTCCTTGAAGCGTTTCCTCTGCCCACCTGGGGCTCTCTTGCCGTGACGGAGCTCCGAATAGAGCGCTTGTTTTGGGAGTCTCGTATCGGGCATGCGGACGATGTAGCCCGTCCATTGGAGCTGATCGAGCGTGGTCAAAGCTTCGATGCTGGGGATTTTGGCCTGAGCAAGAACACTGATGTTCATGCGCCTATCCTGCCAATGGATTTGCAGGATCTTGCGGAGGCAGCGTTGGTGGTACCTCTCCAGTGCTTTGAGGTGCCTGCTGTACATGGTCCATGTTTGTGAAGCATACAGGAGGGCGGGTATCACTACTGCTCTGTAGACCATGTGCTTGGTGCTGGGTTTGAGGTCCTGGTCTTCAAACACTCTCTTCCTCAGGCGACCGAAGGCTGCACTGGCACAGTGAAGGCGGTGTTGGACTTCATCATTGACGTCTGCCCTTGTTGACAGTAGGCCCCCGAAGTATGGAAAGTGGTCCACATTGTCCAAGGCCTTGTCGTGGATTTTGATAATCGGGGGGCAGTACTGTGTGGCGGGGGCGGGTTGGTAGAGGACCTTTGTCTTACGGATGTTTAGTGTAAGGCCTATGCTCTCGTCCGCTTCGGTGAAGGTGTTGACGATGGTTTGGAGTTCGGCCTCCGAGTGTGTGCAGACGCAAGCGTCGTCTGCATACTGTAATTTGATGACAGAGGTTGGGACGACCTTGGATCTGGACTGGAGGCGACGGAGGTTGAACAGTTTTCCATTTGTTCTGTAAATTAGCTCCACTCCAGCGGGGAGCTTACTGAGGGTGAGATGGAGCATTGCAGCCAGGAAGATCGAGAAGAGCGTAGGTGCGATGACACAGTCTTGCTTGACCCTGGTCCCTACGTGAATTAGGTCTGTGGTGGATCCGTTGGTCAGGATCACGGTTTGCATGTTATCGTGAAGCAGGCAGAGGATGGTGACAAATTTTTGAGGGCAGCCGAATTTGAGGAGGATACTCCATAATCCCTCACGGTTGATGGTGTCGAAGGCCTTCGTGAGGTCAAAGAAGGCCATGTACAGCGGTTGGTGCTGTTCCCTGCCTTTCTCTTGTAGTTGACGCGCGGTGAAGATCATGTCCATTGTGCCGCTTAGTGGGCAAAATCCGCATTGCGACTCTGGGAGGAGCTCTTCAGCCACTGGGAGAAGGCGATTGAGGAGGATTCTTGCGATGACTTTCCCTGTGGCAGACAGCAGGGAGACTCCTCTGTAATTACCGCAAACGGACTTGTCATTTTTCTTGAAGATGGTCACGATTACAGCGTCTCTGAGATCCCCTGGCATGCTCTCCTCCTTCCAAATAAGAGAAATGAGTTCATGTATTCGCACCAGCCGTGCTTCTCTGCCATGTTTTAGCGCCTAGGCGGGGATTCCATCTGCTCCTGAGGCCTTGTTGTTCTTCAGTTGTCGGATGGCCTTTTCAATCTAATGCCGGGCGGGGCTTGTGCTGAGGTGGTGGCGGGTAGCATGCTGCGGAATGGAGTTGAGGACGCTCGCGCCAAAGACAGAGTCTCGGTTAAGGAGATCTTCGAAGTGCTGCTTCCAGAGGGCACTGACTGCCTCTCTGTCCTTGATGAGTACCTCTCCGTTCTTGGCCCGCAGTGGGGTAGGACCTTGGGTGCTTGGGCCGCAGGTGGTCTTGACTGTGCTAAAGAATCCATGCACATCGTGGTTGTCGGCTAGCTGCTGGATCTCCTGCGCTTTCTCCACCCACCATCTGTTCTTTAGGTCATGAGATTTTTGTTGGACCTCGGCCTTCAAGCGTCTGTAGAGCTGCTTTCTTGCTCGAGTTCTGTTGCTGTTTCCAGATCAGGAATGCCTTGCACTTCCGGCTGATTAGCTTCTTTATCCCCTGGTCGTTCTCATCGAGCCAGTCTTGGTGTTTCCTGGTCGAGTGACCGATCGTCTCTTCACAGGTGCTGATTATGGAGGCCTTGAGTGCAGACCAGGCGCTGTGGACACTCTGTGTCTCTGAATCACTGGGAGTCGTCAGGTTGGTTGTGAGGCGCAGGCTGAATAGGGCTTTCTTAGCAGGATCTTTGAGTGCTCCAACGTTGATTTTCCTGCGGCATTGCTTCTGTTGCTGCCGCTGTTTTGGGGCAGACCTAGTTCATCAATAACATATAGCATATTTGCATTATTTTATAAATTAAAACCCTACCATATAGTTAGTTACATTGGTTTTCCTCACAGGTACCTCAGAGAGTGCTCCCTCCTCCAAAATGTACTGGTGTTCATTGGACTCAGAAAGGAGGCAGCCTTAATCTGAATTCTGGGGGTTATAGCACGTAGAGCAATACTGGTGCGTTCTAGGCTTTATGGTCTGCCACCTGGTTAAGCCTCTTCATTCAGGGTAGGTGATAGTGACGCAATGATAGCTGTGGGAAATACCATGAACTCAAGTCCCAGGAATATGAAAAATAGATAGGGCTCCATCGGGAAATGTTATTGGAGAAATTTCAAACACAGAAAAGGCTGTAAGAGCAAGATTGGTGATTTATACAATTGAAAAAAAATAAGTTACAAACCTTATTTTTAGTACTAGCTCCTCAGATTACTGACAATGAGACAGGATTAATTAATGAGCTCATAGTAAAGGATTCTCCAGGGAAGAGTAATTATAACATGATAGAATTTCATATTCAGTTTGAGGGTGAGAAACTTGGGCCTGAAACTATCGAATGCCTTTTGGAAATCCAAATATACTGCATCCACTGGTTCCCCTTTATCTACCCTACTAGTTACATCCTCAAAAAACTCTAATAAATTTGTCAAACACAATTTCCCTTTCATAAAACCATGTTGGTTCTGCCTGATCATGTTATGATTTTTCTAAGTGCCTTGTTACCACTTCCTTAACAATGGATTCCAGCATTTTCCCGACGACTGATGTCAGGCAAACTGGCCAGTAGTTCCCTGTTTTCTCTCTCCCTCCTTTCTTGAATAGCGGTCTTACATTTGCTACCTTCTAATCCGCTGGGACTGTTCTAGAATCTAGGGAATTTTGGAAGATCAAAACCAATGCATCCACTATCTCTGCAGCCACCTCTTTTAGAAACTTTGGATGTAGGCCGTCAGGTCCAGGGGATTTGTCGGCTTTTAGTTCCATTAGTTTCTCTAGTACTTTTTCTCTACTTATATTAATTATGTTAACTTCCTCACCCTCATTAGACCCTTGGTTCCCCACCATTTTTGGTATGCTTTTTGTGTCTTCTACTGTGAAGACAGATACAAAATATTTGTTTAATGTTTCTGCCATTTCCTTATTCCCCATAATAATTTCTCCTGTCTCAGCCTCTAAGGGACCAACGTTTACTTTTGCCACTCTCTTCCTTTATACATACTTGTAGAAGCTCTTTTTCCCTTTTTATCAATTTTTTGTCATCCTTTGTTGGTTTCTGAAACTCTCCCAATCCTCAGGCTTACCAGTATTCTTCGCAACATTATAAGCTTCTTCTTTCAATCTAATGCTATCCTTAACTTCTTTAGTTAGCCATGGATGGATCACTTTTTCTGTGGAATTTTTGTTTTTCAATCGAATGTATTTTTGTTGAGAATTATGAAATATTTCTTTAAATGCCAGCCACTGCTTATCTACCGCCATACCTTTTAATCTATTTTTCCAATCTACCTTAGCTAACTCGCCCCTCATACCTATGTACTTGGCTTTATTTAGGTTTAAGACTTTAGTTTCAGACTTTGGCAAGTCACTCTCAAACGTAATGTGAAATTCTATCATATTATGATCACTCTGCCCCAGAGGATACTTTATTATGAGATGGCTAATTACACAATGCAAGATCTAAAATAGCCTGTTCCCTGGTTGGTTCCATGATGTATTGTTCTAGGAAACTGTCCCGAATGCATTCCATGAACTCATCCTCCAGACTACCTTTAACTTCTTGCTATTTCTTTTGTTGATTGCTCTTTTCTGACTGCTTATTTTCAATTAGTAAAATTCTCATCCTCATGTTTTAATGCCTTCATGACCTCACCCCTCCCTATCTCTGTAACATCCACCAGCCCTACAACCCTCCCAAAACTCTGCATTTCTCAAATTCTTGTCTCTTGTGCATCCTTCACTCCCTTCAACCCACCATTTGTAGCTATGTGTTCGGTCATACAGGCCCTATGGAATTACCTCTCTAAACCCCTCCACCACTTCTCTTCCTTTAAGTCCCTCCTTAAAACCCACATCTTTCACCAAGTTTTTGATCACCCCTCCTAATATCTCTTTCTTTGACTCTGTGTCCATTTTTTCTGATTATGCATCTTCAAAGCGTCTTGGGACAATTTTCCAATGTTAAAGGCGCAATAGAAACACATGTTGTTATTATCAGCACTGGGAGGGGTGGGGGAAACACTGCAGAAGGGGGTGTTCTAGAAAAACTGGGACAATTCCTGGGATTTATGAACAAGTGGAAAGGGGCCCTGGGAGTATTTTGGGAGGGGTCCCAGGGTCTGGGAGCTTTAGGGGAAGTCCTGGGATCAGGTAGCACTGGTATTATGGTCTAAGGGTGAGCACTGAGAGGAATATTTGGGGGGAAGGGGGAATGAAGTCTTGGGTGAGGGGGTCTGGGATGTACGATTTGGAAACATTGAGAGTACCAAAGTCTGGCAGTATTGGGGCAAGGTGTAGATGCCTTGCAAGGAGGATGGGCCAGGTGAATGTGACCCAAACTGCCCTTGGCCTATTTTGGAACATCAGGCGCCAACCTTCCACCATGTTCCTGTCTGTCAGCCTCCTCTCTGACCCACCCAGAATTCCTTTTGCATCAACACTTTCTCGATAATCAGACAGTTCCTGTTTCTGCCCTTTCGCATTGTTTGATAATCTAGTATAAAAATCAATGTTTTAGGTTTAGTACGGAAGTTTGTTCACCAGAAAACAGAGCTGAATATTTACAGGTATAAATTACATGGTATAGTGCAGGTAATAAGGTATAGAACCATAGAGTTATACAGCACAGAAAGAGGCCCTTCGGCCCATCGTGTCTGCGCCGGCCATCAAGCCCTATCTATTCTAATCCCATTTTCCAGCACTTGGTCCGTAGCCTTGTATGCTATGGCGTTTCAAGTGCTCATCTAAATGCTTCTTGAATGTTGTGAGGGTTCCTGCCTCTACCACCCTTTCAGGCAGTGAGTTCCAGATTCCAACCACCCTCTGGGTGAAAAGGTTTTTCCTCAAATCCCCACTAAACCTCCTGCCCCTTACCTTGAAACTATGCCCCCTGGTTATTGACCCTTCTACTAAGGGGAAAAGTTCCTTTCTATCTACCCTATCTATGCCCCTCATAATTTTGTACACCTCAATCAGGTCCCCCCTCAGCCTTCTCTGCTCTAAGGAAAACAACCCCAGCCTGTCCAGTCTCTCTTCATAGCTGAAACGCTCCAGCCCAGGTAACATCCTGGTGAATCTCCTTTGCACCCTCTCTAATGCAATCACATCCTTCCTATAGTGTGGCGACCAGAACTGCACACAGTATTCCAGCTGTGGCCTAACTAGCGTTTTGTACAGTTCCATCATAACCTCCCTGCTCTTATATTCTATGCCTTGTCTAATGAAGGCAAGTATCCCATATGCCTTTTTAACCACCTTATCTACCTGTCCTGCTGCCTTCAGGGATCTATGTACATGCACACCAAGGTCCCTCTGATCCTCTGTCCTTCCTAGGGTCCTACCATTTATTGTGTATTCCCTTGCCTTGTTAGTCCTCCCAAAATGCATCACCTCACACTTTTCAGGGTTAAATTCAGTAAAACAAATTCCTGCAGTAACTATACCTAGTTGTTGACATTCATCTGCTACAGTTTGACCAGCAGCTTCTAAAATCGCTTTGGACACACCTGAAATGAAATGTGTAAATGAAATGGTTAATTTATAAGAGCATAGAATAATTCTTTAAGTTATAATTGCTGATTTTAATTTATCCATTTCACCAATCATACTTGTTACTACCAAACAAAATGCATATAAATTGGTGCCTGTTTATTTAAACCCAATTAAGTGTCTCTAGTAAATTAATTCTGATAGTAAATAGGGTGGTGTTGTATCATAAATGCAAAATCTTTTTTCTTTCTTTCTATTGTATCTCTTTTTTTATCTTTGTAGTACAATATATTGTGATTATGTAATGGTTACTACTGCTTTACTGGTGAAACACTATCTCAGCTCTGTTATATTTTGGTGTGTAGAATCCATACCTAAGTTAAAGATTAGGGGGGAAAAATTTGGTTGCTTTGCGCCTCCCTAAGAGGGCGCTAATGGGGTGCAAAGAAACTAGCACCCGGGCGCGGTGCCGCCAACGCCTCCCACGAAATTCAGCGGAAAGTTAGCGGCGGTGGTAACCATTAGCGCCCTGTGGCGCTGCGCCGCCGGCGATGACGTCATCGCCATGTGCAGCGCCCTGCTTACGCCTTGGCCGTGATCTGCGGTAGCGCCCCCTGACTTACCGCCAGACGCTATGTCCGACGGAATCAGGGGTGCCTCTCTGCGGCCGGGGCGGCGCTAGTTAAAGGGGAGGTGGCGGGCGGCCATTTTTATTGCTGGCTGCCTGCCAGCACCTGCCCCCGTTGCTGTCCCCGGCCCCTGTGAAGCCCCCCTCGTGGGGTGCCGGCTGCTCTCCGTGAGCCCGGCACTCCTCGAGTGCCAGGCTCGTTTGTCGGCACTCCCGATCCCTGGTAGCCCAGCTGGGCGCCGGGATGAGCTACGCCAGGCCCTCCCCTTTAATAAGGGGAGGAAGGCCTGCAGTACGCGGCACACAGCGCTGCGATATGGCCTTACAGCGTCCCAAGAGGGACGCGGGGCACTTCCAGTAGCGCCCCTCCTCCCTCTCGGGGAGCTACGTGGGAAAATTGGCTGCGGGGGTGCTGATTTTTCGGGGCACTAAAAGTAGCGCCCTTGCAAAGTTAGCGCCCCAAAGCGCCCCCTAGGAATTATATTCTGCTTCTCCAAATCACTTTTGAACATTGTGCTGAAATACCTGATTTTAGTGTGAAATTGTTATTTGTCGAATTGACAATGACATCAGTGGTCTCCTTTGTTATGTCTCCTGTTATTACTTGCAACAAAATTGGTCCTACTTGTATTTCAGCATGACCTGCGGTTGGTGAAGAAATTCTTCCAAACAAAGGTCCTGCAAAAAAAGTTTCAAAAATGTTTTGCTATTATAAATTACTTCCGATGCCCTTCTCTTTTACTAAGGGAAGTATTACTCCTTAGAAATATGCAACAAAACATGCAGACTCATAGATGGAAAAATACTAAGGATCTATAACCAATCAAATAAACATAAATGCCTACTCTCAGACACCTTGCTGTTTTACTCCATGTCCAAGCAATAGGATTTCCTCCTTTGATGATTAAACACCATGTGAAAAACAGAACTGACTCATACATCAACTTGTATATTTCTAGTTCTTGAAAGACTGCGGGGTCTGTCATCAGAACAGGACTGGAGTGGGGGATGATGCTGAGGCAGGGATACTGGAAGGTCTAGAATTAGGGGCAGAAGAGCAGCAGATGGGACTTCATTCTGGCAGGAAGAGCAGCAGGATTGGCACATGGATGAATAGGTCAAGCAGGACCAAAAACTGGGGAAATGGGCTTGAGAGCCGGAGGTACTCCAGGTCAAGGTTGAGGCCAAGAACGATCAGGAAAGTGTGGGGCCTCGGCTACGTTGTGGCTTCTGAGACTTGTACTCTGCTTGCTTGGTTGTGTTGCACCAGTCTCACAGTTCAATTACGCTCTCTGCATATGCAGTGTGATGAAGGCTGGAACACGCAGTGGCTTGCGGGAATTGTACAGTGATTGTTTTGCTCAGGACATTAAGCCGCAGCTGGATGGGATGGGCTGTGAAATACTGGGGGTGGTGTTCCTGAATAGAGAATATCCATGAGGCCTGGAGAGGTTTGTCAGGCTATCCATTTGTGGGTGGGGGATAAAAACTGTTGGGGCTGGATTTTTCCAACCTCGGCGGGTCCGGGGCGGGCGACGTCCGTGGCATGTGGGGACCTGGCATCTGTCTCGATCCCGGCCTCCAACAAGAATTTACGATGATGGGGCTTGTTAAGCCCGCCCTGCGAGGTTCCCGGCCAATTAGTAGGAAGCAGGTCTGATGACGTCATTTGATGACACGTCATCAGCCGGTTTCCTTATAGGGGCCATGTCCAAATTGATTTTGACAGTTCTGCTGTCAGTGTCCTGCAGCATTGAGGTGCTGCAAACACTGACAAGCACTGCACAAAGGTGCACGGCTGCACCCAGGAGCTCCCTGGACTCCCTCCATATGCTTATGGAGGGAGTCACAGCACGCAGGGAGGTTCTCTTCCCTTCCAATGGGCGGAAGACACCTCCCCAGGACACCAACGCAGTCTAGTTGCACATTGCACAGGAGGACACCAGCAGGGATGTCATCAGGAGGACCTGGCTGTAGTGGCGCAAACCTTTCAATGATCTCAGTAGATCACGAAACGTTACTGCAAAGCCACACTCAACCTCATCCTCCTGTTCCACTCATCACATCCCCATCACTCTGCCTTCTCTACCCTACTCCTGCACATCCTTACTCACACCAACTTACCTTACATCTCCACCCATCCCTCTCTATCTACGTTATCACTCCCCCATCTCATTAGCCACCCGTCACACTCACCCTCATCCTTGTCCAATCATTCAAACTAACAACACACAAGGTAGGCACTTGTGTGCTTTATCCAATGTTCATGTAAAGTGTATGTTAATGTGTTGTCAAGCATTGAAATCCTTATTGTCACCACTATGCCTTCTTGGACAAAGGTGTGCACCTTTGAAAGTGTCTTAGTGAGTTCCAGTGAATGGTGAGACATAACGTCACCCCCCAATGGTGATAAGTGTGAAAGGAATGACATGGTCATTGTATGGATGCTTTATGGTGCTGGTGTGGGGTGGTGCCAACCTGGTGCATCATGTGGTAGCCAGGGTGTTCAGTGTTAAGTGAAGTAAATCTGGACATGGTGAGGCCATCGCTGGCGTCCCATCGCTGGCGTCCCAGGCAGCAATATGCACGGGTGATGATGCCCTTTGTCCAGTGCAGCATCAGTTGATTGCGGAGAAGGTTGGTGTGGATGTTGGTGCTGCTGGTGTGTCCGGTGATGCTGGTGTTGGGGCTGATCGTGTTGGGATTCTGAGGACCAAGGTGAGATTTTTTCAAGGGCACCGATGCTGATGGAATAGATGGCAGGTGAGGTTGAGATGACAGAAGTAATCTGTCAATGTTGAGATAGGTTGTTCCAAGGAGGTGACAGTGGATAGAGAAATTACTCCAAACACTTTAAAAGTGCATAAAGCTCAAAAGTAGGTTCCAAATACTAAAGGCTGAAGCTTCTGAGATTGGAAAGTGACCAGCTGTAAAATGGTAGCTTTTATACCACTTTTGCAGCTGTCACCTATTGAAAGAAATGGAGAGTTGTTCAGAACCCGACATACTTACCTGGCGTAATCCCCAAGCGATGGGAACCTCGTGGAAACTTGGGGAAATGCTTTGTTCCTGGTAAAATGGTGATTAAATAGCTTTAAACACCCTCTTAACTTGCATAATTGTATGACCCGCCACTTAGTGCCGTGTCTGCAAAGCGCAGGCAGAACTGGCAGTAGGGAAACTCACAAGGAGGCGGGTTTAGAGCGGGATACCGCCCCACTTTCAATCCTTTTGGATTTTGACAGCGGACCCGCCTCCGAACCCGCCCTCTGAGCGCCGGCAAAATTCAGCCCTTGGAGTGATTGGAAGATGGATGGATAAGTACATGAGCAAATTTAAGATTTTTTTTCCTGAATTTTCTTATGTGTTTATCTTATAATTGTTTATTAGGTTTATAATGCAATATTGAAGAGCTGTGCTGGGGGCCGTACCCTGGAGAATCCTTTGTTGGTGTAATGCGATTCTGGAGACTTCTTTTGGTGGAATATGATTCGAAAAAATTAGGGAGAAAGTTGAATGTGGGAAGAAAGGTTTTGTGTGATATTACTAGTGAGTAGAAAAAGTTGAAAGTAATCAAAGGAGCAGTGGCAGAGATAAAAACAACAGCGCCCAAGGCCCGAGACCAGAGGCGAGAGCGGGACTGGAGGAGCAGCGGCAGAGATAAAAACTAGCGGACGGACCTGTGAGGGGGGGGGGAAAGAAAAATAATCAAAGTATGATGTCACAGGAAAACAGGTAAGTGATTAGTTGGTGAGTATTTCTCTTTTTCTCTAAACTAGGGCATTGGTTTAAATTAAGAGCCGTGATTATAGATTAAAAACTATACATGGATAATTAAGTGATATTTCAAAACTTACAAATTTAATTAGTTAAATAAAATGCAATAGAGATGGCAGGGCAGGTGATGTGTTGCAGCTGTAGCATGTGGGAGCTGGTGGACACCAGTGTGATCCACGGCGACCACATCTGCAGTCAGTGTCTGCAGCTCGAGGAACTTCGGCTCAGAGTTGATGAGCTGGAGTCCGAGTTTCAGACACTGTGATACATCAGGGAGGAGAAGGGTTACCTGGACACTTTGTTCCAGGAGGCAGTCACACCCCTTAGGCCCAAATTTGAAGTATTTATCCTATGTTAGAAATCAGGGGTGTTCAAAATGTATATGGTTTTGCGGATAAAACTGTATTTACATGATTAGAACTACAGACAGAAAGTCTCTTAGACTAGTATTAGAATAATTAGATAGATGTGTAGAATCTGCCTGTGTTTTGGTTCCCTGCGGATGTTATAGCATTCTGCAGTGTGACGGTCATAAATAATCTTGTTTTCAAGTTAGGATTTCAACCTTGTTTCTGTTTCTCTAATTTGACCCACCAAGGCCCAACGTTATATTTCTTCCATTTCTGCTAATAACCATATTATAATGCTAAGTTAGGATTTTGACTTTGTTTAACAAAACTACTTTAAAATGCATAAGTTAACCAGTGTATGAGAATAGAATAGATCTTTGGTAATTTAATGATTCATTCCATAGTACAATAGTTTGATAATGAAAGAGTTAGTTTTGCATAGCTAAAGCTGCATGAACAGCCTGAACCTAAATAACTGATAACAAGTAGAACGAACATCAGATGGCCGAGAATGGCATGTCCGACTCCAAACTAGGGAGGATAGGGACAAGAGAGATAAGACACGAATTCCAAAGGAAGAACCTTCAGAAAGATTAATCATTAAGACAATTTAATGAGGTAATCAGACCCCCTTTTGGGGAAGGCTTTCATTCAAGAATCCAGACAAAGAATCTGATGCCCTATTGGGTGATGAGGTTTATGGGGAACCTCGATAGGTTAAATGGTCTTGTCAATTACTTGGCCTCAGGCCCACCCCTAAAAAGAGAATAAAAATGACACCCTGAGTGGTTGTCCACACAGACGGTGGAGGGGAGAGCCAAAGAGAAGTTGGGCTGGTCGAACGCTCTTTTGAGAGTGATCCCACGCTCACCATCGAAGGCCCTAGAGAGAGAGGCTGGAAGCCAGAGAACTGTTCACGCACGCCAGCCGTCTGTCCGATCGGGACCGGTACCAGCTACTTGTCACGGTCGTATGTTTTTGCTGTATAACTAGCATGTTATATTCCGTCTTAAACTCTGATTAAACACAATGGGGGGAAAATTCGGTTGCTTTGCGCCTCCCGTTAGCGCCCTAAGAGGGCGCTAATGAGGTGCAAAGTAACTAGTGCCCGGACACGGCGATGTTTGCGCCACTCACGAAATTGACCAGACATATTGCGGCGGCGCTAAACACTACCGCCACGATCTCCTGCGCCCGCAGATCGTGACGTCAGTCGAGCGTGCAACGCCCCCGTAGTGCCCCGGACCGGATATTGAGTGGCGCCCCTTGCCTTACCGCCTGCCGCTAGCAACGACAGGTTGAAGGGAGCATTTTGTAGTCGGGAAGGGACTGGCGGGGGGGGCGCTATTTAAAGGCGACCGCTTCCTGCCTTTTTTGTCGGCGACATTTTTGCACCACGCATTCTGAGAGAGAGAGACTTCTGGTTCATTTTGATTTCACATTCCTTGTATCGATTTAGAAGAGACTGTGGGGGCTGCACTCTGAGCTCTTTCCCTGGGCCTCTCCATTGTTCTTTCCAGCAGATTTGATGTACAGGTCTCTCCAGGCCGAGATTCACGGTTGCAATGAGCAGGGTGTGGATGGAGAGCAAGATCGACCCTCCCCTTTAAGAACTGGCCGGCACCATTGTGTGTGTGTTCCATTGCTGACTGACATCACATGAGCTTCGCCAGCGCTCTGAGGTAGTGCCTCGCTCCTCGGCGTTAGCGCCTTAAGAGAGGTGTGTAGCGTGTGATTTAGCGCTCCAATCATCTCCAGGGGCGATAGAAGCCAAGTTTGCAGTCGGAGGCGATAATTAGCGCCGGGCGCTAAACTTTGCGCCCGGCTGATAATTGCTGCCCCAAACGGGGCGATACCGAATTTCTCCCCCAATATACCCACCATATTGGTTTGCAGTCGATCCTGATTATTTGAAAGACTAGAGATAAGCTACTAATTGGCCAAAATCTCTACACCATGGTCAGGGACAGGAGGGTGTGACTATGAGTGAGGCAGGTATGGGGATCCAGAAGGTAGCATTGGAGGAGCCTCAGCCCTTGCACATGTCCAACAGTTACGAGGTTCTTGCAGACTGTGTGGACGAGAGCAGGGACTGCAGGGAGGATGAGCAAACTGACCACAGCATCGTGGTACAAGGGGCCATTCAAGTTAGGGGAGTAAAAAGAAATGTAGTAGTGGTAGGGGACAGTATAGTTAGGGGGATAGATACTGTTTTCTGCAGCCGAAAGCGTGAGTCCCGAAGGCTGTGCTGCCAGGGTTAAGGACATCTCCAGCGGGCTGGAGAGGAACTTGGAGTGGGAAGGGGAGGATCCAGTTGTCGTGGTCCACGTAGGTACCAACGACATAGGTAAGACTAAGAAAGAAATACTGCTGAGAGAGTATGAGCAGCGAGGGGCTAAATTAAAAAGCGGAACCACAAAGGTAATAATCTTTGGATTAATACCTGATCCACGAGCAAATTGGCATAGGTTCAATAAGATCAGAGAATTGAATGCGTGGCTCAAAGATTGGTGTGGGAGAAATAGGTTTCGATTCGTGGGGCACTGGCACCAGTACTGGGGAAAGAGGGAGCTGTTCCGTTGCGACGGGCTTCACTTAAACCATGCTGGGACCAGTGTCCTGGCGAATCGAATAACTAGAGCTGTAGATAAGGCTTTAAACTAAATAGTGGGGGGGAGGGGTCTGGTGAGGGGAAATGAAGAAATTTAAAGCGAGATGACAAGGCAATAGTGCAGGGTAGCGATAGGGGTAATGATAACCAGAGTGTGACAGGAAGGGACAGAGCGTACAAACGTAAGAGTGCACCAGCAAATAGGACCAGAGTAGGGAAAAATGTTAAAAAGCAAAATTAAAGGCTGAATGCGTGCAGCATTCGTAACAAGATAGATGAATTGACTGCACAAATAGAAATAAATGTGTATGATCTGATAGCCATTACAGAGACGTGGTTGCAAGGTGACCAAGGCTGGGAACTGAATATTCAGGGGTATTTGGCATTTCAGAAGGATAGGCAGAAAGGAAAAGTAGGTGGGATAGCTCTGTTAATAAAGGATGAGATCAGTACTGTAGTGAGAAATGATCTTGGCTCAGAAGATCAGGATGTAGAATCAGTTTGGGTGGAGGTAAGAAATAGTAAGGGAAAGAAGTCACTGGTGGGAGTGGTCTATTGGCCTCCTAACAGTAGCTCCACTGTAGGACAGAGAATAAATCAAAAAATAATGGGGGCTTGTAAGAAAGGTACTGCAATAATCGTGGGCGATTTTAATCTTCATATCGATTGGAAAAATCAAATTGGCAAAATTAGCCTTCAGGACGAGTTCATAGACTGTATTCAGGATGGTTTCTTAGAACAATACATTGTGGGATCAACCAGGGAACAGGCTATTTTAGATCTGGTAATGTGTAATGAGACAGGGTTAATTAATGATCTCATAGTAAAGGATCCTCTGGGGAAGAGTGATCATAACATGTAGGATTTCACATTCAGATTGAGGGTGAGAAACTTGGGTCTGAAACTAGTGTCTTAAACCTAAATAAAGGCAATTACAAAGGAATGAAGAGAGAGTTAGTTAAAGTGGACTGGGAAAATAGATTAAATGGTAAGATGATAGATAAGCAGTGGCAGACATTTAAGGAGATATTTCATAACTCTCAACAAACATATATTCCAGTAAGAAAGAAAGATTCTACGAGAAGGATGAACCATCCGTGGCTAACTAAGGTAGTTAAGGATGGTATCAAATTGAAAGAAAAGGCATACAATGTTGCCAAGCGGTAGGCCAGAAGAATGGGAAATTTAAAAAAACCAGCAAAGCATGACTAAAAAAATTATAAAGAGGGAGAAAATAGATTGAGAGTAAACTAGCAAGAAATGTAAAAACAGATAGTAAGAGCTTCTACAAGTATATAAAAAGGAAGAGAGTAGCTAAAGTAAATGTTGGTCCCTTAGAGGATAAGACTAAGGAATTAATAATGGGAAACAAGGAAATGGTTGAGACTTTGAACAAATATTTTGTATCTGTCTTCATGGTAGAAGACACTAAAAGCATCCCAATAATAGTATATAATAAAGGGGCAAAAGGGAGGGAGGAATATAAAACAATCAGTATCACTAGAGAAAAGGTACTAGGCAAACTAATGGGACTAAAGGCTGACAAGTCCCCTGGACCTGATGGCCTGCATCCTAGGATCTTAAAAGAACTGGCTGCAGAGATAGTGGATGCATTGGTTGTAATCTTCTAAAATTCCCTGGATTCTGGAAAGGTCCCTGCCGATTGGAAAACCGCAAATGTAACGTTCCTATTCAAGAAAGGAGGGAGACAGAAAGCAGGAAACTATAGGCCGGTTAGCCTAACATCTGTCATTGGGAAAATGCTGGAATCCATTATTAAGGGAGTAGTAGCAGGACATTTAGAAAATCACAATACAATCAAGCAGAGTCAACATGGTTTTATGAAAGGAAAATCGGGTTTGACAAATTTATTAGAGTTCTTTGAGGATGTAATGAGCAGGGTGAATCAAGGGGAACCAGTAGGTGTAGTGTATTTGGATTTCCAAAAGGCATTCGATAAGGTGCCACATAAAAGGTTACTGCACAAGATAAGAGCTCACGGAGTTGGGGGTAATATATGAGCAGGGATAGAGGATTGGCTAACTAACAGAAAACAGAGAGTCGGGATAAATGGGTCATTTTCAGGTTGGTAAACTGTAACTAGTGGGGTGCCACAGGGATCAGTGCTGGGGCCTCAACTATTTACAATCTATATTAATGACTTGGATGAAGGAACCGAGTTTACTGTAGCCAAATTTGCTGATGATACAAAGATAGGTTGGAAAGCAAGTTGTGAGGAGGACACAAGTCTGCAAAGGGATATAGATAGGTTAAGTGAGTGGGGAAAAATTTGGCAGATGGAGTATAACGTGGGAAAATGTGAGGTTGTCCATCTCGGTAGGAAGAATAGAAAAGCAAAATATTATTTAAATGAAGAGAGACTACAGAATGCTGTGGTAAAGGAGGATCTGGGTGTCCTTGTAAATGAAACACAAAAAGTTAGCACGCAGGTACAGCAAGTAATTAGAAAGGCAAATGAAATGTCGGCCCTTATTGCAAGCGGGATGGAGTATAAAAGTAGGGAAGTCTTGCTACAACTGTACAGGGGGTTGGTGAGACCACACCTGGAGTACTGCGTACAGTTTTGGTCACCTTATTTAAGTATGGATATACTTGCATTGGAGGCTTTTCAGCGAAGGTTCACTAGGTTGATTCCTGAGATGAAATGATTGTCTTATGAGGAAAGGTTGAGCAGGTTGGCCTATACTCATTGGAGTTTAGAAGAATAAGAGGTGATCTTATTGAAACATAAAAGATTCTGAGGGGGCTTGACAGGGTAGATGCTGAGAGGATCTTTCCCCTCGTGGGGGCATCTAGAACTAGAGGGCATAGTTTCAGAATAAGGGGTCGCCCATTTAAGACGGAGATGAGGAAGAATTTCTTCTCTCAGAGGGTCGTGAATCTTTGGAATTTTCTACCCCAGAGAGCAGTGGAGGCTGAGTTAGTGAATATACTCAAGGTGGAGATAGACAGATATTTGAGCTACAGGGGAGTAAAGGGTTATGGGGAACAGGCAGGAAAGTGGAGTTGAGGCCAAGATCAGATCATCCATGATCTTATTGAATGGTGGAGCAGGCTCGAGGGGCTGAATGGCCTACTCCTGCTCTTATTTCGTATGTTCTAATCAAATAGAAAAGTGAAAATATAGGCACTTAAGCTCTTGGCCAATGATGAAGAAAACAAACCCTTGCAGAAGACCAGTAGAACCCTCGGAAAACAGCACAAACAGCTTAAAAATATTTTCCTGGGGGTTCTGCTGAACTCCTGCCAAAGTAGCAGTAGAACACTCACAGAGTACCAGGGCTAACAGATTTTACTATAAAAATATAATTCAATGTTTAATGATGGTTGATGACAAATTTGGCATTATGATACAAGAATTCAAGTATAGATTATTCAATATTCCAATATGGAGCTTTGAGTATTAGACCAGAGGGAGGAGGAGCAAAACATACTTCAACAGTTTGATCCAACAATTATTAATAATATATAATGAAATAATTGATATTGTGATCTTAACATGCTGAATCGCTGTTCAAATAAAGTATAGGTAAAAATGAACTGGGCTTTAAAGTTCAACTACATGGAAGGAAGCATGAAAACATACTCAGGATTCCAGAAATAAAAAGATTTAGTGGAATATTTATTTAACCTTTCTTTAGAAAATGACAGAAGAAGGATGCAATCGAATTTTTTTTATCTTTAATTAGACTGTGTCTGGATCTAACAAACGCTGGAGGATGGAGGGGGACCAGCACCATTATAACGAATGTGTTTTTCATCTTCAGTTTGTGTGTCCACTGGAACAAACCAAATCTAATCAGCATGTGAAACAAATAGCCACCTACCTGAGGGTCTCTGCTGTGCAGCATGAAGTGGCATTTTCGGCTGACCGTTGAAAGTTCTTTTGAATTCACAAGTCATTGCCTAAACAACAAAATATTGTTAATGCTCAGAGCAATGGAGCCAATTTTTTAACATATAATTTTTAGAAACTGAACTGCCTTTCATTGGCAGCATGTTTCTGTATTTTTACAGGAATAAAATTATAAATGTTGGAGTAATGAGTGATAAAACAAATATTCTAAATAAAATAGTAAAATCTGATTTAACCATAACAATGTAAGGTCATGAAAAACAAAAGCAAAATACTGTGGACAATGGAAATCTGAAATAAAAACAGAAAATGGAAAACACTCAGCAACTGTGGAGACACAAACAGAGTTAATGTTTCAGGCCGATGACCTTAATGATAACTTTGATTTTACTATAAACCAAAATCTTACAAAAATTACTGAAATACTGCTACATGATCTAGAACCAGCATTTTTTTAAAGTAAGGAAAGAAACTGCAGAAAGAAATTGGATTCATAAAGTACTTTATCAGATCTTCAGAAAGTCCCGCGGCATTTTTCCATCCAATTAATTAATTTTAGAAGTGAAGTCATTATTGTTACGTGAGTAAACAAGCAGGAGAGAAGACTCGATGAATCAAGAACTGATTACATTTGGGTTTTAAAATCTGTAGTTTTTGGAGCAAGGGATAACCAAGGGAAGTAAGGAACGCCACAGTTTTGAGGTCTGGAGACAGAATGAGTTATAGTAGGAGACTGTGATGAGACTTGACATTACAGGGAAGAGGAAAACATGCAGGATAGTATATTTTGAGTTTAGCAGAAATAAGGGGGAGATTCAAAGAAGCACTAACCACAGTAGTATTCCTAAATTTAATATAGCAGTGGCTCAGCTGTAGCTCAGTTGGTAGCACCCTTGCCTCTGAGTCAGAAGGTTGTGGGTTCATAGTCCCACTCTAGAGACTTGAGCACAAAAATCTAGGCTGACACTCCAGTGCAGTACTGAGGGAGTGCTGCAATGTTGGAGGTGTCGTTTTTTTGATGACACGTTAAACCGAGGCCCCGTCTGCTCTCTCGGGTGGACGTAAAAGATCCCATGGCACTATTTCGAAGAAGAGCAGGGGAGTTATCCCCGGTGTCCTGGCCAATATTTATCCCTCAATCAACATCATTAAAAAAAAAATGATTATCTGGTCATTGTCACATTGCTGTTTGTGGAGGCTTGCTGTGCGCAAATTGGCTGCCACGTTTCCTATATTATAACAGTGACTACACTTCAAAAGTACTTCATTGCCTGTAAAGTGCTTTGGGACGTCCGGTGGTAGTGAAAGGCGCGATTGCATTATTGTAATTTGTAATATAGGCAATAACTGACTATAGATGATGGATATCATAACTAGCTATCGTATTTCATGAAAGAGCATGAGAGACATAGGATGAGACAAAAGGTTTATAGAAAATATAGATCAGTTATGCAATTCATCTTGCAAATAGCAAGTTAAATTTACTACTGAAAAATGTGAAGTATCCCACATTGGTCAGAAATGTGCATCATAAGCATACAATGAATAGAACTGAATTTGCAGATGGAGTTTCAGAATGGAACTGGATTGATGGTACATTCATGACATTCAATGCCTAGATCACACTCGGGTGTTTTGTATTCAATTTTGGTCACAGCACTTGAAGGTTAGTAGAGACAAAACCATCAGTGGCATTCAAAGGCACCTGGATGCTATAATGTGAGAGTTAGGCATAATAGATGAATAAGCTCAATGTGTCAAATGACCTTTTTACATTATTGCATTTTCTGATGTTCTTATAGGATGGAAAGAGAAATTGAAAGCTAGAAGTAACACAGGGACTGCCTATCAGACAAGGTTTTATTTTGCATCCTGTCCAGGAGAGCAACTGAAGTTTTGTAAGTGTCTCCCCAGATATGGAACAGTACTCAAGGCCTAGATCAAACTGATATTTGTATGAAAATTACAAAGCAAAATCAACAAAAAAGTAGTTTAATCAAATCAAGCTGGTTAAGCTAAAATTATTCAATAAAAAATATATAATTAATGTCTAAATATTTCCACTTCAAAATATATTTTTGTTACCCTAAAGAACATACAAATTAGTCATCAATTTTGAGGATCAACATTTTGCGTTACTAGAAATAATCTACTAATGGAGCAGACCTGAAAATAAAGCTGATCAATAACAGATCCATACCTGAACAGTAGGACCATCTTCAGGATGCACCACGAAGTGAACATTCTTAAGAAACTTAGGATACCTCTTACTGCTGAACTTTAGAACTTCCTCAAACATCATTCTTGCAACAAGATCCTTCGGAAAACACAAGTTGCCAGTTCCAATTGCTGGGAATGCGATGGAAACCAGCTGGAGTGCTTCCGTGTTCTTCAGACAATCCTTGATTATCCTTCGTAACAGCTGGAAAGTAATTTCACACCAGGTGTTTCTATCCAATAATATAATTGTTCAAAAACAGGAATTGCTGCATTGACACTGACATTAGAATGTATATTACCTTTTCCGCAGCTCCATTTCCTTGATCCCACTGAGGAGCAACGACATGAAACACTGCAGCACAGTCAAGATTACATCCATTTGTTTCATAAATCCTTCCTGTAGCAGGTTTTTTACTTTGCTTTTTGTCCCACAGTAACTGTTGGAGCTGTGGGCCAGCTTTCTGTAATATTGCTCGGGAAACTGCGCCGTTGTTCAGATCTAGATCTATTCCAACGACATTTACAATGACAGCAGCCTGGAAATAGAAAAACAATTATAATAAAGGTAAAATACATTTTTTGGAATTACTGACAATCTCAAATAAATGAGTTACAGTGAAGACTTACTGTTACATCTTGAATATTTCCTTTGACAACACTGACATTTAGACCTTCTTTTGTTTGAGCTTCATGCAGACAATTTATGCTTCTTCTATTTGCCATGCTGTGAAAGTCAAGCCTTTCTGGCTGCGCAGGCGAACTACTTAAAAATTCACCTAATATTTTCTGAACAGCATCTGAAACAGCTCGAACAGTTTTTTCATCACAGTTTACCAAGTGGATCTCTTTCAGTGTACTGCCTTGATGTGAATCCACACAGTGTTCTCTGATTGATCTGACAATTATTTCTGCACACAAATGCAATGGAAATCCAAATATTCCTGAACTAATAGCAGGGATTGCTATAGACGTAAAATTATGGGATTCTGCGAGATACAGACTCTGCTTCACGGCCCTTCTTAAGCATTTCTTAGCTGTGTCTGCATCAGTATTCATCCATCTTGGTCCAACTGCATGAATCACTTTGGAACATGGTAGGTTACCAGCATCAGTAATAACTGCATCACCAGGCATAAGAGATCCTTGATTGTCAACAATCCTATTACATTCAATTTGCAACACTGGACCAGCTGCTTCTAATAGTGCTCCTGCAAGGCCACTGATGTGCTTTAGATCTTCATTTGCTGCACTGACAACCACATCAACACGATGCTTGCACAGATCTCCTCTAGAAACAGCAACTAAAGGCCCACCAGGCAATTGTACTTTACAGTGTGCCTGGTGCAATTCACTATTATCTCCAAACACACAATGCTCAATAGGTCTTAGAACACAATTAAATTTATGCATTGCAGTAGCAATATATATATCTTGATTTTCTTTGAAAGCCTTCTTTGTTCCTGGTTGAGTAATTTTCAAGACTGAACTAATTACTGTGGAAGCTGCATCTGATAGTAAATTCTCCACTTGACAGACATTCTCTTGGGGACCTGATACTAAAACACTTGCATCATTTGCCATGTTATTAACATTTATTTTCACACCAATTGGTGGTGTTTGGAAAATGTCAATGTTCTTAACAGCCATCAAAAACTGCAGACACCAGCAGATTTAAATGGAATGTTTTTTTGAATGGTTGTGTTTTTCTTGACAAAATCCTGAAGCATTTCAAACACTTCAATGACAGCACCAGAATAGCCAGAGATAATAATCTGCCCATGTCCATCAAGTGGTATTTCTTCAATTTCAACCTGTTTACTGGAAGAATTCAGCCTTGCGTCCGATTTGTCTTTTAGTCGTGTCCATTCACTCTTTCTGATGACACTTAGATCTTCTATCTCAATACACTTGAAATCGAGATGTTTTTTGATTTGTTTTTCTGCTGCACATAAAGAACTATCTGTATTTCCCATCAGCAGAACACAGTTATCCTTAATGTCATACACAGCATTGATTCCATTTGATGTGAACAAGCAGCAAGAAACTTCATTGTGGTCTACTCTTTGTAGAAAACTAGTAAGATGAGGGTTCAGATCAGCTCGCTTTTGTTTCATTTGAACAACTTCTTCCAATATATTACTTTTGGCAACATCAACATCTGATGGCAAACCATGTAATGTTATACATCCTGCAGTTGAGTTGTATTTCATGCTGAGGTTTGGAAACAGTTTGGACAAATGCTTCTCAAGACCACCACTCAATAATAGATTATATACAGCAGGATTAATAGACACTGTCTGAGTCACACTTTGCTTCTCCCGTTCCAATTTTGCCATGGCACCATCCATAAATGATTTGAATACTCGTTGTACAGTATCTACACTGTCAGATTCTCCGGACAATATCACCTTTCCCTTTGAAAAGTTTGGTATAACAGCAACATTTTGGTTCAAATACTGATCAAGATCTCCCTGAATTATTTCCCAGATTTGTTGATTCACATCATTTTCAATAGCTTTGTACTTTGACACGATATGAGTTAAATTTCCTGAAGCTTCCCTTTTCCAATTCTTTGCAAGTTTTTCGAATGAACCCTCATGTCTTGAAAAAGTTGGAGATATTTTGATCGTGTTTGATTGGTCTGATTCTGGTAATGCAATGTCACAGTTGTGTACTGCCATTTTGTCATTGATTTCCGCAATTCGCCTTTTATCATTTTTAAGAAACTGCAAGATGTAGGGATCAATATCGACAGTGAAGGGATCTGGCATTTTCACAACTGGTCTTTTGTTCCCATATAAAGCTGAACCCAATGACTTGTAGTAGGGATAGACATGGATTGGTGTTTTATCAATGGTGTGTGTTTTAGCCAGAATGGTATCCAGAACTGTAAATAAAACAAAAAGAAAATTTTATGTTCCAGAAACAATAGGTTAAATGGCCTACATTTTAAATCAAAGACAATTGTTTAATACATCAGTGCTTTCTAATATGCAAATCTTACCTTTAGAATTTTCAAAAGAAACAACAGCTGCGCTGTCCTCAGGTGTTATTTCAATGGCTGTCACAATTCCACCTCCATTTTTAGCCGTTTCAAAGTACAGTGTTAAGAAATCTTCACTGGTATTAGGAGGCAGGTTCTCCACTCTTACACTCTTCGTTATGTCTAGTTGCTTCACTACAATTTTTTGGCCACTCAAGGTCTTTGTGGAACACTTTTGAATGAATTCAGCGAGGTCTAATAGTTAAACACAAGAAATGGGAAAACATATTATTGTTTTAAAAAATAAAAATTTTGGAGTCACAGTGACAATTTAGTAGTCTATCTCCAGGCTTTGAATCAACAAAGGGGAAGAGAAATTAGTACAGAAAGACAGTAAGGATGGTGTAACAGTACAAGATAAAAATGTCCATACTGAGGGCTTGACTTTGAAACACATGAACACCAAAGTTGATATCTGGAACCCCGTCCCACAATTTTTCCACAGTTCTGATGAAAGGTCATCCACCTGAAACATTGAGCTCGATTTTGCCAGGCCCGAGGAGGCAGGATTGGAGGCGTGTGAGGTGTTAAAATTGCAGAAAATGGCGGGCGGCTCCGATCCCGCCTCCAGCCCACCTCCGAGCAATTTTCCCAGAATCGGGGTTTCAGACCCTGTTTCCATCCCGCCTCCAAGAGGCGGGATAGGCCCTTAAGGCCCTTAACAACCAGTTAATTGCCTCTATAATCCCATTTTGAGAGGCCTTTCTGATTTTAACACATTTCCCCCGTCCTGCATGTCTCCTCTGGAACACGCCAGTTAATCCTGGCGGCCTCACAAGTGGATTGCTTACTAACAGCTGCAGATGGGATACGGAGTGGAGCTATAGTAGGGGATGATGCACAGCCAAATAGAGGAAAAAACAAGTCAGCCTGGAAGGCAGAGCAAATATGTAACGGCACAAGGGAGTATGGCAAGGCTGGATGGCATTTATTTTAATGCAAGGAGTCTTGCGAGTAAGGCAGATGAATTGAAGCTGTTGATGAACACATGGGAGTATGATATTGTTGCTATCACAGAGACATGGTTGAGGGAGGGGCAGGATTGGCAGCTCAATATTCCGGGGTATAGAATCTTCAGGCGAGACAGAGGGGGGTGTAAAAGAGGAGGGGGTGTCGCAATATTAATCAAGGAGTCAATTACTGCTGGAAGGAGGGATGATATCTTAGCAGGTTCCTCTAATGAGGCCATATGGGTAGAACTTAAAAACAAAAAGGGGGCAAGCACTTTGCTGGGAGTGTACTATAGGCCCCCAAACAGTCAGGGCGAGATAGAAGAACAGATATGTAGGCAAATCTCAGAGAAGTGTAGAAATAATAGGGTAATAAGAGTAGGGGATTTCAACTTCTCCAATATTAACTGGGATAGTCAGAGTGTGAAAGGCTTAGAGGGTGCGGAATTCTTAAAATGCATCCAGGAGATCTTTTTGAGCCAGCATGTAGAAAGTCCTACAAGAGAGGGGGCGGTACTGGACCTAATTCTAGGGAATGTAGCCGGGCAAGTGGTAGATGTATCAGTAGGAGAGCATTTTGGTGACAGTGACCATAATTCGGTGAGATTTAAGGTAGTCATGGAAAAGGACAAAAATGGACCGGAATTAAAGGTTCTAAATTGGGGGAAGGCAGGATCTGGCCAAAGTGGACTGGGATCAGCTACTTGTAGGAAAATCCACATCAGAGCAATGGGAGTCTTTCAGAAAGGAAATAGAGAGAGTACAATGCCAACATGTTTCCGTAAAGGTCAAGGGTGGGACCAACAAGCCCAGGGAACCCTGGATGTCAAGAGATATACAAGAATGGATTTGGAAAAAAAGGGAGGCTTTTGGCAGATACAAAGGACTAAAAACAGTGGAAGCCCTAGAGGAGTATAGAAAGTGCAGGGGGATACTTAAAAAACAAATTAGGAGAACGAAGAGGGTGCATGAAAAAACACTGGCGGGCAAAATAAAGGAAAATCCCAAGGTGTTTTATAAGTATATTAAGGGCAAGAGGATAACCAGGGAAAGAGTAGGGCCCATTAGGGACCAAAGTGGCAATCTGTGTAGAGCCGGAAGATGTAGGTGAGGTTTTAAATGAATATTTTCATCTGTGTTCACTATGGAGAAGGATGATGTAGGCATAGAAATCAGGCAGGGGGATTGTGATATACTTGAACAAATTAGTATTGAGAGGGAGGAGGTACTAGCGGTTTTAGCGGGCTTAAAATTGGATAAATCCCCAGGCCCTGACGGGATGTATCCCAGGCTGCTGTGTGAGGCAAGGGAGGAGATTGCAGGGGCTCTGACACAAATTTTCAGAACCTTTCTGGCCACAGGGGAGGTGCCAGAGGACTGGAGAACAGCTAACGTAGTACCACTGTTCAAGAAGGGTAGTAGGGATAAACCAGGGAATTACAGACCAGTGAGCCAAACATCAGTGGTAGGGAAATTATTGGAAAAAATTCTGAGGGACAGAATTAGTCTCCACTTGGAGAGGCAGGGATTAATCGGGGATAGTCAGCATGGCTTTGTCAGGGGGAGATCATGTCTGACCAATTTGATTGAATTTTTCGAGGGGGTGACTAGGTGTGTGGTTGAGGGTAGTGCAGTTAATGTAGTCTACATGGACTTCAGTAAGGCTTTTGACAAAGTCCCACATGGGAGACTGGTCAAGAAGGTAAGAGCCCATGGGATCCAGGGCAATTTGGCACATTGGATCCAAAATTGGCTTAGTGGCAGGAGGCAGAGGGTGATGGTCGAAGGTTGTTTTTGTGACTGGAAGCCTGTGTCCAGTGGTGTACCGCAGGGATCGGTGCTGGGTCCTTTGCTGTTTGTAGTGTACATTAATGATTTAGATATGAATGTAGGAGGTATGATCAGTAAGTTCGCAGATGACACGAAAATTGGTGGAGTGGTGAATAGCAAGTAGGGAAGCCTCAGGCTACAGGACGATATAGATGGGATGGTTAGATGGGCAGAACAGTGGCAAATGGAATTTAACCCTGAAAAGTGTGAGGTGATGCATTTTGAGAGGACAAACAAGGCAAGGGAATACACAATGAATGGTAGGATCCTAGGAAGGACAGAGGATCAAAGGGACCTTGGTGTGCATGTACATAGATCCCTGAAGGCAGCAGGACAGGTAGATAAGGTGGTTAAAAAGGCATATGGGATACTTGCCTTCATTAGCCGAGGCATAGAATATAAGAGCAGGGAGGTTATGATGGAGTTGTACAAAACGCTAGTTAGGGCACAGCTGGAATACTGTGTGCAGTTCTGGTCGCCACACTATAGGAAGGATGTGATTGCATTGGAGAGGGTGCAGAGGAGATTCACCAGGATGTTACCTGGGCTGGAGCGTTTCAGCTATGAAGAGAGACTGGACAGGCTGGGGTTGTTTTCCTTGGAGCAGAGAAGGCTGAGGGGGGACCTGATTGAGGTGTACAAAATTATGAGGGGCATAGATAGGGTAGATAGAAAGGAACTTTTCCCCTTAGTAGAGGGGTCAATAACCAGGGGGCATAGTTTCAAGGTAAGGGGCAGGAGGTGTAGAGGGGATTTGAGGAAAAACTTTTTCACCCAGAGGGTGGTTGGAATCTGGAACTCACTGCCTGAATGGGTGGTAGAGGCAGTAACCCTCACAACATTCAAGAAGCATTTAGATGAGCACTTGAAACATCGTAGCATACAAGGCTACGGACCAAGTGCTGGAAAATGGGATTAGAATAGACAGGGCTTGATGGCCGGCGTGGACACGATGGGCCGAAGGGCCTCTTTCTGTGCTGTATAACTCTATGACTCCAAGATTAAAATGGAGTTTTCACCAATGATCATTTGCAGGTGGCAGAACTTTGTTGTCTCAGGTCTGGGGGAACTTTTAGCAGGCATACTCATTGTTGTGGAAGTTTGGAGCCTGACACCCATCTCCAGTGTGACCTCCTGGGAAACCCCTCTCCCCACCTTGACTGAGCGCTTCCTCAACTGAGGCATATACCAGAAGCATGGGAACCATTTATTTCCTTTCCTCCTGGACATCAGATTTGGACAAAGACCAGCCGCGGCAGCAGCAGAACCCCGAACAACAGCAGCACCAACAGCAGGAGCATCAACAGGAGTGCCAAGCTGCTAGTCACCCACCTGAAGCTGCACAGGCCAGAAGGCGCCAGCGCGTGACCACATTGCTGCCCGGGATGCAAGGGACGCACTCATCTTGGCCAGATTTGCTTAGCCTGCACAATCAAACACTTTTGCCTCGTACCTTCTTACCAGAGCATCGACAATGGACAAGAACCTGTGGATTCCTATCACTCTGACCACCATACTGACAATTGCAAGTCGCCCTAAGCCCTCAATGTGGAAGTCCCATTTGCGAGATGACACAGGCCACAACTTCAACAGTTTGCAATCAAATCTGTTTATCATCACATTACAAGGATGGCTTGTCAAAAAACAATACAACAGAACACCCAAGTGACTACCCTTGTGACTACTTGTGCTTTATCTTCCTCTTACGCGTGCTCCTACGTGGTGCTTCCCTGTGGCTTCAGCAGATGTGGAGGCCCCTTGCTCACTTTCTTGCTGCTCCTGTCTCGATACCTTTGGCGGGCGTCCTCTGGGGTTGCGAGCCTGTGAGGGCTCAGCAACAGTCTGCTGCTCCTGCGGCTGTGCAGGGGCTGAGACGCCCATCTCAGTTGGGTGAGGACTCTGGTGGGGCTCTGACCGAGGGCTTTGCAGTGGCATGGTCGTGTGAGCGCTTGGAGAGGAGCCCCCACTTCCTTGTTGTCTGCCACCAACATCCCTCTCATGGGTCAGCCCCACTTCAGAGCTAGCAAGTGTCTTGACAGCACCTTGCTGCACTTCAGGGGGGCCATGAGGACCGGTTTCTGCACTGGAAGTCCTACTCCAGAGGACTTCCATGAAGGTCTGGTTTCTATGCTTAATAGCTGACCATCGCTCCTCAAGAGATGCAAGTCTATTCTGAACAATGACCATGTTTTCAACACTCTGGCTACTTAGCTCCTCCATGGCCGTAGCCATCCTCTCCTCTACCGTAGCCATCCATTCCACGGAGGTTGCCATCCTTTCCGCGGTGATGCGTTCATGCGCCAATGTCTCCACAAAGGCTCTGCTCATGTTCGCGATGGACTCCTCCATTTGCTCCACACTCGCAGTGACCCTGGAGACAAAACCTGCCAGAGACTCCTGCACCTGTTCCTGGAGTTCCAGCATCGCTCTCCTTCTGGTCTGACCCGGAGGCACAGGTTCGACATGCAGCTGAGCCGAGCTGGGAGAGTCCTGCGCCCTCCGATGAGGACTCTCCACTGCTGTCCCTGTCTCCACCATCTGCTGATGCTCACTTGTGAGCTGTGATACACCAGGTGCCAACACTACTCTATCTCGCAAAGGTCCCACCGAGGTGTGAGTGTCTGCGCTGTTGCTGGGTGCGCTGAATTCTGCTGACGCTGCGCCCTCAGAGGTTGCAGCTTCCTCTGAGGAGTCTTGAGGCTCAGGCTGTTCCTCCTGGACACTGGGGATAGGGGCTGGCGATGGTCCTGTGGGGGAGTAAAGGAAAGAGTTAGAGATGTGAGGTAAAGGTTGCATGCACATTGAATTGTGCAGATGATCATAAGTCAATCTGTTAGAGCATCAGAATCATTATCAGTCACTCATGCAATGTCAATGAGAGAGATGCCAAACTATTCTGTCACCAGCTTGCTGTGATGCGCCCGTCTGTCCGTCCCCCACTTGCAAATCTTCCTCGACACCGGTGATTTCCAGGGCTTCCTCCTCCGAGGTGGTGAGCTGGGCTACTGAGGGTGGCCCTCCTCCTGTCCTCGCTCTTTCCCTCTTATTGTGGGCTCTCTTTTCCTGCAATGAGGGACACAAGTGGAGTTTGAGTGGGAATGAAGGAGTGAGTGTAGAGAATCCATAGCATAGATGCTTAGGAGGAGTAAATTGTTGTCATTGCATCACAGTGATAGGGAGTGTGAGGGCTGCATGGTCAAATAGTTAAGTGAATGTGACCATAGAGAGGGAATGGGTAAGGGTGCAGGGATGTAAGTGTCAAGTAGGATGTGGAGGAAGAGTTTGGCAAAGCAGAGTGTTGGTGAGGAGAGGCGATGGGGATCAGATTGAGGGAGATGGGAAAGTCATACTCACTTTTCCTGTGCGGAGAAGGTCATGAAACCTCTTCCTGCACTGCAGCCAGGTTCTGCGGCACATAGAGATTGAGTTGACCTCCTGGACCACTTGCATCCACACAGCTTTAGTCTGCTGGGGAGGCTTTTTCCTCCCTGAGGAAGGGAAGAGCACCTCCTTATTTGATCTTGCTCCCTCCACCAGAGCTTGGAGGGAGGCCTCATCGAACCTTGGAGCACACTTTGGCCTACTGCTGGACATAGTTGCTGAATGAAGCGATCACAACAACGGGCATAAAGTTTAAAGTCTCCAGAAGAAGCAAGTCTGCTTGCAGGCCTTAAATCCAGCAGCATTGATGATGTCATCGGAGGCGACTTTCTGTATGAAAAGACTCATTGGGCCAGGGGTTTCCACACGCTGGAAATCAAGTGCCCAATTAGGGCAAAATCGCACTTTTTTCCCACTTCACATCGGAGTTGGGGTCCTGACACGAAAACCAACTGACACGCCCCAGCCCGCCCACAATGGCAAAATCGAGCCAATTAACTCTGTTTCTTTCTCCAAGATGCTGTCTGACCTGCTGAGTATTTCCAGCGTTTTCTGTTTTTATTTCAGATTTCCAGCATCCGCAGTGCAGCAAACTCTTTCGTATCCGGCACCTGCTGGGCCGGGATGGTGCCGGTTGATGAAAATTTCCGGAAAACAGAGAGGTAGGCAATTTTTAACACAAAAAAAATAAAAACCACTGACTAGCTTGGCCACCACGGGAAACTTGGACTCGGAAAAATGAAAAATGGATGGATTCGGCAAGATTACCGGTTATCTATTTTGCCGGTTATTGAAGAATTCCGGATGATTAAGTGCCGTTTAAACAAGAATTTACTGTATTTTGCTTTTGCTTCTGTTGCCTAGGCCCTGAGCTCTGGAATTCCCTGCCTAAACCTGTCCGCCTCGTTACCTCTCTTTCCTCCTTTAAGATGCTCCTTAAAACCTACCTCTTTGACTAAGCTTTTGGTCACCTGCCCTAATTTATCCTTCTGTAGATCGGCGTCAAATTTTTTGTCTTAAAATACTCCTGTGCAGCGCCTTGGGACGTTTTACTACGTTAAAGGCACCATATAAATACAAGTTGTTGTAGTATGAGAATGCTATTTAATGGTAGGACCTCAAGTACGAAGGTCTCGGTTTTTTATGTACGCGACTTGCATTTTTGCATATAAGGGCTTGCGTTATTGCATAATCATATGCAGCCTACTCAATGGTTTTAACACATGCAGCTGACCCCAGTTCAAAAAATGTTGGACATCCCTCTGGTTGACTATTGATTAATGAGGCACATGAATGACAGCCTTTTCAGTCAAGTTCTCTCCTTATCCTAGTGCCAGGCTCTAGCCTCCCCTTCCTTCCAAATCCAGGCCCAGCTCACACATACAAATCCAACAAGATGACACACCCTAGCTCCCACCACCCAAAGACAGAGACAAGATCATTTCTATAAATCTTGGGGCTCCAAATCAGAAGTTTGTAACCCAAGCCTGCCTCCAGGTCTCTTTAGCAGGTAAGAGAAAAAGGAGATGGAATAAATCATCCATGAAAAAAAGGACGAGACAGGCAGAGGCAGAGCCACAGTAAGATTCAGGCAAAGTGAGCGAGTGACATCAAAGGAGAGTAGGAAGGAGGAGAGAGAACGGGGAGGGGAAAACAAGGAGAGGGGGAGGAAGGGGTGGACACACATATGGATGGTAGTGCCAACACAGGCACAAAGAAGGAGAGAGGCAGAGAGAGACAGACACATACCATGTCAAGCCATGTCACAGCATTTTTTTTATTTGTTCCTGGGATGTGGGCGTCACTGGCAAGGTCAGCATTTATTGCCCATCCCTAATTGCCCTTGAGAAGGTGGTGGTGAGCCGCCTTCTTGAACCACTGCAGTCCGTGTGGTGAAGGTTCTCCCATAGTGCTGTTAGGGAGGGAGTTCCAGGGTTTTGACCCAGCATTACATGGTACAATGCTCCTGACACTACAAAACACCTTGGGCTGGTTATTAACTCGGAGGCGGGGAGGGAGCGGGTCGAGGGCAGGGGGGTGGGGGTGTATTGAGGTTGGGAATTCCAGAAGAACAGGTTTCACCTCAGGCCCTGCCGATTTTAATGGCAGGACTGGATTAACATTTTTTGTCTCCATTGCGCGGCTGCAGCCAGCCAGACAGAGAGGCTGGCTGGTGAGCGGGTAGGCCTTTGGCACCAGGCCACAGCCGGGGAGCGGAGAAGAGGGAGGGAGGGTTTGGGGAGGCTGGGAGGGCGAGGGGAGGAATATCGGGAGTCCTGAGACAAGGGGGGAGATCGGAAGGATCGGAGGTGAGATTGGAGGCCTTGTGGAGGAGATCGAAAGCATCGGAGGGGTAGGTGTCCGATCGCGGGGGGTGGGTGAAGCAGGTAAGCTGGATCCGGCAGGTAAGTGGAAAGACTCTTAGCTCCTGGATCCAGCAGCCATGCCTCCCTTTAGCTGCCGGGTTAAATTTAAAATGGTGGTTAAATCTGAGGCTTTGAGCCTCATTATAATAATTAAATTGCCAACCCACCTCCTGTGAGAGGTTTAGTTGCCCACCACACCCCCCAAACCCTCCCCCCACCCCCCGTCCCGCCTCCGTTAAAACTGGAGTGGGCGGGTTGGAGTCGGGATTCAGATTTTTTAGATTTTTACTTCCCACCCAGCCCCAACCCGCCTGTTTTTTGGGGTTAAAATTGCCCCCTTGTCCTCCAACTTACTGTGAGCATTACCATAAGGTATCCATTTAGCGAGTATGTGTTTATAAGGTCATTTAAATTGTTCTAGCATTGAAATAAGCTTTTTTTAAAAAAAAACAGACATTTGCTGAATATTAATTCTTACCAGTGTTGGTTTTGAAAGTCACAACAGCAGCATTGATTTCACTCAATTTTTCAATGCTGAAATCACCAGCTTCTTCAATTAATCCAGTGACATTTTCTACCAGTAGGTTCAACATGTCACACGTGATGTTTTCATTCAGATTTTGCAATACAACAGAAGAGGTTGGTGAAGGAACTTCATTCTTTTCATCTTGGAATTTCACCACTAATGGAACGTTCTCCACTGAATGGATTCCTTGGCTCAACACTGCCTGAGCATCTTAATAACAAGAATCACAATGTCAGCATATATAGTTAGGTGTGATGTTAGCATACAGACTTTGCTACTTCCCGCCCCTCAAACGATTATTTAATAGGCCGTATTTTCAGGTGCGTACGAGGTGTGTACACAGCCGTAGTGACCTCGCAAGTGCCGGTTTCAGGCATGCGAAGCATCCGCACGCAGGAAGCCTCCTATCGGAAATTACGGGCCAATATTGTTTGTAAAAATTCTGCGAAGCTGACATTTTAATACTTTCCAGATCACAAGGTATCCAGTTTTGATTACTTTGGGTATTTATTCTAACCAAAATAAGGAGATTATGATTTTTTTTCAATTTTTTATAGAGAAGGTGGTAAAATACAATCAGGATTGTAATAAGAATCATGATAAACTTTTTGCTGAAGATTTAAAATCTTGATTTTGTTGCTATAACAGCGGCATTGCAATTATTAGCGGTAAAAAAGAAAACCAGGAATGCTGGCAATTTAAAACATGCACAGAAAATACTGGAAATAAACAGAAGCTTGATCCACATCTGAACAAGAAAGATAGATTAACTTTTCAGGTGTCCGGATGAAGGGTTACATCTGAGATGTTAAACCTATCTTTTTCCTTCAAATGCTAATTGACCTGCTATCCGTCTCCATTATTTTCTGTTTATATTTCACCATAATAATTTTTTACAACAACATTATGGGGGTGAAATTGGGTGCCTTTGCGCCTCCCGTTAGCACCCCCAGGGGACGCTAATGGGGCACATATGGCTTTGCGACCGGGCGCGGTGCTGACATCGACTCCTGCCATATTCGGCGGGAGTTTTGTGGCGGCACTACAGCGTTGCGCCCCGATCACCTTCGCCCGGAGATCGTGACGTCATCGCCATGCGCATCGCCCCGGTAGCACCCCGGACCCGAAATTCGACCCGCCGGTTGAAAACACCGACAGCTGAAGGAGGCGTGCATCAGGCGGCCGGTCGCTTCAGGGGCGATGATTAAAGGCGAGGTGGCTGAGGTAAGTAAAAATAAAACTTAACTTTCTTGTTCCGCTTTTTTTCGCGGGTTTCTGCCCGCGATCGATCAACCCAGCACTCTACTTGAGTGCTGGGCTGATCGCGCTGGATCGTGGCTGCCTTGGTGATCCAGGTAGGTATTTTTTAAATTACAGAGCCTGCAGCGATGGCCCTTCCCTTTAAGGGAGGGAAGGAGCCTTTGAACGTGGTAGCGCTGCACAGCCCAGTGTGCAACGCTGCTGAAGTCTCTGCCCCGCTCTCCAACGTTAGCGCCCTAAGAAGGAAGTGGAACGCTTGATTTAGCGTTCCACTTCCCTCTCGGGGCGCTAAAACTCAATTTCGCGGTCGCCGGTGCTAAAGTTAGTGCCCAGGTGATGTTAGCGCCCCAAAATGGTCGATACCAAAATTTGCCCCCTATGACTTCCTTCTGAATTTTTTTTAATGAAAAAGTACTTTGCACTACAGCTAAGAATAGAAGATTTATTTATCTAAACCAGGGATACTCATTACATCTGTAAGTGTTAACAAGCATCTACTGCTGCTCTCAGTTCCATTCCTTGACCCTGATATTGCTGCCGTCTAGATCCTGGCCCTACTCCCGATTTAAATCGCAACTCAATCCCCGGTGATAACCCTATCGCTCCATCCTCCCCATCTGTTGGCAGATAACACCAAAGCCATGAGCAAAGGGCCCAACTGCCGACTGTGGGTCTCAAGCAAGTTGTGAAGTGGTGCTCTTCAACCCAGTGAATTGAAATGTGTCCAGTTGGCCAGGCTTGGAGCCGTGCTGGATGTGCAGAAGCCCATGACCTGCAGCATTCAGCTCTCCTCTAGCTGATGGCCTTTATGGTGCTGGGGAGGGATCAGAAGCAAGAACATTTTGTGCCGAGTAAATATTTAACAGCTGTTGTATTTCAGGATCTTGTGAGCACTGACATTATAAAGCAGTTTGCTCAAGACTGAAGTCGGTGTTTTTGTTGTAATTACAGAAACATCAACATTGTTTCTAAGGTCAACTTGCTCTAAATACTGTAGTATTTGAATGCACAAAAAAATTATTGGGGGTAGAAAGTGATATGTGTTGCACTTGTTTTTCAGACATAAAACCGGCACAATGCTGACAAATTTAGTAATGGGGCAGCCGCGCATAATCTGCGTGCGTTCTGGCCATTGCTAAGTTCCCGGGCCACTCCCGGGCAGCCACCTGAAACAGGTGTCAGGCCCCTTGCATATGTTAATTAGAGGCCTAACGCCTGTTAAAGGACCTTTCTGGAAAATATATTTCCAATGGACAGAGCAAGGGCCGGGTCCCTCCTGCTCAGAATTCTTCAGCAGCCCCTGCAGCTGCCCATGACGGGTAAGTTTTCCCAAATTTAAATTAAAAAAAAAACCTTCCTGTGGAACCAGCCTGCTCCAACCCCCTCCCGGGGCTCACCTTGAGGTCGCTGCTGGTAAGGCATGCGGCTGGGCATTTGACATCTTCAATGCTCGAGCTGTGTGTTGAGCTGGTGTGTGAAATGTTAATGAGGCCCGAGGCAAAATTTGGAGCCGGGCTAGGACCTCCCAGTTGGCCAAATCAGGGCTCGAAATTCGACCGAGATGAATTTCTACCCCATTGTTTCTCCTTGTCTCAACTTCAGACACAGTGAAACAAATATTTTTATCTCCATATACGGAGAGGTGTAGAAGCAGAGCAGCTGGAAACAAATGCAGCATTTCCAGGAGTCACTGCTTTCAGCAACACGGATGTCAGCTGGAGCAGAATGTTTTCAGAACATCTCAAGTAACTGCTTCACTGTGTGGTAACTGACAACTTTGTTCATCATGTGTCTCGAATGTTTATAATTGACAATGATTGTCAAACAAGTGAAACGAACCATTTCATTATCTGGTTTTAGGAGGTTTCAAGTCGTATTAGTTGGAAAAAGAGGAAAGTGCACCTCCCTCTTACACTCTCACACACACACTTACACGCATGTATTCGTATTTTGGTTATTTTATCCTCCTCTTGCTCAAATGTCACTGATTTTTTGAATTATTTTGTGTATTAAATGGAGTTGATAATATAGTCTTAAAATACAATTAAAATCTCCAAACCTCAGTTTTGCAAACCTCAAGCAAACGCAAGTATCACTTGCATCTATTACAAACACACAGTGGGGAAGCATAATGGTAATCCTCTCCTCTACTACCCCTGGGACAGGTCAACCACAGGAAGGGCAGATAAGCACAGGTGGACTACATTCATCTTTCTTGTCACTGGTAATTCCACTCACATCATCAATGTTACTTGCTTTTTCATTGTCTAAATATTTTATGTTTATCTGCACAGCATCCATCAGGAAAACACTGTGCACCAGGACAACTTATGAACCTTCGAACTCAACTTTCCACACCCAATTACGAAAAATATTAGAATTGTTTCATTGAGATGTTTTTTCTTTTTTATCCCAGGCAGGCCATGTCACATGTTCTATGCTAGCACTGTATGGCTTTTAGTTCACGTACACATGCCATCTTGCCCAGGGGAAGAGCAGGATGTCTTTGAACATTCAAACCTCAACTTGTATTCTTGAGTTGATGTTTAACTTTCTTCTAAAAAATACGTGTACCTTTTTCTTTTTTTCGCCATTTGTTTGAAGAATCCCAGTCCTGTTGAAGGACAAAAATGTTAGCTTTGAAAAGATCAAAAAATATTTTGTGTTGACAATTAATATTAAACCTACATATTGTTCTGGAGTCAGTTGTGTTGTTGCTGTCTGGTCGCCTCCAGCAGCTGCTTGAGGTACCTCATCTTGTAGAAGTCCGACAGTAATATGAACTTTCCCCTTCTTTTGTAGATCAACTTCATGAACCTTTTTCTCCAATACACGCCATCTAACTGAAGAAAACATCAAGAGGATCAGTTATAAATACTAGATTATATTTTAAATCATATACTATGAACACATAGATACTTCAACTTAAATGGACTGTAGTAGCAGTCATAAGAACATAAGGAATAGGAGCAGGAGTAGGCCATTCAGACCTTCGAGCCTGCTCCACCATTCAATAAGATCATGGCTGATTTTCTACCTCAACTCCACCTTCCCACACTATCCCCATATCCCTTAATTCCCTTAGTATCCAAAAATCTATCGATCTCTGTCTTGAATACACTAAATGACTGAGCATTCACAGCTCTCTGGGGTAGAGAATTCCAAAGATTCACAACCCTTTGAGTGAAGAAATTTCTCCTCATCTCAGTCCTAAATGGCTGACCCCTTATTCTGAGATTGTGACCCCATGTTCTAGATTCCCCAGCCAGGGGAAACATCCTCCCAGCATCTACCCTGTCAAGCCCCTTAAGAATTTTATATGTTTTAATGAGATCACCTCTCATTCTTCTAAACGCTAGGGAATATAGGCCAAGTCTACTCAATCTCTCCTCATAGAACAATCCCCTCATCCCAGGAATCAGTCTAGTGAACCTCTGTTGCACTCTCTCTAAGGCAAGTATATCCTTCCTTAGATAAGGAGACCAAAACTGTACACAATACTCCAGGTGTGGTCTTACCAAGGCCCTATATGATCAATAAAGTTGTCTTAGCCAGGAACTTCAAATTTCTCAAATGGAAATCAAGAGGGCTACTGATTGCACTCAAAACCTGTGGCTGTTGGGGAAGAAAATGGTGGGTGGGCAGCCTGCCAGTAAATGTTTGTACTCCTCCAATATCTTGCTATTTCAAAAAGATATTGGGCAAGCAAGAGAGTTTGGCCTTGCAAACAAGAATTTGCATTTATGTAGCACTTTTCACATCCTCAGGACATCCCAAAATGCATCACATCCAATGAAGTACTTTTGAAGTGTAGTCACTGTTGTAATGTAGGCAAATACAGCAGCCAATTTGAGATTCCAAAAACAGCAATGAGACTGGTGAACAGATAATCTGTGTTCTTTTTTGTGGTGTTGGTTCAAGGATAAATGTTGGCCAGGACACTGGGAGAACTCCCCTGTTTTTCTTTGAATCGTGCCATGGGATCTTTTACATTCACCTGAACAGGCAGCTGAGATCTCAGTCTCTTCCAGAAAATTGCCCCTCTGACAGTGCAACACTCCCTCAGTACGGCAGTGAAGCTTACAATTAATAAATACGTTACCACACAACTTTATGGATACACCAGATCCAAGTGCGCTGGGTTTCAATAACACAAAATTCTGTCCTCGCTATAGAATGCAATAGCTAAACATGATTCAATGATTGCACCTTACAATCTGGCCCTCCTGGAGGTTAACATAGCGTTGATATCCTGTACACTATGTAGCTCTAGAGAGGCCTGATGATTTTCTACGATACCCACAACCTGGTAAATAAATTGAAGAAGAGGGTATGACAAAACTTATAAAAATAAGAGAGAATCCGAGAAAATAAGGAAAGAGGTTAAGAAAGGGATAGGAAAGTAAGGAGGGAGTATGAGGAGAGAATCTAATTTTTTTTTGAAGAACAGTAAAAGAAATTGTTAAATATGAGGTGAGATCCCCGAGAGGAGAGGATGTGGAAATTGGTAGGGCCACTTAACAAGTACTTTGTTTATTAAAGAGAAGGATATTAGGCAAAAACAAAATACTGCGGATGCTGGAATATAAACAGAAAATGTTGAGAATACTCAGCAAGTCAGGCAGCATTTGTGTAGAGAGAAACAGTGTTAACATTGGCTTTGAGCCCAAGATCAGCCATGATCTTATTGAATGGCGGAGCAGGCTCGAGGGGCCAAGTGACCTATTCCTGCTCCTATTTCTTATGCTCAAGTTGATGACCTTTCATCAGAACTGGAAGAAATTAGAGATGTAACAGTTTTTAAGCAAGTACAGAGGCAGGGAAAAGGGGAGGAGAGGAGGAGGGAGGAAAGAACAAAAGGGAAGGTCTGTGATAGGGTGGAAGGCAGGAGTGATTAAATGTCAACAAAGTTTCTTTGAGGAGGTGACAGATATAATGGATGGAGGAAATGCAGTGGATGTAGTGTACCTGGATTTTCAGAAAAGCCTTTGACAAGGTACCACACAGAAAGCTACTGGAGAAGACTGAAGATGTATGGAATTAAGGAAAGGGTAGCTAATATGATTACAAACTGATTAGAAGGGAGGAAACAGAGCAGAAATTAAGGGCCGTTTTCAGAGGGTTGGAAGTGGGTTATGATGTCCCATAAGATTGAAGTTCACTGTGTACATCAACGATTTGGATACAAGGCTAGAGGGAGTGGTGTCCAAATTTGCAGACAAAATTAAAATAGCAGGGACTGTAAATAATTCTGAGGACAAAAGGAATCTGCAAGGGGATATTGACAAGTTGCTGGAATGTGGGAAAAAATGGTAGATGGAATTCAAAGTCAGTAAATGTGAGGTGGTATATTTTATTAAACAAAATTAGAGATCATAACTTATTTTTCCTCACAAGATAGTGACAGATTCATAGAATAGTATAGCACAGCTGAAGACCATTTAGCCCATCACGCGTGTGCTGGCTCTCCGAAAAAGCTATCTACTTAGCCTCATTCCTTGTTTTTCCCCTGCAACTTACATTTTCTTTCTCAACTATTTATCCACTTTGCTTTAAAAACAATTATGGATTCTGCTTCTATCATTGTTTTTAATTGGGAATTTCTTGTCCTAAAAATCTGTGTAAATAAATTCTCCTCATCACTGCCTTGATTCTTTTGGTGATGATCTTGTATTGATACCCTCTAGTTACCTTTTCAACCACCAGTGGAAATAAACTTTCCTTATTTACCTTATCAAAGCCCTTCACAATTTTGCACACCTCCATGGGATCTCCTCTTAAATTTTCTCTACTCCAGTGAAAAGAGCTCCAGTTTCTCTAGCCTCTCCTCATAACTAATGCCTATCAATCCCTACTAGACATATGAACAGACTCACAGAGAAGGTAAAGACAGAAAATGTTGGAAACACACAGCAAATCAGTCAGTCGTTGTGGGGCAAATATTAGTGTCTGTTTTGAGTGTAGACCCCTCTTGAAAACCCTCCTCCCCAAGTGCTGACTGAGCTGCTGTGTGTTTCCAGCTGTTTCAGTTGTGTTTGTGTTTCAGACTTACAGCACCGACAGTATTTTTCATTTTGTAGGGAAGGAAGTTCTTTTGAAACAATTAACACATTTAAAATGGATCAATATATATTGAGAAGTTGGAATTGTAGTTATAGAGGTGTTAACAAAACTGTTTCATCTTTTCAATCCCCCTCTCCTGCCCATCCCTCACCCCTCCCCCTCACCTACGCACCCATTACTCCTCCCCCTCCCCACTCCCTTCTACCATCCCCCTCTCCCCCTGCCCCTCTTCCTCCCATTCCTCCTCCCTTCACCTTCCCCACCCTTTCCTCCCTCCCCCCTTTCACCTCCCCTTTACCCCCTCCCCTTAAACCCCTCCCCATCCCTTTAACCCCCCCATCCCTCCCCATTAACCCCCCCTCCCCTCCAAACCCCCCTCCCCTTCCCTTTAAACCCCCCTCACCTCCCCTTCCACCCCCCCTCCCCTTCCAAATCCCCTCGCCTCCCCTTCCCTTTACCCCCCTTTCCTTTAAACCCCCTCCCATTTACCCCTCCCTCTCTCCCCTTTCCCCGCTCCCTGTCCTTCTACAATCCCCTCCCCTTCTCCCCTCCTCCCCATTCCCCCTCTCCCCTTCCCCACTTTCCTCCTCCCTACTTCCCCTCCCCCTCCTTCCCCTATCCCCTACCCCCTCCTTCCCCATCCCCTCCCCCTCCTTCCCCCTCCCCTCCCGACCTCATTCCCCCCTCCCCACCCCTCATTCCCCCCTCCCCACCCCCTCATTCCCCCCTCCCCACCCCCTCATTCCCCCTCCCCTCCCCTTCATTCCCCCTCCTCCCCTCACCCTCATTCCCCCTCCTTCCCTCCCCTCTCCCCTTCTTCATTCCCATCCCCCCTCCTTCTTCCTTCCCTCCTCCACTTCTTCCTTCCCTCCCCTCCTCCCTTTCTTCCTCCCCTCCTCCCTTCCCTCCCCCCCTTCATCCTTCACTTCCCC